>WBMZ01004551.1:69560-193861 GCA_013400975.1 Atrichornis clamosus | reverse complement strand
CCGGCCCCGCCCCCGCGCCCGCTGATTGGCTGCGGCCCCGGCGGCGGCGCGCGGGGCTCCCATCTCGCGCCACTTTCGGGAGCCTTTGGCGCGAGCGCCATGGCCGAGAGCGCCGTTCGGGGCCGGGACGGTGAGAGCCAGGGGCGGCGGGGGTGGTCGGGGCCCCTGTGTTTTTGCCTGTCCTTTTGACTGTCCTTGTTTCTCGCAGCCGCCGGCGTTTTGCTGTCAGGCCGGGGGCGACCGGGCAGCGGCGCTGGCGGCGGGGAGGGCGAGCGCGCGCGCAACGGGCGGGGGAGCGCGCGTGCGCGGCGGGCGGTCGTGGTTGGGGGTGGACAACTCTCCGCGAGGGTCCCGCGTCCCCCGCCCTGGGAAGGCTCGGCGGGGCCGCGCGTGCGCCGCCCCAGTGCGGGGACCCTGTCCCGGCGGGCGCCGAAGTGGGGGGGATACGCCCGGTGCGGCGGGCTCGGGCCGCACTGGCGCCGCACTGGCCCCGCACTGGCCCGCCCCGGCGGCGGAGCCCCGCAGGGTGAGGTGTCGCGTCCCCGGGGGGAGCACTGGCAGCCGTGGGGCAGCGGCGGGCGCGGGTGGTCCCGGCCGGGGCTGAAAACACGCTTATCTCAGAGGAGCGCGTTTCCTGCGGTACTGGCGTGCTGTAAAGGCGAAGAATTGACAGAAAATAAACGCGCCCAAAGCGTTCCGTCTTTGCAGTTCTCCCCCATGGGACACCGGACATGTAAATGCCCCTTTTGAGGCCAGCCCTCGGCAATACAATTCCGGACTTACTTGTCTCAGCTACATTGCCTGGGTGTAGCTCTATTCGCAATTTTGATGTCCTGCTATCACCGGGAGGGGACTGCCCTGCTCCTCTGTCCACCTGGCCAGCCCTGGGTCTCCTCTGCCTGCACGGGGAATTCAGCTCCTCACATAGAACCCACAGCCTTGTCCCTGGACTGTTTCTTTGCTTTTTTAAGTTGGATTGGAACCATTTGTTCTCTGTGGTCAGATAAATGTGTGTGTGTGTTTCCCCAAATTAAGAGAAAGAAAAAAAGGTTAGAAGAAGTAGAAAGCACCTTGCTGGGGAGGGCGTTTTGAAGGGAAGGAAGTGGAAGAGGAAATGGTTGTCAGCTGTCAACAGATTAGTAGTTTGTCTCAATCTGGTCACACTCTTAAACGTTGTGAAACCGCCTTAAAACATTGCTTTGTAGCAGTGTAGGCCTTCTCTAAGTCTGGTATTCCTGAGTTGTCATGGAGACATGCAAAATAAAAGGAGCTGGAAATTCCCAAGGAAGGAGTCGGGGGGGATCCCTTACAGAGAAAGGTTGATGAGATTTGAGAGGTTCTCTGGAAATCTAGGTGGTAGCTTCATGCTGAATATGAACTGGCACGAAGACTAATCTCCCTTCAGTACCATTCCAGAAATGGCTTGGGAAGAGCCATCTGTGACTGTGTGCTTTTAGCCAAGTAGGTCTTGGTTTTAGACAAAACTGCAGTCATCTGTTAATGCATCACTGAACACTTAAATACCAAAGATAACAGCAGCTCATTGCTTAACTAATTTCTAGTGTTTTTAATTAATTTCAGCTATGAATGAATCTGAAAGTTTTGCAGCATCACGTTCTAGACGTGAGAGGAAGAATAGAAGAGGCCAGCAAGAAGCCCTTGAACGTCTGAAGAAAGCCAAAGCTGGGGAAAAATTAAAATATGAGGTGAATATTCCTTTTCCTTTCTTCTCAATTAAAGTGAATGTGAGCTGAAATGCTTAACTACCATAGATATGTAAAAGTTATGGGAAGCTTTATGGGAAAAATTACGGGAAAATAAGCTTTTCAAATCAACTTTTGTGTTTTTAATGGTGTAAGCTTTTCAGAATGTATCTGTAGTTTTTTGCTGCTTTTTGGTATAATTTATTTGTTTCTTTCTGTTTTCAGAACTAAACCAGTTTTGTTAACTGCAAGTCAAACATGTTTGCCATTGCTTGAGGACTGTGCCACTGGGCAGGACCAATTTTTAAAATTGCATAATTAATGTAATGACTGAAAATACTTTTTAAACTTCAAATGATTTTCAACTTTAATTTCAGAGCTTTACATGACTGAAATCCATTAATATTGTTAATGCTGTGTTTCCACAAAGAGACCAAAATTTAAGTATTTAAGTGGTAGAACTGAAATCCGGCAGTGTAACACTGATACTGTAACATTGTGCAATTGTGATGCCAACAGGAAATGACTTCCACTTTGAGGTGAATAAATGTAAAGAAACCTGAAGTCTGTAGATCATTAACATGCAAATTTTCTCTGAGGTGCAGGAAAGCATCTTGGTCACATCTAATCACCTTCCTTTTCACTGAGCTCAGCTTGGTGTTTGAGAGTAGAGCCAAGGTCAGAAGTCTCCATTGCTAGGATTTTTCTTTTTTTTTTTTTTTTTTTTTCTTTTGGTACTGTGAAATGAGCACTAAAGTCAGTTTCAAATGAAATCTCTGGGAGTGTTCCGGTAGAGTTTGAGTTTCAGTATACTGTCATAATTTAAAAAATTGATATAGTGCCTTTTATCACTGTAAACTTAATGGATAACTCTGCTTACTAGTTGTGAACAATGTAGCAGTATAGGAAACTGTGCATTTCTCGGGAACTTTTATGTTCTAAGTGATGACCTGCATAATAATGGTATGGAAACTGTTAATCCTCCTTATACCTTCACTGTAGGTTGAGGAGTTCACAGGTGTTTATGATGAGATAGATGAGGATGAATACTCCAAGATGGTCAGAGACCGTCAGGATGATGACTGGATTGTTGATGATGGTAAGTTTAAGGTTGGAGAGTTATTTGGAGAGTTATTTTGGTTATAGTGTTACAACTCAATTAGGCTTCATAATATTAATGGTTTGAGGTAACTTGTAGTTAGTACATTCTTAAAGTTTGTTTTCGGAGACAAGAGAAAGGCAGTCTTTTAATGAAAATTAATCTTTGCATTGTTCTCTTAGTACTGTATTAGGATGGTAATGAAAATACGTTTTGATTCAGACCTGCTCTTGAAATTTTATTGCCGGTTATCAGTGTTATAATTTTACAAAAAGAAGTAATGTTATTGATAATTTCTAATTGAACATGTGACAATATATTTATTCTAACAGAAGATACAGCTGAGAGTGCTGTAGTTTTTAACTTTTGTAATTTTTTCTCTATGTTAAAGGGGGTAAGTGCATAAATATGTAAAAGTTTTGATTATTTAGTAATATCAGAAGACAGAATTTAAACTGTAATTTTTTAACAATTTGTTTGCTGTAGATGGCATAGGTTATGTAGAAGACGGAAGGGAAATCTTCGATGAAGATCTGGATGATGATGCTCTTATTTCCAATAAGAAAGGTAACTTGAACATGACCACTGTAGAATGTTTTCCAGGGCCTTTTTTAAAAGGTACCTAAAACAGGCAACTTCTGTCATCGGTATGTGGTAAATATGGCCAGATGATACGTTGCTTTAAACTCTGTCATTCTATGCCTGTGGATTTTGTTCACCCCTGTGATGCCGAGGATGGAGGTTCACAAATTGAGGTCAAATCACTGTTAACTACTTCAGCACCACTGGGGCAGTTCTGCTCACAGTCTCCTGTGGAGTATATATTCACTTCTAGAACAGATGCGTCTAGGAGTGGTCTTGAGTTTCAAAGCTGGTGCCTAAAAGATGTGTGGTCTGTCTTTGCCACTAAAATGCTTTTACGAATTTGGGAACCGATGATATTCCCAACTTTTTTATGGAATCTGGTGACAAACTGAGAAACTGAGTCTGATATTGAGAATCCAAGCCTAGTGCCAAACTTCTGGACACTCATTTTTTTCCTGGTGATGCTTCTTTGTGAAGTATCTTTGTCCTTTTTCTGGAGTATGCACCTGAATATTCAAAGGGCATCTCTGATGTGGCAAAGAAATATAGGGTGCTGATAGAGTTGTGCATTTTTTGTGTGTGCATGACAGCTGTTACAAAGCTGAAAGATCATTAGGCTTCATTTCAGCCAGCAGTGTAAAGGTGGAAGAAGTAGCCTACCTTGGCTATCTATTCCTGCTAATAACTGGACCTATAACACTGAACTTTTCTGATGTAAAATTCACAGTTTAAAATTTTTTTTTCTGTAGGAAGAGGTGGCAAAACGTCTACGGTGGATAAAAAGAATGTGAAAAAATCTGTGGTGCCAAAGCCAAACACAATTAAGTCTATGTTTATAGCCAGTGCTGGGAAGAAAAACACAGATGTAAGTTTTTACATTTTTGAATTTAAATATTTCTGACTTGTTTGCAGTGTTTTAGTGAGAATGGAATAAACCAAGGGCTCTTTTCAGTTTATTGTGTCTAGCAAGACAAACTTGAATTACAATCTCTTGTGTGGAGCATTGCGGAAAATGTTGTGTGTGTTTTATGGAAACCCTTTAGTCATTTGCTGCTGTTCTCCTGATTGGGTTTGCACAGATAACTGAGAACTGTTTGGCTAATCTTGCCTTACAGAAAACTGTGGACCTGTCCAAGGATGATTTACTAGGGGATATTCTTCAAGATCTTAATGCTGAAGTAAGTATATTAATAAGATCTGCTGGAAACATCTTAATCCATTAATTTTTCTTGCCATGGAAAATACCAAGAAAATGCAATTCTTTGTAAAACTAGAGCATCTAAGACTGATTTCATCCAAAGCACATCTGCTTGTTACATTCCACATATGTATGCTGTCTACCTGTTGTCTTCACCATGCAGATTGCATGACAGTATTGGCTTGATAAGGCAGTACCACTATGACCTGATTTATGGTAAGACGATGCGGAGCCTGTGTGAATGCAGCCTTCTAGGTTTAGGCAGCTTGGAGCAAAACAGGATTTGGGTGCATCTGAATCGTGTGTACTGTATATCTGTCACCACGCCTCAGCCAGTGTCCTGTGGGACATCTCCATCTGACCTGTTTGGGTTCATGGGAGGAGCTGAGGGAGGAAGGTTTCAGCAGGTGATGTAGCCTGAACTTCTGTCTGCCTCCTGCTTCCCACCATTTGCTATGGAGAACCAGGTTAACACTCCCTTTGAGGCAGGAGTGCAGGATGGCTGCTATGACAGGGTTGAACTGTCTCAAATGAGGCTGTTCCTCATCATTAGTGACTTTTCAATGCCCTAATGCCCTTTAAGCAAGATTTCTTAAAACTAAAAGGATTGCTCACATGTAAAGGATGAAACCGTAGTGGGGAGATACTAAGGTGGAATATTATTATTATCATAATTAGGTTAATGTGTTTTTTTAGAGCAGTAAGGGGTATGGGATGTCCCAATGTAAAGTTATTCTCTTGGTTTTGTGCTCTTGTTATTTTACTCCTCCCTATGACCTCTGACTAAGGCTCTAAAAACTCAGATCATTAAGCAAATGCATTTTAATGCTGTCAAATTTTGTGGAACATTGGTTAGGGAAAACAATGTTAATAATTACACTGTGGCTTCTATTTACTTAAATACTAGCTAGCTATTGATTTTTTGTTTTGTTTTGTAAAATTTCTTTTGTTATTAACTGTCAATAAGGTTAAGTATAAAATATCTATAAAATACATATAAATAAGTTAAAATGTGTTTTCCTCTAGCATAAAAGTGCCAAAAAAGCATTTCTGCCTTTCTTAAGGTCAATACTACTGCTTCACCAGACATGAAAAACATAGCAGCAGTTATTCTGATACTTGTGCATTAGAGGTGTATATAGCTATTGAAATTTCCACTGTTTGAAAACTGTTTCACTTACTGATGGCAATTTTTCTCACACTGCTTACCGAAAAAAGAAAATCTAGTGCCTGTCTTCATGGGCTGATTGCTCAGATAACATTATTTTATGTGGCTGAGTTTTGTATCAGTAGATGTGTTTTCTTGGTAAATGAAAAATATTGGTGCCTCTCTTTCTCTTTGGTGGAAAATGTTATTAACCAAGGCAAAAGAAAACACAAAACAACTCTTCCTTTTGTCACTTTCTCTGTTCTTTCAATATGCAGACAGTTCAACTAAGTCCACCACCAGTTATGATGCTGAAAAGGAAGAGATCTGCTGGAGTACCACTGAATCCTTTCTCTGTGCAGTCCCAAACTTCTAAGGTAAAGGGAAAAAGAAAAATGTTCTCATTAATAAGTACTAATTTGTGTTTTCTTTGATTTGAGTACTGTTGACTTTTATTTCTCCTCCTAGAAATGACTTTCTCATTAGCTTCCATAGCAATGTTACAGAGTAACTTCATGCATTTTTCTGCATCACCTTTCATGGTAACACATAAACAGAATACAATTAGTTTTGTATCTTTAGCATAGTCATAGTTCGTAGCTGTTACATTTGACAGGTGAAATTGTTCTTACAGTGTTAGGTGCATCACATGAAGGTGTGTTTCTGCTTTGTCTCTTTTCCAAAGAGTAGAAAAGACCCCTGTGGCAAGGAGAGGGGGATGGGATGTGGAAAAGGATAAGAAACTAATCTTTTGCAGAAATGGAAAATTGAAGCTGTGGATGGAAGTCTGCTCTGGAGGGATGGGCTACTAAGGATGGAAGGCTAACATTTTGTTAGGAGTTCCGGTAAATGGGAAGGTCTTTATAGCTGGAAATGCAATGAGATATTTGGTAATGGTTTGTAGAGGGAAAATGGAGTAGTGTAGATACATCTGATTTGTGAAACCTTCTGTGACAGTGACATCAACTCTTACATTGAAAATAATCACCAGTGCTACTCAACAGTTGTGTTCAAAAATGGAAGCAATTGGTAAAAAAAAGGGGAGATCTAGTAAGAGAGGATCATGTTGCAAAACATGTGGAACTTTTCCTCTAGTCCTGGTTACTAGTTCTGCAGATAGCAAGTGCAAGGTGTTGTTTGTTTTTCAAATTTTTTTATTTTTTGCTCTTGCTTATTTTTAACTCATGGTGGAAATGCTTTTCAGGTAATCACCCCTATATCAAAGAAAGCTCCTGCTCACGTCAGAAAGGAAACTCTTCCTCCAGCTTCATTTCATCCTAAGCATCCCAATTACACAGTAAAATCTGTCAGAGTCTCTGAAAATGAGGACACCAAGTATGTGCAAAAACCTCCAGAAAATGAGGGAATAGTGAAGACAGGAGAGAAGAATACTGAAGGTATCAAAAGTAAATCAAAACCCAGTTCTGAAAATTCTTTAAATAGAGCATAGTAGTGTTAAAGGACTTCTTAATTTATACTAGTTTAGACAGTTTAAATGTGGTATTTTGTTTGTGTATTAATACTGTATATGATGTTCATGCATATAGTATGCTATGTATACATACTGCTGTAGTATACAGTGTGTCATTTTAATGATTCAAGCCTTTAGTTCTATCTGCAGCACTTCCTGATGATGATCAGGGAATGATGGATTTTGATGAGGAGGACTTTGATGAACCTATGGAAGCAGAGCATGTGGAAGCAATACCTGAGACAGCTGAAAGCTTGAAAAGAAACAACAAAACAGAAAAGAAAGAGACGGAGCAGGTGGAATCAGAGAAGAAAGAGGGATCTGTCTTGTAAGAATCTCTTTTTCTTCTTTTTTTCTTCCACTGAGAAGGCTTTCAATATCCATGAACCTTAGATTTATCTTCATATGTGTCTTTGCCAAAGGGATAATTGTGATAGAGGCAGAACGGTGATAATGCTATGCAATGCTTTTTTTTTGTAGTTACATTAAGAATAGTAAGATGCTGATAGCTACTTAATTGAAAAATATTTGATTTTTTGGGATTTAGCACGTGACAACATGTATTTCAGTACATTGAGGTGTCTTGGTGTGGGTGTTGAATAGTGAACTTTGATGTCAGTAAGTGAAAACAAGGAATTGCTAACTGTGTTTATTCTAAGTGAATGTGAAAGTATTTCATCATGGTAGTTGTAGGTAAAAGTTTTGTTGCTAAAAGTAATGGTGAACAGCTGTGTGTTTGGAAATAGGAAGAAAGGTGTTTTTTCCCTGTTTTTTTTTTTTTTTTGTTTGGAAAATCTTGAATCATATGTTTCCATAACAAAATATTTCAAACTGTGAAATATTTGAATGATGAAAAAGACCTAAACATTTATTGACTAAAAAGATAGTTTTGTTGAAATAATCTGTTGTTCCCACTGAGCAACTTGTATAGATGGATGGATATATTTGTTTTGTAAAGACTTGAAAGACCAAGGCTGAAATACTAGGTGACTGATTTTTAAAGCATGTGTGTGATGTATCAAGAACCATACTTGTGTGTGGGTTCCTGTCTTTGTCACTCCATCCTTCTTTTCAGAAGAAACCTGAGGAAACCCAACTGTTGGGAATGTTGCTTGTTAGTGGAAAGAAAAACAAAAGGTGTGAGACTATATGCGTGGAAAAAAGGAAAATCGTGGTTATAGCAAAGGCACAATTTTACTTGTTTCTTTCTTCTTCTGCAAAACCTGCAGAAGTTGTTCTCTCCCAGGTATGTCCTGCTGGGATAGAATTGATGAGGACGAAGCTGATCTAGTAGCAGCAGAAGTTCAGCTGGACCCCAATCTCCTTCCACTTGTGAGTGGGGAAAATGATGATCAGGTCTTAAGATTTTATTGGCTGGATGCTTATGAAGATCAGTACAGTCAGCCAGGTAACTGTTCAGTTAAAGGCAGAAAATGCCATTCTGATTCCTTTTATTTAACTGGGATTTTCAGACTTGCCTAATTATATCTGGATGTCTTGTGTTTGTGTGCTCTAAGGCCTGTACATTCATCTCTTGTTTTTCTGTACCTCTGTGCAGAACAGAGCACTGTGACTGGGAAAAGAATGTTGTCTCTTGGCCTAGTTTAGGAGTAGGGAAGTAAAAGCACTTCTCGGTGTTGGTGACCCGTTGGCCTTAAAATTTTATACACTCCAGGGGCAAGCTGAAGTTGTTAATTTCTTAATCAGTGGTGCAACAATAGAACATGGTTTTTTTTGTTTCTGGAAAAGTAACTTAAAATTCAGGTGAATGAATAAAAAAGCCTGTACAACAGCAGCTGCATGGTTTTAGGGAAAGGTATGTCTGTCAAGGGAGGAAGGTGGCCTGAACAATACAAGGTCTATCTATAGTCCCTTATTCAAACTATCTAAATCTTGAAGATTGTCTTTGAATTAAGATACTTTGTGCAGTTGACATATGAATCCTAGCTCTCAGAGTCTCCAAAATTGCATCATTCTGATCTCAGCTCTGACAAAATAATTTGTGTTCGCATCTGTTCTGAACACTTCCCATCTGTCTCCTCATTTCATCATCAGCTTTAGGATCTTGGGTTTCTAATTTGTACTTCATGTGGGTTTACCAGAAGGTTCTTCTATATGTTGTTGAAGGTTTTTTTGGGTTGATGCTGTAAGCTTTGAGTCAGATACGTTTCTTTGTTAACACCTTTTGTTGTGAGCTGGGGTGCCAAACTTAAATACGAGACTGCTAGGCTGAACAGCTTGGTGATGGGAGTGGTAATAATCATAGATATCTTGATGAAATCAATGGCTCTAATATAAAATTGCTACTTTTAAAGAACCCACTATTGTTATTTTTCCTTTTTTTTGTCTTATAAGTCAGTGATTGCTGAATGGAACATAATTATGAAAGGATTTCTGTTCCTCGCATGCAAGGAGTGTTCTTTTCTCATTATGACTTTTTCAGGATTGAATAATAAAGACTGCACCTGTTTTCAATTAGTAGTGTAGAAGGGAAAATTTTGATATTGCTTTTTTGTTTAACATGTTCATGATCTTTGTTTATGCCTCATTTGCTGTGATGTCAAATGCATTGCCTGAAGAGTAAATACTATAGCATAATCATAAGACTCTTTCAAACCTAATGATTTTTTTAGGCTTACTTTTCATAACTCTTTTATGGTCTTAGGCAGAGAACTTGAGAATTGTGATCCTATTAACATTTTAAAGAAATAATGAATAAAACCTGTCCTTTTTTTTCCCCCCTCTGCAAGACATTTTCCCTGTGTCTTGACTTTGCTTACCTCTTGCTTCATTGGTAGCAGGATCTTTTTTTTCACAGAATTTGATTTATAAGCTTTACTCTTATTTTTTTCTTGCTTAATTCTTTCCATAGTCAGGCTTGCTGGGGATAGGGCTCGGTTTCTCTGTTTTTTTGGTTTTACGTGAAATCAAATGTCTCTGGTCTCTGCAAACTCTTTTAAGTTCGTCCTACTTTTACTGTATATGGGGGTGGTGGTGTGTGTGTCAGTGTTCAACTGAATGAACTCAGAAGGTTCCTTCCATCCTAAATTAATCTGATTCTGTGAAATCTCGTTATTAAGACCACCTATTTGTCCATGCTAGAGTTGATTGAAGTTTGTCTTTGCAATCCAGGCATCTTTTTACTTTCTTTGACTGGCTCATGTATCCTTCTTTTTACCTCACCTGCTTATATGTACTACTGACAGGTTAACTACTCCATGCTCTTAATATTGCCAGCTGTTCAAGCAACCAGCTACTGTTTTGTGGTCTCTCTCATAGTTTCATCTTTCTGTATGGTACTAATCTACCTGAGAATTTTTTTTTTATCCCTTAACAAAAAAATAAAAAATTGCTGGAGACAAGAACTTCATCTTCCTGTCACTTAGATCTGCAATTGGAGCTCTTTCTCGATACTTCTATTCAAACTGTCTAAATCTTCAAGATTGCCTCTGTATTAAAATTTCTTAAGATACTTTGTGCAGCTGAAACTTGTATACTTGCTCTCATCATCTTCAAAACCACAGCATTCTCTGTCCTTGACAAAAGTAGTCTTGTTCACATCTATTCTAGGCACTCAGAAAATGATTTTTCATAGCCTGTCACTGTAACTCTGTCATACATCTTAGTGCATCTTCACTGATTTATCTTTGATCTAATGGAGTAAGAAAGGTGCCTTCACATCTGATAGATCTCATGACAAAGATAAAGTATAACTCCTAGCCAAGGACTTTTCTGTGCATTGCCAAGCCAAGGAGAAATGCAGATTCCAAAATCTATGCATGAAACACTGTTTTTGAGACAGTCTCAGTGTTGATATTTCTGTTTTCATCAATAATAATGTGCTGTAGGAAGAATGTCTTCCATGTACTCAAATTCCAAATTATTTGGAGCTTTAAGGGAACTCTGGTGAAAGCAGGTTTCTGGATTGTACTTGTCATTCTCAAACTATATGTGAAAGGCAGGGACTTAGTACTATGTTATTTTAAAGTTTGACATCATTTGATTAGCAGTTTGCAGCATTTTGTACTAATGCCAAGTTCTCTGGTCTCAGAGGTGTGCATGTGCAATAATGGCATGGTTCACAGTGAAATTAGTTGCCACTAGTCCTGCTCTATATAAGCTTTGTCAGTGTTTCACTTGGTTACAACTGCTGTCTTGGCATCCAGGATTCCTTGCAATGTCATACATCTTATGGTGTCCTCATTCGTTAAAAATAGTCACTTGAAAACTTTTTAGAGTTGATCACCTTCAAGTTGTTGTCTTCAGAATGTATTTCTACAGGTTTTATTATTAGTGGAATCTTGTTCTCACGGTACTGAAGTGTAGGGAAAGGGAGTTATTTGTACTAGTCTAGCTGAAGAATGAAAAATTGTAGATAACACGTTACGGGATTGATTGACAGCACAGGCATTCTGATAATCTGCAGCTTTCACTGACATCTCTCTCCTTTCTCCCTCTCTCCAGGGATTATCAAACTAATGTAGGTAGAAATGGAATATGAGAACAAAATTTTGAGACTGGCTGTGTGATGCCATTTTGAATTTTACATACCAGGTGTTACTATAGCGATGGAGGTAGAGACATGAAGAACAATATGGGTGTCTGTAAAGCTGGTGTTTAGAACAATTTAGAATGTGCTGATACATCAGAAAGATTTGTTATTCAAGGACCTAAGCCAGAAATGATTGTGTTTCTATGTGAGAACACATTATAAGTTTTAAGGAACATTAGGAATGATTAATTTAAGGATTGCATGTTGAATTCTTTGCCCTTCTTCCTTAGGTGTGGTATTTTTATTTGGCAAAGTTTGGATTGAATCTGCAACCACCTATGTCAGCTGTTGTGTGACAGTGAAAAATATTGAGAGAACTATTTATCTACTACCACGTGAAACAGTAAGTGTGACTTTTAAGCACGTCAAACATAAGTACCTTTCATTCTGCTTATGGCAGGTTGTGAGTTCTAGCATTGTGTTTGTGGAAACTGTTGAAAGCCAATGTTGTCTGATGTAGGTGGTAAAGTTAAAAATAATGTGTACATGATACATCATGTGTGAGATGCAGCATAGAGTACTGTGACTCCCCCTGACCCAAGTAACAACTCCCGACAAATTGTTGCCTTTAGACTTGCTGTTTAGCAAATAAAGTCATCTTGAAGTATTACTTGAACACTTAGTGCTTTTTAAACATTCTGTTTCAAGTAATATTTTCTAAATTTGGGGTTTCTTGGCTGATTACATTGTAGTTTTTCTTTAAAAAAGAGATACATGATTCATAATAGTGGAGTAAAATTCAACTTTTTTTCACGTCTGCTGTCATTTTTTGTTAATTTGTTAAACCTAACTTCTGTTTTTGAGGAAATCGACTTCTCTTCTGGCAAAGAGACGGAGACTCCAGTAACTATAATGAGTGTTTTCAAGGAATTTAATGACAGCATTTCACCAAAGTACAAGATCATGAAGTTCAAATCCAAGGTTTGTTTACAAGCATCCTATTTGGTCATTTTCTGTTGTTCTGGTTTGTAAGGGGGGAAGGCTATTGAAACTCTGTCTGGCGAGGGAGGTTATGCTGAAATGCAAATATATAACTCGTGACATGTGTAAATGTACCTGCTTGTAAAAGCCATCCCCAATATCAATATTCCTTTAAGAATGGTAAATCTGCAGCATGATTGTTTCACCAGAAGTTTAAACATAATGCTTTTGAAAATACTCATTCATTAGCTTCTTTAAAACTGTGTTGAATGTCACTGTCTTACTGAGCTGGTTTTGAGAATGCAGAACAGATAGAAGTTCTGATACCTAAAGTCAGAGTATCAGCTCATGCTGTCAGAGTTTAAAATGAAGGACTGTGTTTTCCAGCAGATAAGTCAGTACTCTGGGTTTAGATTGTCTTTCCATTTGACTAGATATCTAATTGAACTTTATCTCTTGACATGTATCATCCTTCTTTTCACCCTTGCAGATTTATCTTTTTAGAGTGCATGCTGTTCAGAGCATGAATTGTCACAGTGTGGCTTTGCAGGAAATAACAAGTGAAGACTGTCATTCACTCTTGAAAGCTGTTCTGTGCTTAGAGTTATGGGCAGTAGTCTTAACAGTGTTATTTTGCAGTGCTGTTTGCTCAACAAATCTTTAAAATTACTTTGGAAAAAAATATTGCTGTTTTAGAAACTTTGCACTTAAATTAATATAATACTTGTATAAGTCTGCAGGAAAAGAGCTGATACTGCTGAATGTGTTGCAGATTTGGACTGAATTAGTTTGCTAGTGTGAGAAAGCTTTATTGTCTACCTACACAGAGCATTTGTCTTTTAGAGGGGAGGGCAGAGGTGGGAAGCTTCGGTGGGGAAATGTGGCAAACATGCAAGTTAGGGAAAAAGATCTGTTCTGACTGAAGTGCTCAGAAACATTTATGTTTCTTGAAGTAACATGTCATTAGTCTGGCAAAGCTGATTTTCATTAGTTGTAACATTTCCCAGCCTGGCAATCTTGTGATTTCACAGGATTCATTCCTGAATAGTTAATCAGCAAGTGAGATGGCAAGTAAAACTGCAGAAAGAATGGAATTTAACAATATGTAAATGAGGAAAAATAAAAGCAAGTTTGTGTGGTAATTCAGGTTGGAAGGATCTTCAGGAGGTCATCACATCCAAAGCTAGCTAGAATAATTCTGAAAGTTTAGGTTGTTATAGGGAAAATGTGAGCAGTGTTTCTCAAATAGCAAAGCCATGCAAAACATAACATCTTTTCAGCAACTTTTAGCTTAGGACATTATTTACAGAAGTCAAGGAAAATAGATGTGACATTAGTGCTTTATCAAACTTCTTTTTAATTTGTTATAGCTAATTTTCTCTCTCAAAACTCTGATTGTAAATTTAGGCTTTTCAGTTTTCTCTGTTATTTCTCTTGCATAGTTGATTATAACTTAATTACTTGCAGGATTGGAAAGGAATTAATTTAACATTAGATAAAAAACAAGCTTCTCATAGCTCAATGTTCAAAGATGCTTTCAGGAATGAGGGAGAGAACTCAAAGGAAAACAT
Organism: Atrichornis clamosus; assembly: GCA_013400975.1. Lineage (NCBI taxonomy): Eukaryota > Metazoa > Chordata > Aves > Passeriformes > Menuridae > Atrichornis > Atrichornis clamosus. The sequence continues at coordinate 179,614 of WBMZ01004551.1, read as the reverse complement.
TTCTTCATTAAAAGAGAGGATGTAAACCCTTGTACTCCAGAAATGGGAGGAAGGAGAAAGGCCTCCAAAAAGGTGCAGATCTGCAAACAATCTTAGGAAACCTCCATCTTTTCCGTGATGTGCCAAGTAAGAATAATGGGAATAAGGTAATAGAGTAATGTAGTTTAACCTTCAAAGATGGCATTTAAAAATCAAGATAAACCTGTCAAATTTCTACTGAGCTTACACAGAGCTTAGGGCAAAAGACCCAACAGTCTTGTCTGGACACATGACTACCATACATATGGAGTCCTTGGATGTAACACTGGAGTGGGGAAGTAGGAGCACTAAAACACTGTTCAGATTTTCCCTTGAGTGTTGTAACACTTGGTCACCCTCATGAGGAAAGATTAACTCAAGTGACTACAGGTATAAAAGATGGCAATTAGAAGGATGAGACAAAAGGAGAATCAGTTGTACCAGAGATAGCTATAAAAGAGCTTTAATTTTTTTTAGCTAGTAAAGTGAAGAATAATGGTAAGACCTGTTTGCTCTCTAAAAACATTAAAAGGGGATGAGCAGCAAGAGAGCTATTTTAAAGGACAGTTTTAGCAAAAGAGCAAATTTGTAATTTTTAATTCATGAATAAATTAGGCTGGAGAGGTGGGGGTGCAGAGAAGCTCTGAAGTAACCTTCCAGAATTGCTTCTGAACAGTTAAAAATTAAAATTATGTTGAATACTTCAGTAAACTGAATTTTACTAAGAGGATAAAAGCTATCCAGCTTTATTTTGCTTGTGTGATTTTCTGCTAATTTTGATTGTTACTTCATTCTGGAAGGATTTAATGAGAACTGTAACTAGTAGGAGGGTATGGCAGTAGTCATACAGGGGATAAGAGAAAAGATAGTAAGGTGGGGCTGTTGGTGGTGTCTTTGGAGGATTATTCAAGGTAAGTATTACAGTAACGCAGATATTCCAGATTACACAAAATTGTCTGTGAACAAGTGGCATGAAATCTGGCCAGGCTTACATCTCTGCAGCAGGGAGCCTTTGTGCTCTCTGCAAGATAATGGTGGCACTAGTGGGGTTGTCCCTTTACTGCGCCTTCCTTTTCTCCTGTTCCTCGCTGAGATACCTAATTTGCCTGGTTATATAACTTATAAATCTGTTTTTCATAAGGAGTTATCATCTTCCTTCTCTTTGCAGTCATACCACCAGAGACAATGTGTTGTTACACAGCCCTTACATCTGTGTTTCCATAGAGGTGTGCAGGGCTCTCGAATTGAAATGGTTTGAAACAAATGCCCCAAAAAAGTGGTCTCTACACAGTTGTGACTCTGTGGTAAAGAGCTGATGAGCTTTAGAAGATCTCTCCTGCTCCGTGTTGTGCAGCCAGTGGTTCAGTATTGTGTTTTTAAGGGTTGGTGTTTTGAAAGATTTTAAATAAACTGATGGCAGTGCTGCTCAGGTGAGGGAGATTCGTGAGCAATGCATTCAGAGTAACACGAAGTCTCGGTTTTTGCACAGTATTGTGACACTGAGAAACTACTCTTCTTCCATCATTAGCTGGAAATCAGAAAGGTTACTAACATCCCTGCCATGCAGAGTTCTTTTTTCAGAATACTCCTTTCTGCGATGATGTGGAGAGAGCCAGTATTTGTACACTAGACAGGTTGTACTCTGTGCATCTTGGCCTTGCCAGCACCCAACTTTGTCCCTGTGAACACACTTAAGCCATATCATTTCCTGCTGCACCTGCTGCTAATTGTAGCTTCAATGGGTTGCACTGCTGCCAAGTTAGCAAGTCTTCACAAATCAATTTGAAAGCAGCCTTACTCCACTTAGGAACTTAGCAGCTAATCACTGCTGCTCATTTCTGCGCTCTGAAGGGCCACTTGAAGGGCAGATTACTCTGCAGCAAAGCATTCATTCACTGAGTTATGACCAGACGCTGGTGTAATTGAGCTGAGCTCTGTGGAATAACGCAGATGAATCACTACAGCAGACTATTTTTATACTATGTTGGTCTTGCCTTTGCAACAAGAACTTGTTTGAAGCCTGAGAGGGTTTTTTAAAAAATTAAATAAAGAGTAGGGAGGGCACCAGTGATATGTGCTAAAAGCAGTGCATTGCCATCTATTATGTTACAGTTCTGATCTGCTCGTGTGAGGTGCTGCTTTGGCTCAGCAGTTCAGATCTATATTTGCATGGAAGTCTGCAGTGCTGATCTGGCTTCCTAGTGGTGCCCTTGTACCAAATTTGTTACACTGCTGGTTCTATGGAACTGTTGATGCCATAGTAGTTTCTGGATTTGTCTGCTTCCTATTTATAGCAGAGAGTCCTCTCCTCTCCTGCCCAGGCTTTGCAGCCTTACAACTGCAGTAGTACATGGAGTAACAAGCTTACTCGTTGTGGCACCCTGAGGGAACTATTGCTGATGCTACTAATTTAAGGAAAAACCCCCAGCCATCCAACCCCCAAACCAAATAACTTCAAGTTTGCCTAACTGTGCATGTATTTTGTAAATTTGTAAATTTTATTCCCATTTATGGTGATTTTGGTTTTTTTCTTATTAAACTTTCTCTAGCAGCATAATATGCTGAATCTTGCGTATAAAGTGGTGAGGGCAGAGCATACATATTACAGGGTAGAGCATGACATTTCAGCAGGTGCCACAGCACCATTGCACAGGACATTGTAATTATTTGGAAAATGAAGGTAGTTATTCTTAGAAACTGATAAGCTGTGCATGTTGTAGAAAATCGTTATTGTTCTGGAAGAAAGCAGAAGTGATACTTTCAATAAAGTTGTTCTGAACTTGAGACTTCTCTAACTCTTTGTTAGAGATACATAAACAAACTTGACTACTTTCTAGTAAAAACCAAGTCACTTAAAAAATACAACAGTGTCACAGAAATGATCTGCTGTAAGCATGTAATAAAAGCTGGCAGATGCTTGGGAAATTGTCTCTCTTGGGTTCCTTTCTGTAGTGGTGGTACACTGAAGCATGCAGCATGAAAGGAGGAGCTGTGTGCAGTTACAGGGATGCAATTTGATTAGAATCATAGACATGTGGTGGGGTAGGCAGGAGTGGGAGGCCCTTTTGTGTATCAGAGCAATGGGAATGCATGGAGCCCTGCCTGAAGGTGGGCAAAGAGCTGGTTAGGAGCTTACGGATCAGGATTAGAGGATGGACTGATGGAAGGAACATCGTGGTGGAGAAAGAAAAGCCAAAGCCCATCTGGAGTTGAATCTGGTGAGGGAGACAAAAAGCAGTAGGAAAGGTTTCTATAGGTACAAGCAGACCAGGAGAAAAGTCCTGCTGAAAGGGACAGGAGATGTGGTGACAGAGGCCATGGAAAAGGCTGTGATACTCCATGTCTTCTTCACCTTGGTCGCTACTGCTAAGTCCAGCCTTTAACAATCTCTGACTCCCAAGAGACCGAAGGGAAAGCCTGAAGCAAAGAAAGTTTGTTCTCAGAGGAGGAGGATCAGGTTAGGCACATTTCAACAAATTGGATAGATAAAGGCATGTGGGATCTGATGGGATGCACCCATGAGTGGAGAGGGAGCTGGCCCATGTCAGAAGGTGCTTGGGAGTGTTCGGTGTGGATTTGCAAAAGGGAGATGATACTTCACGAAGCGGGCAGCCTTCTGTGAAGAGATGGGCTGGCTTGGGGAACTGGGGGAGAGCAGTGACTTGTTTATCTTGACTTTAGTAAGGCTTTCAATGCTGCCTACCATAGTATCCTCATAAACTGATAAAGTGTGGGCTAGCTAAGTGCGCAGCAGGGTGGACTGAAAACTGCTGCACTGCTGGGCTCAAAGTGTTGTGATCACTGGCACAAAATCCAGGTGGAGGCCAGTCCTTAGGGGTGCACCCCAAGGGGTAGTACTGGATCTAGTCCTGGTTGGCATCTGTGTTAATGATTTGGATGATGGCATGCAGCCACACTCAGCAGATCTGCAGACAGTACAAGACCAGAAGTGGATGATACATGGGATGGATGTGCTGCCATTCAGAGGAACTTTGACAGGCTGGATATATCTCATGACCTCCAGGAATCCCATCAAATTCAAAAAAGGGAAATGGTCCTGTATCAAGACTGGAATAGCCTCAGTGGATGTTGGTGGCTGACTGGCTGGAAAGCAGCTTTGGAGGGAAGGACCTGTTCATCTTGATATATCTGAAGTTGGACAAGAGCCAACAATGCACCCTTGGGGCAAAGATGGCTATGGGCTTTTCCAGCAAGTGTCAGGAGTTGGTGCTTTCGCCTTTTGCAGCCTTGGTGAGCACTGAGGAGCCTGTGTTCAGCCAAGCTCCCAGTGTGAGAAATATGTGTGCTAGTGGAACAAATCCAGACTAGGACCACAAAGATAATGACAGGGCATGGAGCACCTGTCATGTGAAGAGAGGCTGAAAGACCTGGGCTGCTCAGCCTGCCGAAGAGAAGGTTCAGGGTGAGGGATTGCACTGCAAATCTTACAGTTGTTTATAAACGTTTGATGGGCATGGGTAAAGGTGACTCGGGCAGACTTTTGTTGGTGCCCCATGGAGGACAGGAGCAATAGGTACCATTTCAAACCCATGAAATTTATCAGAACACAAAGCACTGCTTTAATGTAAGGAAGATCAAGCACTGGCACAGGGTGCCCCAGAAAGGCTGTGGAGTCTCCATGCTTGGGGATATTCAAAAGCTGGTTGGAGAGAGCCCTGAGCAACCCACTGTAGTTGACCCAGCTCTGAGCAGGCAGCTGGACTAGATAATCCCTGGAGATCCCTTTCCATCTGAGCCATTTTGTGATTTTGGGGTGGTCTGCAGCCACCAATTCTCATGAGTATGTCTGAAACCTGTGAATTTATTATAAAGAGTGTTTCTGAGTTTGCCTAGCTACTAGGTGTGGGGTTTTTTTGTAGTGGTTAGTATACTTGCAAGTCAATTCTGTAGAAACTCTTCATGCTCAGAAAACATATAGAGATTAACCAGAGACACTAAAACATTCTTACTGTCTCCAGCTGATTATAATGAGTTGCAGATTTGGTAATATATGATCAAGCCCGTGATATTTGAAATATATATATTTTGGCTGGCCTTTATTTCTTTAGCTTTCTTAGACAGGAGGAATATTCAGTTGCTAGATACTGAAAATACAATACCTTTGTTTTATATAGAAAGTGGAAAAATACTATGCTTTTGAGATTCCGGATGTACCAGCAAAATCTGAATACTTAGAAGTTAAATATTCGGTGAGTATAATTAATCTGACAAAATACCATAAATTGCTTTCTTATTAAGAATTTTATGATTTTACTAAATTAAAAAATATTTGCAGATTTTGAGCTTTAGTAGCTAGTGGCTGTACCTCTGTTGCAGTGTGTAGTTAGTTGCTTGTTATCTTGTAATAATAATTAAAAAAAAGAGGTTAATACCTAAGCTTGTGATTTTTTTTTGGTTATAATTTTTACGTCAGTTTATCCTTAACAAGACAGTTCATTACCAGGTAAGCTAGAACATGGTGATTTGTTAGTATTTATTCTATTTATGTCAATGAAGCATGAGGGGAAAAGATCCTTAAAGCTACTGTATTTCTGCCACCTTCTCCCCCACTTATAATTTGCTTATTGATTTGCCTCAATCTGTATTCCCAATTTTCCTGCTTAATTTTTTATTGCTTATTGATGCCCAGAATACAGCTCATAATTCTGCTTGTTATGCCATGGCTCTTGCAAATGGTGACAGACTTTTGTTGAAGAGCTGTTAAAGTGAGAAGGAAAGATGGAAAAAATTCCCATGAGAACATTGGTAGCTATTTTGTGTTAGCAAAATCACTTGATTTGATTTCAAATGTAAGACACTCAGCAGTCTTGAACCTCTTGGGCCAGTTGCTGGGACAATGCCTTTTGAAACCAGTTTTTGTACTAGTTTTAGGTGCAAAAGCAGCATCTCATAGAGATTTGCTGGCTATCCCAAGTTCTTCTTTAGCTGTGCAGGAATGCTTTATTCAGTCATTATATGTCAGACAAGATTAGAGCTGTAACTGTCTAATTAAGTTTACAAAATGAGCAGTTTCTGTATTAAAATGGTCGTTGAACACTGCTGTGGTCTTGGCTGGTGCATCCAGTATGGATGAAGAACTTCTAACTTCAGTGCATTTTTACATTACTGTTCTGATTTTTAAGTGGAGCCTATAGTGTAATTTCTTCAATCACTGTAAAGTATTACGGGTTAGGGCTTTGCTTGTGGGAAATGACAGTGATTTCAGGTATTGTGTAGTTTTGTTCAGGTGCTGTCTAAATAAGGTATGTCAGCCTTGGAGATCTCTGTAGGGTGAAATGACTCACTGCTCTCTGTTACTTGTTAGGCTGAATACCCTCGGCTTCCACAAGATCTGAAGGGACAAACATTTTCACATGTGTTTGGAACTAACACCTCTAGTCTGGAACTTCTCCTGATGAGTCAGAAGATCAAAGGACCCTGCTGGCTGGAAATAAAAAATCCACGTATGGTGGCTTGCATGTGAAATGCCTGTTTTCACATACTTTTATATATTGGGGGAGAGGAAGGAGAATTTAAATTGTATGGATGAATTATCATTTTGTGCATTAACCTTGCAATGTATTGGTTTAATTTTTGTTACGTAGTACAAATTATAGTTCATTCTTCCTTTTTCTGAGTGATACCTATCCATATAAAACTGTGCTCTGTACAGATGAGATTATAACTTCTAATGGCTGTGAGAGAGAACAGCGCAGTGCCCAGCAGCTGCTCCTTGATGCACACCCTAATGCCATGTATACTGAGATAAACTTACTTGACTAGCAAGTGCTTCATCTTTCTACTTTTGATAACTTAAGGTTTGGGTTTTTTCTGGAAATATGTTTTTAAGAAAAACTGCTGCTTGATGGCTTTCTTTTGTTTGTGTCTTAGGGTTTTTTTATTTTTTCCTGACACTTGGAAAAGTTTGTGGTGTGGGGCTGTTTTAGTTTTAAATCCTTTCTGCCTTGTGAGTGGCATGCAGCACTTACAGGTGGTTATGCTGCTTTATTTTGGCTTGGCAAGAGCCCTTTATTCAATGTGTGCTGCATATTCCCACAAACATAGGAATGTTGATCATACTGGAAAAAAGCTATGCCTGTTACTGCAGTTTCCGTGGGGCACTTCCAGTGTAGAATTGGCTGTATGAACGCTGACTCCAGGGGGATTTCTCCTCTTCAGCAGCTTGCTCAGCCACTGACAAAGCTCATACCAGTAAGGATGACTCTGTGTGAAGCTGCCTGAAGTATTTTGTGTGTTCTGCAGGCGTCAATCCAAACCTTCTCTCTCTTATTTGGGGTTAAAGAGCTCCTGTTGAGTCAGGGCTCAGGGAGTTACCAAAAATTGGTCAGGATTAGTGTGGGTCTTGGACTATCCTGCTGGGGTGAAACACTAAAAGTATATGCTCTGTGCAGCAGTGCCATCAGAGAAGCCTTGTCTGTGGTTCCCAGAAGAATGAAGGTGGTTTGTGTTGTTTCCTCAGAGCCTTCAAATCAGCCAGTCAGCTGGTGTAAAGTGGAGGCTGTGGCCATGAAGCCTGGCTTGGTGAATGTGGTTAAAGATCTTTCTCCTCCTCCTCCTCTGGTGGTCATGTCCTTCAGCATGAAAACCATTCAGAACCCAAAGACTCACCAGAATGAGGTAAGTAATCTGCTCTCATTTTGGTTTGGTTTTGTTCTTAGGCATATAATAAAAATTTTCTAAGGCTTGGAAGAGCTTCACCTGATAAAACATGTTAAAAATATTTATGGTTGAATAAAGTTTCTCTGCTCTGAGCTTTTTAAGGAAGTTTCTACTGGGGTCTCACCAGCACAAGAACTGTAGTTAGGGGCTCTGTTCGGTGAGAATATTCACTGTGACAGTGCATCCTACGTATGTTTACAAGCTTTCTATTTTGTCTGCTGTGCCTCATAGCTATAAATGAGACTGTCTCAGAACAGCTGTTAATGGATTATATTTTAATTATTATTTATTTATTTTGGTAGGGCTAATCATAGTTTCTAGGTAAAACGATCAGGCTTTTCTGCTGATAAAACTCACTTTAAAATGAGAAATCGGTTTTGATCTTATAGCACCTACTATTCTGCTGTGAGATCTTTTGTCAGAAAGGAGGAGAGATGTAGGTGGCCACTCTCAGTTGTGGACTGCAGACCACTACATGTACTTAGGCACATTTCTCTTTTTTTTTTTTTGCATAAATCTCATTAACCTTGGATGAGATTTAGTGTTGACTATCAGGATAGGATAGTTGTTTCTGGCTAATTGAATTGAAGAATAATAGGTTGGCAAATTTTTCAAGCAGAATTATTCTTCTTGGTGAAGTTAAAATTTTTTGGGGGAAGTATGGAAAATTTGTGGTTTCTGACCAGCGTAACAGGACATACACAAGGTACCAACAGAACTCTGCCTGCCAAGATGCTTTCAAGCCTGTCTGCTTTGTTTTCTGTTTGGTTTTCCTCACCAGTGTCTGGGAAGCCAGGTCATCCTGCCAGCAAAGTAGGCAAAAGCATCATTAAAGCTGCTGGCTTCCAAACGCTAAGTCCTCTTGGCTTCTTGGCACTGGTGACTGCTTGCCTAGGGGCAGCCCTTCCTGAGGCAAGGCTTCTCTGCCCTGCTCACATCTCCACAGGGAATCCTTTAAATTGTGGGGTCTGGTCAGATTTGGAGCGAAAACTGATAAAAGTATAGTCTTCCAAAATGAATTATTTTTCCTCTCAAATTTATAACATAATCATTTAGGAGTAAATACTACTTTATTTTCCTTGATATCAATTGATAACTATTCTTAGTTTTAGCTGTCTGTAGTTGGAATTAATTTTAAAAAGATCTGTTGTAGAAACAAGAGAAAAGAGATGAGGAACCCTTAATAAAAAAGCGGGGAAGAAATGAATATTGACAGGAGTCATGTTGATGAAGTTGTGTGTTCTGTATCTTGTTGGTATAGGTTGTGGCTCTTGCAGCTCTGGTTCATCAGAAATTTCCTTTGGATAAGGCTCCACCTCAACCTCCTTTTCAGACACACTTCTGTGGTATGTACTTGGAAGAGTTTATGAATAGAAAAATAACTTGTTCTGAAGTTTTTCTTTTTTGTTGTTGTGTTTTGGTTTTTTGGTTGTGGAGTGGGTTACATTTATTTATTTATTTATTTAAATTTTTATTTCAGTCTGTCACTCCAGCAATAATGGCTTACAATAGATAATTGACAAAGTTTCAACTCCCAGGCAGGCTTTTCTCCCCATTTTTAACTTCACTGGTTACTGATCTTGTATTGAAAACTTAACTGAAAAAATCTTAGTTTGAGATAATGCAAAGTAACCCTGCTCTAGACAGTTCCCTATAAGTTTTATTGGTTTTACTCCATCTTTCTCTGCTCTTTAATTTAGACCATTTATTTATTGGCATTTAGTTGTTTTTCAGTTCAGTTCTTCTGAACAGAATTATTTCTGAACGAGCTTTCTTAGGGAAAAGAAAAATGTTGCAGAAGTGTCATTGTTGTATTATCAGCTAAACCTTGATGTTCAGACCTGGATTGGAAGCAATGAAGTGTTGAATGCTTCTGAGAGGAAGTTGTACAGGAGCTGTGGACCATAGTTTTAATCTCCAATGATAACCTCAAATATGACTGATTAAGATTGCTTAATGCTTCACTAATTACTTGGTTATTTTAAAGACAGTATTTACTTAAAGGTGGTGTTTTAGAATTAGGGGTAAGTTTTCCTCAGCTTGCTTTGTTGTGAATGGATGCTTATGAAGAGGGTACAATTTAGAACTTGTTTGTAAGTACAAATATCACTTTTTGCAGCTGTTTCCAAACCGAGTGATTGCATTTTTCCTTATGACTTCAAAGAAGCTATTAAAAAGAAGGTAATTTCATTTTATTGACCTTCTGATTGCAGTACCTTATAGAATAGGAACTTCATGGTGCTTTTGTTGTGTTGTGAAGAGAAATAGTCAAAGGAATGGCATTATTTAATTAGGTTTCCACTCTGCAAACTTAAATCCAGGTACTCCTTCTGTGTTGCTCGTAAAAGCACAATGTGTGCTCTGTGTGATTCAGTACTGCTGCTAATATTGCTCTTAAAATAGATGGGGTGTTAGGCAGCAGAGTTGGAAAGGTTTTGCAAAGAGGCTAAAATTGTTATTCGTTTTCATTATACCTGACTATGTACTTGTAGTAAACTGGGAGAATTGTTTCTTCTTTTCTTGGAGAGTAGAGTCTGCCAAAATTTAGAAGACGTTATTTCTAAAGGGCGGTGGGAGAGCTGACAGAATAATAAAGTAACCTATTTTTGTTTTTCGTCTATTTCTGTCTGATCTTAAGCCTGTGAGCGAAGGATGCATATGGAGTATTTTCCTGGTGTGCTTGATTCTTAGGAGGCTCTTAAAATATCACTAGACACCTGCTTTCAAAAGCAGAATGGAAAAAAGCCTCTGAGAAAATCTTGCTGTGTCTATGGAAGTGAGGAAAAAAAATTCTTGAATTACAGAAGAAAAAGGAGAACTCTGTGGTGTTTTGTTATTGTCGTGTAACTAGTAGGGGAGAGGAGATGCTTCCATTTAAAACTTATTGGGTCACTGAAATCAGGTGCTCTCTTGCTCCTTTTAGAATGCTAAAATAGAAATTGCTGCAACAGAGAGAACACTGCTGGGATTTTTCCTTGCGAAGATCCACAAAATTGACCCAGATGTTGTTGTGGTGAGTAGTTCTGAGACTTTGAGAGTTAAATTAAAGCGTATTGTCAGTTGGTCAGCTTTGTTCCTTTTCTTTTGTCCCCTTATAGGTTTTTTAATGCTTGTCTTAGGCTGCCTTATGAATTGAGTTTGCTTATGAGACAGCGGGTATATTTTGATACAAAGATGATGCAGAATTTTCCCTGACAGCATTTTATACATACTATTATTTCCTATAATAGCTAAAATAGGCAGTATTTCCACAATACCTGAAACAAGTTGGTTTTTTTTTTTTCTTTGCTCAGAAAGACAAAACACAACAAAAAACTGATGATGTTCTAGAAAATGGGGACTCTTGGTATACTTAAGAGTCCGTTGCAGTTCAGATGCTCGTATAATTTGTGTTTGTGCTGTAAATCAAAATAACAACCTATATAAATCCACAGGATCTGAGCAAAATTTTGTAATAAACATTCTTATGTTTTCTACTGTATTGGCAGCTGAGGATTTACTGTAATTACTCACTTTTTTTGGTTATGTTTAATTAATGTACAGTTCTGACTTTCACTTAAAAAAATTTTGAAGACAGTTTGAAGTTGGTTATAAGTCTGAGGTTGGTTACATACAACTTGTTATTCTCTGTAGGTAAATACGAATACAATGGGTAGGAATATGATGAAATGAGCAGTCAATTCCTGATGTTTTCAGCTCACTTCAGCTGGTATCCAGTATTTGCCCTATGACCTAAACTTCCTGGTGGCTATGGGAAGGAATCAGAGGAAGCTCCGCAGCCAGTGGTTTTTTAATTGAAGATGCCAATAGCAGGGCTGTGAGAGCTCCTACCCTGAAAAGAGCAGAGCTGTGTTAGTGCAGTTTATTTTGCACCTGGTTTAATTAGTGCTGTTGAAATGCTGCTGCTCATTTTAAGGAGCTGCTTGTATAGCACAGTCTTGCACTACACAGAGGTACCTGCTAGAGTGGACCTGCAGTTCCTGGTGACTGACTCATGTTCATCAGGGTAGCATTTTGCTTTCAGCTGAGGTTACAGACCAGTGTCACCAATGTCCTCAGCATTTTAAAAAATATTGCTGGTGTGCTTTGATCTGTAAATACTGTTTGCAAGGTGTTCCTGCACAGATTTAAGAGCTGGGCCTGTTGCAGTATCAAAGGAAAAAAATCACATTATTTTGATGTCACTATTGCTCTATGAAGAATGTTTTGGGTTTTTTCTAGAAAGCTTTAAATCCTAATCTCTGGTATCAAAGCAGGAAGCTGTATTGTGTGTGCTATGAGCCAGTTTTAGAGCTGATTTTGGTATTCTACTGAACAGCATTGTTAGTGTTAAGACTAATGAGTACTGTTGATGAACGTTCTCTTAGAAAGTGCTTTCTACAAGAGAGATAATGCCATCAATTAGTTGGAAAAAATCACAAAGGGCAAAGGAGTACTGAGTGTGTGAAAGTAAGTCTTTCAATTTGCATTTGTTGTAACCTTTTTTGTTATTTTTCTGCTTCAAGGGTCATAATATTTATGGATTTGATCTGGAAGTGCTGCTTCAAAGAATTAATTTGTGCAAAGTCCCTCACTGGTCCAAGATAGGTCGACTGAGGAGGTCTAATATGCCAAAGCTTGGGGTAATAAGATTGCTTAAGTCTTTTAAGCCCCTTTATGTTGCATGTGATTAAAAATGAATTAGTTTTTCTGAGGAATTGTAGATGTGACACTGATGTATTTTGACTGTTGGTCATGCTGAATTTCATGTGTCCCAGATCAGAATGATGAGTGTTTATATGACTTCTATTACAGTAATAGGCTAAACTGATTTTCAAGTTAGGCTAATTTAGTTTACTTATCTCAACTAGATGATAGTAATGACAGATTAATTGCAATAGTCTTTACTGTAACAGTCTTTGTCTGCTGTAACTGTAAAATGAGAAAATGCAATTTGGATTGATGGGTGAATCATCCCATAGAGAGCTGCTAAGTTAATAACTCTGTAGTTCTTGTTACATATTTGTTCAGAGGACAATGTGTGAAGCTTGGGGTATTGAAGTGCTGAATGTGGCTGTGTTTTTGCCTGTTCCTGTCCTTCCTAGAGGCCAAGATGGGTATTTCTGTGTGGTTCTATGACTTTTTCATCCTGCTGTTATTACCAAAAGTATCCTCAGAGGAAAAACAAAATCCACACCCATGCTCTTGTTGGGGCTATTGTAATTATTGAAGGAAAAAAAAGGCATGACAGTTTAAAAATTAAGATCTAACTAGTAATGAGAGTTAAGTATCTATCTCTTACTATCCAGATATAGTGAAAGATACAATGGATTCCTTTAGGGCATTATAAATCTGGAGTATTAGTGGTATTTAACAGAGTATTTGAGTACTTAGTTGACCAACTGACTTGACTGAGTCCTGTAAATGTATGCTTTGGATAGATGTTTTTTGTTAATGTTTGTGTGTTTCATTTTGTTTGCATTTTCTCTCCTTGTGTGATATTTAACAGAGTATTTGAGTACTTAGTTGACCAACTGACTTGACTGAGTCCTGTAAATGTATGCTTTGGATAGATGTTTTTTGTTAATGTTTGTGTGTTTCATTTTGTTTGCATTTTCTCTCCTTGTGTGATATGATTAAGGGTCGAGGAGGGTTTGCTGAAAGGAATGCTGCCTGTGGCCGAATGATCTGTGATGTAGAAATCTCTGCTAAAGAACTAATTCGTTGCAAAAGTTACCATTTGTCTGAACTGGTGTGTCAGATTTTGAAAACAGAGAGGGTAACAATTCTACCAGAGGAAATTCAAAATACCTACAGGTATGTTGCTGATTGGGGGTTTTAATCCTTCTCTGGGAAACAGAGGAGCTGGTTCCCTGAAATAAAGTTTATTGCTTGCTTACATGATTTGTCAAGGAGATGCTGACTTAGCATGCTGGTATTTGAAAAGTTATACTATCTTAACATTATAAAATAATTCAAGCTACTTGTGGGTGGTGGCTTCTTTTGTGTGAAGCAGATTGATTTGTGAGAGCATTGGTGTAGATATAGTAATAGGAGATGCAAACTTGAGCTTTGTGGTGGTTTTTAAGTTACAAGAGCTTGCTATAAAATTCAACACTGGTGTGCTAGAGATCCCATGTGTTCCTTACAGCATATAGGTCTAAACTACTACAGAGTACAATGGAAACTGATTTTACTTTGCTAGGCCATGCTCCTTCTTTTCCCAGTGATTCTCCTCACTTACTATTCATGCTGGAAAACACCTGGATAGATGCCAAGTTCATTCTCCAGATCATGTGTGAGCTGAATGTTCTGCCTCTTGCTCTTCAGATAACAAACATCTCTGGGAATGTCATGGTACATTTTTATTGCTTTCTACCCTCTTCCATTGTCCTCCCAAAACAATTCCATGTTTCCTGTGTTTGATTTGCTGGGTTTAATTTCTAAACGCCAATTTAGAATACACAGTGCTGTAAATTTTTTGCTGTGACAACTGGGAGAGTTCAATGTTCTAATCAAGCAATAATGTAAAACTTTCTTAAAAATACCACATTTGAATTTTGTGCATGGTGATGATACAGAATAATAGGTGAACTTAAATAGTTGAAGAACATTGTTTATTCTGTTTTACTATGTCAGTGTTTTCTGTGCTTTGCTCTGAGTTCTTTTGCCCCCTCTTTAGTCGAGGACAATGATGGGTGGAAGATCTGAACGTAATGAGTTCCTGCTGCTTCATGCCTTTCATGAGAAGGACTACATAGTGCCAGACAAACAAGTTTTTAAAAAGCCTCCGCAGAAGCTGGTGGGTCCAGTTTTCCTCTTTCCAAGAATTTTTATTAAAAAAGGGAAAAAACGTTCTTCCTTCTTTTGTGTATTACTATTCAGTGAGAGCACAAAGAACCCCAAACGTAACTTAGACATAACTTAATGTTACAGCATATGCTTAATTAAAATTTTTTTTGTGGAATTGATAATGAGAGTAGGACAGTGTAATACCTTCTAAAGGTACTATATTAACAGCTTTTTCATTGTGTCACAGATCTATAGAAATTCAGTTGTTCTGTTGGTTTAAAATGAAAATAAGCTAAATAGTTGTCTCTGTAGGGAAAGAGTAAAGAAGATAATCTGTGTTGCTTAATAGATGCACTTAAAATTATTTTGATGAATAGTATTTCAAGTATAATTTGTTATATGGGTGAAATAGCAAAGGGTATTAAAAAATTCCTTTTTTAAGGAATACCTTACTTAAAATATCAGTGTGTAATACCACTGTAAATAGTATCTATAGAAACAAGAAGTTTTTTAGTGAACAAATTAAAATTCAAGAAAGTATTTTTATTTCACTGTATTTTGCTTTTTAGTTTTAATTTTAAGTAAGTTCAACAGCAAACTGAAACGCGAGAAGTTATGTTGATTGTATTCTTGCATAAAAGTAGTGCTGGAATTTTAAATGATTCAGAATAGAATTTAACAACTGGGAGAAAAATTCTTACTACAACATAACAAATACCAGAATAGTCTTTAGGTCAGTAAAAATGTTTTGTTTGTTTTATTCAAGCCCAGCCATTCTGTTTCCAAACCCAACATTTTAATCGGGCAATCATACTGCTTCTGGGTCATGAGTTGATTTTTTTTGTAGTGGGGACTTTTACAGCTGGCTGGAAAAGGCATTCTACTGCCATGTTGAATGATGACAATACTTTAAGGACTTTGTAATCTCTCGTTAGCAGTTTTTTCCTGTGGGAGCTGGCTTGAATGCTGTTTTGACATGTAGAGAGCTTTAGTAAGGATCATGATGAAAACACCACGTTTTACTTGTATTTTAAAAGGAACTCTGCACTAACTCTCAAATTTGTATTTGACTTGCCAAAAATAACTCCTCTAACATTACAGAACTCTTAGAGACTAGATAATGACTTTTTTAAATGCCAAATGTAGGTGGATGAAGATGAAGATTTTGAAGATCAGAATAAATCAAAGATAGGGAAAAAGAAAGCAGCATATGCTGGGGGCTTAGTCTTGGATCCCAAAGTCGGTAAGATGTAGCAATTTTCTTTCTTCTATGAAGGTAGAGACAGGTAGGTTATATTAATGCAGAGAGACTGCAGTGGGGAATCTGTGTTTGTGGGAGTTTGTGGTGGTTGTGGGGGGGATGTTGTCACATACAACAAAATTCCCAACACTGATTGTGAAATTGCTTCTTTTGAGGAATTGGGACCATGTACCTATGTATAATTTTCTAATGGACACGTAAGTTTTCTTTCAGTTTCTCCTCTATGTGGGGAAAACTGTACAAGTGTCCTATAGTAACACAGAAGCTATCTGTTCAACTCTGGTGAGTTAATGGGGTTGGATCGTTCCACTTCTGACAGTTTTCTCTGATGGGTAGTGGTGCATCTCAACAGCTTCTTGAAGGGATTTAGATTATGGAAATGTGGTACAATGTATTCCTGTCACTTAAATATTAATTGTGGAGTTGAATGAAATCCTTTGGGAGACTGAGTAATTATGACTTTTGTTTTAAACTCTGTTTTAGGTTTTTATGACAAGTTTATTTTGCTTCTCGACTTCAACAGCTTGTACCCATCAATTATTCAGGAGTTCAACATCTGCTTTACCACAGTGCAGCGACTGTCATCAGAAGCACAGAAAAGGGCAGAGGTTTGTGTGCTTCAACTTGTGGCTTAAGTTACACTGCAGTTAGCTTCAGTGTGTTTTCTGTGAATCAGCTCTTTAATAAACTGTTTGTTTCCACTGTTTAATTTTTTTTGTCCCCTCTCACGCATAAAAAGTGATTCTTGTTTAAAGATGCATCATATTAAGTTTGGGGTTGCAACTCTTTGAATATTCTGTGTCTGTCCCTTCCTTTCTGCAACGCTCTTAGAGATTTTTGGTAAGTTATCTCCCATCTAATCTTGCTATTCTCATGAAACAAGATTTTTAGTGAGGCTCTGTGGCCCTTCTCAGCCACACATCCTCCTAGCGACTTCTGAGCCCTTTGACCAGTTTCATCATAACCTGGTAGAGGGTTCCTGAAGTTAAGTTGCTACAGAATTCATGCGAACGTACCTGAAGGAGGGAGACAAAAGTCTCATACAGGAAAGAATACAATATGAGCTCAAGTCTTGTTACACATCAGGAAAACTATATGTGTGTCTTGGGAGGGTGATGATGTGACTATGTCAGCTGAAGGACCAGCTTCACAAAAATTCATACTGTTTAATACAGCATTAAACTGTATTAAACACAACTGAAGAACCTCCTGACGGTACAGGAGCTCAGCAGCTGTGTTGGCTCTGGCTTATCTGTGGCTGGAGATTCCCATTTCCTCAGCTGTGCTAAAACACTTTTTGGTGGGGCTGTTCATGAGCTGGTCAGATCTAAAGAATAAACATGAGGCTTTTCTTTTTAACTGGTATAAGATCACAGATTGGCATTAGTTAGTCCTATAACAACTGAAATAGCAATACCATAGCAGAAATGAGGAGACAAGTACGTGGAATTCTGTCAGTGAGTTCATCCACACTGTCTTTGGATTTTCACTGCTTTCTGAAGTGTGCTTCAACCTGAAGCAGCTCATTTTGATTTCTCT
The DNA here is from genome assembly GCA_013400975.1 of Atrichornis clamosus. Classification (NCBI taxonomy): domain Eukaryota; kingdom Metazoa; phylum Chordata; class Aves; order Passeriformes; family Menuridae; genus Atrichornis; species Atrichornis clamosus. The sequence continues at coordinate 162,345 of WBMZ01004551.1, read as the reverse complement.
CACTGTATGATGTTTAATTAGGCTTTGGTGTAATTTCTTGTTACAGTTTTTCCCAGACTGCTTTACTAAACTTGCCAGCCTCACAGTGCCTCTATTGCCCTTCCGTTGTATATTTCTGTTGCTTTCATTGTGCTTGAAATGTCTTTCCATTTTTGCTGATCAGCCATTTCTTCAGTCACGCTAAGAAGAATGTGTGCTTTCTGTTAGGTTGTTATTTTGCTATAATCAAGAGTTGCTTGGGGTGGGGTTTGTGCTTCATTGCTGTGGTCGATTTCACTTTTGTCAGTTGTATCATTCAGAGTATCAGTTCCACAGATCACGTGCTCCATTTAACAAATCTGAACTCCAAAAGCACTTACGTGATAATAAAAAAGGCATGGATTTTTTCAGCATGGAAAAATTGCTGTTTGTGTACTTTTCTTTATATTTTTGTATCTAGCTATATATAAGAGTGAGAATGTGTGTGTGGTATTTATCTGGATTTTTATATATATATATATATATGTACATAAATATATAACACACACATGTAAATGAAAAATAAAAATCTTCCTGCTACTGGTCCATGCCTATTTTGTATTTCTCCCACAGTGAAACAGAGTTAGGCCCTCCCCCAGCAGGAACAAAGTAATATAGCTAAACACTGCAAAAACCCTTTCATGCTTGTTCCAAACTGTGCTTTGGGTGCTCTGCAGGAATTGACACAAGCTATGTGGTTTTGGTTTTTTCCCCCCAAGCTTTTCACGCTATACATTAAAATCTAATTTTCAAGCAATAACATGATAAGCAGTGGTGATCATTTGACAGGTTGAAGAAGAGGAAGAAATTCCAGAGCTTCCGGACCCATCTCTGGAAATGGGAATTTTGCCTAAAGAAATCAGGAAACTGGTGGAGAGAAGACGCCAAGTTAAGCAGTTAATGAAACAGCCAGATTTAAATCCTGACCTCTATTTACAGGTGTGTTTTATAGAACTCCTTTGATTTTTCCTCCCCCTCCCCTGAAGTGCCCTGATCAGCCTTGTAGAATAGGGATGATTAGTAGTGAGCAGTGATTGTAATGTGCTTTATTTGTAGCCCATCACTGCTGCAGATTGTATAAAAAAGCTGTGAATGTAATTGTGAGCATTAGGTTCTGTTTTCTGATGGCTATGGTTGGATCATTTTTGCTGGTTGTGTTTCTTTTCAGTACGATATCAGACAGAAAGCTTTGAAACTCACTGCTAACAGTATGTATGGCTGCCTGGGATTTTCCTACAGCAGATTCTATGCCAAGCCTTTGGCTGCTTTGGTGACACATAAGGGGAGAGAGGTAAGTCATCAAACAGGTTATACACACACATGTAAAAAAGTCTGAATTTAAGCCATATGCTTTTTTTCATTGAATAAGAGAATGGATTTGTTCTTGAATCTGCTTTTGGTTTCAGAACTGTAAGGTTTTCTTTCTTGTGCTGTGGAACTGTTTGGTTTCAATGAGCCAGATTATGGTGGCAAAAAAAAAAAAATCAAGGCTGCTTTCACATTTTCCATGAATTTCCAGTTCTGCTCGATGGATTAGTGTTTGATTTGGTGGTATGCTTCAGCTTTAGATGAGCTTGTATTTAGCCAGACTGTGCTGTGGCCTGGTATACCGAGTTCCTGAAACTCTGATGTTTGTGACAGGGCTAATTAATCATGGAGGCAATGGATTATGTATCAGGGCTTATTTTCAGAAATTGTTCTTTAAAATGAAGTTTCTCATTAGCCACAGATTTTGTTTTAAGAGTTGCTCTTGACTTTATAGGCAAAACTACTCTTGCTGTTGATCAGGATGGCAGCTCGATGCAGACCACATCAGTTTGGTCTCAGCGGGAAAAATAATCGTTAATGATCGGAAACATACCACTGATATACATTGTCTTAAAACATAATGGTGTTTCATATTAGTTCTTTATAGAAGAGAATACCAAACAGGAGTCTGCAAAGGTGCCAAGAACAGTCGGGTCAGGATGCCTGGTCAACCTTGTAGTTGATCAGGGAGATGGATGAGGTCACATCTCTGTTGAGAGGCACATCCTTTCTGTGATGTGAGGGCACAGCTCTCCTTGCCATGGACTACCCAATTTACAATCCCCAACCTGAGTGCATGGGGGTATTTTACTTCTGGTAATACATATTTGTTTTAAAAAATCTTCCTATGTAAACAGTTCTCTATAGAGAACCCCACATTTACTGTCTTCCCAATTTATATAACCAGTAATGTTTAACCTTACATATGTGTTTTACTCAGAAATTATTTTCCCATTTGGTAACTGCAAATCTGCCATGCAGCCATGTGAATTCAAAAGTTAATATTTCCTTTACTAGAGTATTGTCTTTGTTATTGTAAGATTCTGATGTATTTGTCGATGCGGTTGGCATGCAAAGCAACTGAGTATCATAGCTTTATATTTTTTAGTGGTATTTTACAAGTAATGAATTCGACTTTTATAGGTTTTTTTTTTTAGTGGTCTCTATTTGTCAATATGGAGCACCTGCCACAAACTTGGTGTTGTATGGATACTTAAGCTTTTGGCCTCTGCTAAGGTTGGGAAATAAATACATTTGGTTTACACAGAGAATTTATTCTGATTTTTCTGTGTGTCAGTTATGAGATAACTGCATGAAATTCTGATGTGCCTGCGTTATGTTCCAGAGTGATGGTGAAATGGGGAAATCCTAACTAGGTGTTACAGAATGTGCTAGGGAGTACTTCAAGATGTTTTCTCTTACATAGTTGATTTTTGGTTGGAAAGGATTTCTTAGCTCTTAATTTCTGGTGGTGCTAGACCTGTGCTGGCTTCTGTCAAGCCTTTGCACACATTTGAGTTTTTGGCACAAAAGTTGACATGAGGACACCTTAGTTTTCTGTTTGGTTCGGCTTTTTTTTTTAAGTTGAAGTATCTAATCTGGAAAAACATTATTTTAAGTTTTTCTATTAGTCTTTCTATTCATAGTTTTCCTCTTACCACTTAGTTCTAATATAAAAGAGGTAAATGTTAAGTATCTGGAGGTTTGGATTCTCTGTAGGAAAAGGTTAATTAAAAAGTAATTATTACAGAAAATTTATGGTCTAAATTTAAATGGCCTTTTCAGATGATCTGCAATTAATACTTTTTTTAACTGTTGTCAGGGGCACCTGAGTAAATGCAGGTAGGCTTGTAGAAATCTAAGTGAGAAAAATACTGTGTGGGATGAAAACTGAACTTAATATTTGCACTAACACAATTACAGTTCAATTGTAAGTCTTAGTAGAATAATTGAAAGTGGGAAATATGTATTTCATGTTGAAGTTGTTAAAGCTCATCCTAGCATTAAGTTTTAATGTGGCTGAGGGAGAAGGAGTTTTGATGAGTCCTTTAAATCGATGCTTTTCAACTGTGTGACTGACAACCTTTCCACTGAAGCTGTAGGAAGATTCAAGCACCTGATGCCAAGTACTATGTACCACCTGTCCTGGACTCTTAACTTCTCTTTGTGGTTTGCTGATGATTCAAGCACCTGATGCCAAGTACTATGTACCACCTGTCCTGGACTCTTAACTTCTCTTTGTGGTTTGATGATGCTGGTGCATTAAAAGTAGTGGAGTTGCCCTGGCGTTCCTTACGGCAACTAAAAATTCTTGTAATTATACATTGCCGTTTTAAAAACATGTGTGTAACTGCATTAGTGCTTGACATGTTCACTTCGTTTTGATGGCAGAAGTATTAAATACGATGTGGAAAGGCCATTTATAAAAAGCCAGATCACAGAACTAGATCTTCAAGAAGATTACACCTTCCAACCCAAAGCATTCTGTGATTCTATGACAGTGTAATCCAGAAGGGCTCAGTTCTCTTCAGTCAGCCTTAGCGAGATACGACCTAGTGCTTGACCTTTATTTTTCTTAAGACGTGGAATAGAAATGTAGCAAAGCCTTGCACGCCTGGCCACAGGCAGGCTGGATCCCGCAGAGTTCAGCGCCTGTCATTCCCGGGAACGCGTTCATGGGGACAGTGTGGCAATGGCGGGGAGTTCTCGCTAGATGGCGATAGAGACCTTGAGATCCTTCATCAATTAAGACTCATTTGTGTCAAACTGTTTAAACGCTGATTATCAGGTTTTTCGAACGGGTCTTCCATGTCTTTCAGTTGTGAGTAATGTTTAGCAGGGGCATATAAGTGTGAATTTGTCAGAATTGAGTGTATAGTGTGTCACAGAATGTTAAGTTCTGGTGTGTTTTGGAGGACAAAAAATAAAAAAGCAAAAATTTGGGGTGGAAGTGAGTTAAAACTGTAGCTCAGATCTGTTTGGCCATTTTGGCAAGTGGAAATATTTTGCTGTTTTGACCAAAAGAAATGCATCAGTTCAGCAAAATAATAAAAAATTCTTTCTACATGTGCAATCCAAACGTTGTATTATTGATCAGGAACGTGTTGGAGAGATTCCTGGACTTTCCCCTCCAACCCCCCCATGTTACTAAGTGTTTGCCTGGACAGCGCTCTTGTTGTAACTATAGCAGTTGCTTGCGTGGAAAAGTAATAGGAAAATATTTAATATATTTTTAGCTGTCCTTTAATGTAATTTAGCAGCTGGAAACAAGATGAGTCGGAGTTGTACAACCAGCCAGCTCTGCACTCCAGGCAGTGTCAGGTCATGCCGTTCTAGCCTCTTTAAAGGACAAGCCTTTTGATGAAGTGTCAGTTGTCTGGTTTCCTAAATGCAGGATGCCGTTTGCTGCAGGATCCTCCTACAGGACAGCAAAGTTGTTGAGAGAATTTAGCTGTAGACAGCTTGGTTGCTAATGGCTTTCACTCAAAGCTGAGGCCTTTTCCAGGTACTTGCTTTTTTTCCATGTTGTTTTTCACTGTTGCATATTTTTTCCCAAGCAAACTTGCCTTTGAAAGGAAAACAACACATTTGCTGTTTTCAGGAGTGCTACCAGGTAGACCTAGTGTTCAAATATGCAAAATAAAAGGGGAAAAGAGGCAATTGGGTTAATTCCAACTTACTCATTCAGATCCTTTAGATACATTCTCAATTAATAATTAGTTTAAGGCCCTGGCAGTCAAAAGGAAAGAATAAAAGCATGTTATTGCTGCAGTCTGGGAGAAGAATGGATGAGGGAGGAGAAAAATGAAGTGGAGAAAGATGAGCTCATTTTAAAAAAATTAAGGGTAGGTAAGCAGGTTAATGGCCGTCTACTGTAATTATGTTCTGTAAAGAAATCCTGGCATTTCTTTTTTTTGAAATTTTTTTTAAAGTCTTGTTCATGCAGGGAAAATGATCATCAGCTGCTTTCTCTTAATTGCACCTAAAGCATTGGTTATACAGTCTGCAAGAGTTGTAACATGAAGGGGGCAAGTGACAGACTCCTGGTTTCTTCCATGTTGTATGGGAGAAAGGGAATTGCTAAACGAGGGAAAGGAGCCTCCTAATGTCTCGTTATAAGCATGCTATCTATATTTAAACTGGGAAGGCAACATCACTATAGCAATTTTGGGAAACATGGAACTTGATGGCAAAAGGCTAGGCAAAGAGTTTCTAATTGCTTTTAAATATAAAAATGGCAAACTGAAATCCTACAAAAAATAGGGCTAAATTACTCCATTGTCCCTAAAAGGAAACTGTTGGGGTCAAACCAGTTGTTGTTAAATTTATCATTATGTGTGAAATTGTGAGCCCGTGAAAAAGCTATGTGTGTTGTTCTGCATGCTGAGATCCAAAACAAGTTAGAGTAGACAAGGAGAGGCTGCTTACAATCTGAAAATGTCAACTGAGTGCCAAGTAGTAGAAAAATTATAGAACATCTTAACATTTGTTGAAATATTATTATGGTTAGTCAAGTGCAGGAGATGACATCTGGACAGAAAGACTTTTGCATCTCCAAGGAGAGAAAATGAAACATTTCAATTAAGAAGAATGGCCAGAATATTTTGGGTGAGAAGGAAATTAGTGATAAGGGGAAAAAAAATTGTTTTATTTTACTTTGAATGCCATGTTGGTGGGGTTTTTTTTTGTTTTCCTTTGGATTGAAAGGTTTTATTTAATGGTTATTCACTGAGAAATGTTTAGGAACATTGATCAGATTCAGATTGATTGTACAGCAAGTCAGATGAATAGAGAGGCTTTCTTTTTTACTGCTTATTTTAAGATTGTGCTATTACAAGAGGTGTGGTGCCTCTCACTTCCCGACTGCTGATTTCTGTTGGATGGGTTCTAGCAATTGCGTGGCCCCATGGTGAGTTGGATCAGCCTGGTGATCCGAGTTGAAAACTGACTCCAGAGGAAAACCAAATTGATTTCAGTTGGATCAATGACAGAGTGACTCACTGCGTGCTCTGAGCACGGGTAGAAAGGAGGAGGTTGGAAAGTGGGGACAGGCCCAGTGTGAGATGTAAGGGGTCAGGCATGACCAGCCACTTTTCAGCTCATACCTAACTGTGAAACTGTGGGATTGCTGTTGATAGGATGAACATGCGGGGGGTTTGTTTGATTGTTGTTTTCTTTCTTCTGTACTTTTTTTTCTTACAGTTTCCTATCTTGTATTTTTTTTCTGTCTTGCCAAAAGACACAGATTTTTGCTTGCGTCATATCTTAACCTGGCTGACTAGGTAACAACATGAAACTGCTCACCCAGAATTGTGGTAAAACTGACAACCAGGGTACTGGAAGAGCAAGATCTCTGGAACATTGTCCATATCTGAAATGTAACACTGTCCCCTTCTAGGAGCTGTATGTCTTGGATAGAGGGCTGACAGCTCAAGATTAGGAGAGGTAGAAATGTTTCCCCACATCCAGTGCTAACAGCAAAGACTCTCAGGTGTTCAATAAAGTATTGGGGACTGCACTTGAATCCTGCAGCCTCCAAAGTTTGCCATGCTTAGGCTTCAGAATTACTGAAGGAATCCTTTAAACCTATCTAGAATATTGTAGGGATTAACCGATGCTTTCATGGTTCTCACATGGAGATGCCTTATTAAAAGGAGATACAGTAGCACAGGTGCTTCACTGTGAAGGTTGAAACTTTAGCAGTGTCACACCACCATTTGTAAACTGCTTTGGTTCAGTTTTCAAACACATCTGTTTTCCAAAACCCACTCTTAAGGTTAGAAGAATACAAGTGCTAACTGGTGCTTTAATATTTTTCTCCAGCCTGCATATTTGTTACCAGTACATGTCTTTGCAGTACCTGTTTTCTTAGTTCTTTAGTAGCTTGCCAAAAAATACCTTGGGTTTTGAGACCGCAACAGAAGTTGTTCTATAGGGTGTTACTGCCTCGCTCATTTGCATCATGCATTTGTCTTAAATTGGATGTTGGTTTGTTCTAGAAACCCTGGGTTTGAATACCTAGATGGTAATAGTTTTTGAAATAAAAGGTACTTCAAATAGGAGTTAAAAATAATTTTCATTTTCAAGCACTATTCCTAAGAGGATAGAAACACAGTCTAACTGAAGTGTCTGTCTCCCACGAGACTTAAATAAATATTCATACTGTCCTTCAAAGATATGACACCTTGATCTCATAATCAAAATTTTCATATATTTCCTGGGAATGTTGCCCACTGTGCAAAAGCTGACTGTTTCACCACAAATTGTGTTAGAAGCTTTTAGTTCCATCCACAATGACATTATCTGTTCCTTTTCCTCTTGGATGAATACTCATTTGAGCCTACTAGGTCTGCTCTTCTCAGGTAGTGGTTTCAGGATGGTGCTGAACCTACTCTGACCTATAGGGACAGGCTGAAAGCTGGGTTTCTTCAGTCTGGAAAAGAAGTGTTTGATTATGGAATGAACTGTGGTCTTTAAGAACCTAATGGGGGCAGTCTAGAAGAAACCAGACTCTTCCCAGAGATGCACAGCCTTGCGCCAGGCAGGTGTAGCCCTGTCTGGGGCAAGAGGTTGGGTTATGCAATGTCCAGAGATCCCTTTGGACCAAGTTTAGAAGTTCCTTTAATTCACACTGAGATTTATCACCAAGGTCAGCTAGATCCAACAGATGAAACTTGGCACTTGAAGGGAAGAAAACTGGAAGAATGAAGATACTTCAGCAGTGATACTTCTTCTTACCAGGCTGTTTTGGTTTCAGAACTAAAAAAAATAATGTTTGAGTACTTGGTTTTGCTCCATAGATCAGGTCGTGTGATCTCTTGCCTCTGTCCTTTCACTCGGCCTGTACCAAGATTCATTGGCTTAATTTAGAAGTTAAGCATGGACAATTATGCTGTTTGCATCACCGAAATACACACACGAGACAGATGAAAGAGTTTTTTAAGACCTTTGTTTATCTGTGAAAGATGGACTGTCTCTACTGCTGCAGGTACAAAACTTTGTAAGGACATAGGAGATCTTGGTGGGCAGCATCAAGACTTCTGTCTGGAACAAAGGACTCTTGAGGAGTAGGTGCAGTTTAACAAGCTGGGGCATATGTGATGCAGGGCTCTTAAGCAAGGAAGCCTGTAGGTCAGGCATACAGCCTAAGATAATTTGTTCAGACTTCCTTTGTAGTAGAGAGAGGGTGGTGTCAAAGCTGGGTGAAACAAATCCCCCAAATTTTGGACCTTGATTGGTGATGGAGAGTCACTGGCATTATGCTTGCTCTCTGTGTTTGCTTTCCTTGCAGTGGTTATACATGATGTAATGCAGGAGACATTGCTGGTGTTTGTGTTGTCTTTAGTTTCAGACTATTCCCTTAATCAAATATGGGTAAGGTTTCAGGAAGTAGGATTAAATTATATATATTGATATCTGCTTTACAATTTGATATTCATGTTTGCTGATTTGAACCAATAGGAACAGTTGGTCCACAAAATCCTATTTCAACATCTGCATTAATAAAAAAAATTAAAAAATCAAATATCCATATCTCTTTATCTTTCATGCTAATTCTTCTATGTTTTCAAATGTTCTAACTGGCAGCCTTTAGAAAGAGCAAGAAATAGTTCTTTAGGTTTTTGTTTGTGGGAAGTGGTTTCTACTTTTGCCACTGAAATGCTTTGCTTACCAAGCAGTGCTCATTAAAAATGTGGAATGATGGAATGTCATTTGAACCTTACTGCAGCAATGAGTCCCTGGCAGTTGTTGCTCTGTGAGCTTGTGCTAGTGTTGGTAATTACATGAGACTGGAGAAACTTTTAAAATTTGGGTACTGATGGCTAATAAGCCTTGCTTTAAAATAAAAAGACAAAAGAGTTAATGCTTTCTTTCTAATTACTAGCCTTGTTCATGAAACACAACAGAAATCGGCATGTTTAAAGTATTGGAGGTTATCAGAAAAACACTACAATGTAATAATCTGCTCTGATGAAGTTCAGGGTCATATTTCCTGAAATGACTGGGTAAGGATAGATGAGACCTCGAGGTACAAATACTTTTTTTTTTTTTTTTTTTTTTTTTTTAATCCAAGGAAAGTGAATCTGCAGAACAGTTGTCAGGGAGAAGGATAGCCATGCTAAAGTAGTGGCTCTGTACATGGGCTGCTTTGCCCTTCAGTTTGGTTCTCTGACTAGTTCTGTGTGCAGTGTCATTTTGTTAGGCAGTACCACAGTTTGCACACTAACAATTTCTTTCCTGTTTTCTCTGACTTCAGTGCAAAAATTCTTTCAGTGTGAACTTTGGTTTTCTTCCTTGATGCTTTTAATTTTTTTTGGAATATCAAACTGTGCAAATAACACAAGCTTTGTACAGTAATTTGGAATGAGCAGGGGAAAGACTGACATAAAACCGTAGGAATGTCTCAGTGCCATGCTCAAGTGTGTTGCAGCCTTCTGGTTGGTTTTGCTCTGATTGGAATTTTACTTGTTGAATCTAGAACTTCCTTGGCCGTACCCCTTGATTTTTGAACACACCAGGTATAAGTCAATGACAGCTAATGTTTTCATTTTCATGAGACCACCTTAATTTCTTCCCTTTCCTTCTCATCTCCCTCAGAACTCACTGTCATCAACATCTTTGGACTTAGGTAAATACCATTTTTGTATTTGCTCAGAAATCTTCTGGTTTCTTTAAATTGTAATTGCACCTCTGTCTTGATGTTTTAATATGTATCGTACCTGGGTGTTTTGGTTCAATGCATAGCTTCATATTTTTCAACTTAGAGTTAGAAATAGTCATTGTGGGGATAAAGAAAAATCAATGAGAAGCCCGTGCTTAGACTGAGAACCCCTGCAGAAAGCTTTGATTAGAGAAAAGCTTTAGATCTGACTCTTCTACACAATTGTCCATCAGGTGACCAGTCATTTTTGTATGTACTACTGTGTACCAGAGATGGTAGGGATGGAAAAAGGTCTGTTACATCATGTATTTCATGTTCCAAAGTATGTACGTAGTTACCTCAGCAGAGACACAACTCTTGATGATTTTTTTGTTGTTGCTGAAAGCTGTTGTCCTTCAAGGAGTCACTTCTAATTTTAATTTTGTCATGGTTTTTGATCTGGCTGCTTTTTGTGATCACTAATTTTTAATAGATTTGGAAGGTGAGCCTGCCTTCAGTAGGAATGTGTTAATTGACAGGTGTCCTGAAGTTCTGCATTCTTGGCAGTGGTCCAGGATGACAGAGCAGCAATGACTTGGAAACTGCTATTCCTTCCTGGTGAAAGTACTGGAGGAAATATGAAGTTATTAACTACTACTCTCATCTAACAGATTGTGAGAAGATCATTATGCCATCTAATTAATTGAGATTACCTCCTTTATGCAGAATGTTTGGGTTTTTTAAAAATTCCTTTACATGCTGTCTTATGACTTGCACTATTATTTTTTTTTCTCTTCTCTTCAGTGTTCTGGATGGTTACTCTGAGGATTTGAGTAAGGGATCATGTTCCTATCTCTGTGTGGTGTAATTAGCATAGCTATTTAAATGTTATCTGGAACCCATTTACCCGATCTGTCAGTTGCTGCTTAGTTCAGTGGAAATGCTTTTATGTAAATCACAGAACAATACTTCTGACTTGTAACAAGATTGGGCTGAGTTTAGGGAACTGAAACACTTCATCCTGGAATAAAAATGTCTTGCTGAATCAAGGGTAGAAGATTATGAAAGCTGACACTTTTAAAAAGTGTATTATGCTAACATATGTATATGTATAAATTGAATTAGCTGTGATACTCCTACAGTGAGAAACTTCCCACTGATTCTAAAAAATTTAAGGAAAAGCTGACACACATGAAATTTTCCTCCCAATTTGCATGCTAGCTCTTCAGCTGGTCTTAGAATATTTGGAATTGATGCCTGAAGGGGTGCAGGGCAGATGCTTTCCTTTTACTTCCTAGTAATTTCTTAATGAAAGTGGTTCCTTCTGTGGCTCTGAGATACTTGGATTTTATAGGGATCGAATGGCATTCATAATGATTTTGATTGCTTTTAGGTTTCTGTGACAGATAACCATGTAAATGATTTTTTTCTTCTGTTCAAATAAAAGCTACCTTTCTTTACCTTCCACCCCCCTTTAGTGTACTGACCTTTTGCTATTCCATATTTTAGTGGTAGATCTTGAACGTAAAGAAAAGAATTATGACATTTTCTCATCTTTCATATATGAGCAAGTCATGTAGTTTTGGGTTTTCTTCAGAAAGATGGACTCTGACATGGTGACCAAGGAAAGATTAATTAACTGTGGCTTTTGTTTGTGTGTCTCAGTTTTCAGCCTGGAGTGTAAGCTTGTGTCACTTTGCTCCGTTATAAATACTGTGTTAAATTACAGCCATTTTTTTTAAGAAACTGTTTGATTTTTTGCCAGGGATTCCTGAGCCATTTAGTAAGAGTTCAGGGATCCTATTCCTTCTCTGAAAATCAGTGCCAATTTTGGACTCTGCAGCTGTCTCAATTTCCTTTTTATTAATTTTCACTCTAGGAATAAATTTTTGTTGTCTGATGTTTATTCTATTAGTGTATTTAAAGTCAGTTACTTCCTCCCCCACATAGATATTGCTTTACTCCCCCTCCCCCCCTTTTTTTTTTCTTAAAATGGAAAAAGAAATAGATCTTCCAGAGGAGATCTGATAGTAAAGCAGTATGAAATGGCATTTATTTGACTATTCCAGAAATGATCCTTCTGTTATTCCATACAGTACTGCATAGCTTTTGGCTCAGCTGGTCTGCATAATAGGGGGTAGCCTCCCTGCTAAGCCAAGCAACTCCTCTTTGCTTTGAAGAGCATGTAAGGCATGTGTGGTAGTAGATTATCACAATTATCAAGTATCAGTACTGACTTAGTGTTTGTCCCTGGCCTTTTCCATCTCAACTTAAGCAAAGTCTGTTCTGTGACTGTCTGTCAGCCCTTCTCTCTGAGAGGAACTGTGGTTAATAATTAATAGTTTGTATTGTGCATAGACCATTGCAGACTTGTTATATAGCTCTTGAGCACAGAGGGGATTTTTGCAATTTTCTGTAACAAGATGCTCCTTTCCTTTCACCATTTAATCTCTTTGGACATGTAGTGTTGGAAGCAGGCATCATTAATGAATCCGTTATAGTTCAATTAGTTTTTCTTAACTTTAAAAGAAAACCCCAACCAACTTTTTGCATGCTTTGCATAACACTCAATTCTTGAGTTTTGTTTAATTTTTGGTATTTGTGTCATAGCCAATAGTTGCTTTAGAGTACAATTACCCACCATAAGGAGACCAGTTATATTTGTTCCCTGGAAGGAGGACTTGGTGCTCTGAGGTTCTGAACTGTTGCAGTGGATGTTGGGAGAGATGGAGTTTGGGAAAACCTGAGCCAATATGAATACTCAAAATGAAAAAACTCCCTTACATGTTTTAACTGTTTTTTAAATGCAATGGGCATGGGTCTTTAAATGTTAAGTCGGCTGTACTTAGTGTTTGGAAAAAAAGAGTAGCATGAGCTGCAAATAGATTTTTTTAATAGGGCAAGTAACTGCTTTACTTTTAATTTTGTTTCTGTTTTCCGTGTTTCCTCCCCATACAACTACTTGAATTATGCTTTTTGGTGTGTGCTTACTTGGGGATGGGGATGGAACAAAGGGAGAAGGGGAATTGTTGATAGGATAGTTCAAGTGGAGATTAATTGTCCAAAAATACTAGCAGCTTTTCTGATAACTGCAGTGTCTTGAAGTTAAGACGTGAACATGAACACGTGAAGATGAGTTTTACCTCAGTGTTAAGTTCAGTCAGTGTGCAGAGCAGTTAAATGTCAAGAATAAAATAAACTGATCTAGAGAAGGTAGCTATTGGTCTTCAACTCACAAAAATAACTGGGATGTTCAGACCTGGTAAAGAGAAATCCTGCATCACAGTAAAGGACAAGTGACTTTGTCTGCGGTTCCGTTGAGTTCAGAAGTGTGCAGAAAGTAAAAAAAGATTGGATAATTAGTCCTTTTCTGTACATGCAATTAAAATAGCAAATTACTGAACTCTCTTAAGCCAAACTTGAGAGTCAATGTCAGGATTTAAACAAACTCTTGTTTGCTGGAAGTTGAGAAGGCAAGTTCCAGTGGGGAGAAGAGCTTCAGCTGCTTTGAGCTGCACCTGATACTGGACTCTCTGGGAAAGAAGTGTATATGGGTTACACATAAAGTCTGTACATTAGGGTGAGAATCACTGCTTAACTAGGTTTGGGTTTTGATTTTGTGTTTGGGGTGTTTTTCATTCTTTTGCCTACAGAAGAGAGCAGCTGGGTAAGATCTGTGGGAGTCGTGCTTCCAAGTCTGCTCCTTTTTTTGCTGATGCCTTGTGTTGAACTCTTCCTGGAGGATGAAATGTCTCTTGGCACATTTGTTGCCATCTGCTGTTTGTCTCTGTTGATAAGGCTTAGTTAGCACTTTTCCTAGGAAAGTGCATGACATAGTTTCAAAAACTGCTCCATTTACCTGTTGCTGTGGGACCAGGCAGGCCCTGTTCTAAATGCTTTCCAGCTGGTACATATTACAGTTTCAGATGACTAACATGAAAAATGATAATTGAAGCTACAAGCCTATTACGTAGTAAGCTTTAATTACTTAAACTGCTTCGTATTCGTTTACTGTTGGTGCTAATGCTCTTGAAATTAATTGGCACTGAAGGGGGTTCAAAGTTTATATGCAATCATTGCTGTTATAATGTGCCATATTACTAGGTAACTTGGCTTATTAGGTGATTTTGTTCTCAATTATTGCTGCAAGTCAACAAGGACAGAGTAATTATCTCACAAACAATAGCCTTGCTCCCAAGACAGATGCAACCAGACCCTTCCCGTGGAGTTCTGCAGTATTCTAGCAAATAGGCAAGGGAAGGAGATCTACATATGTCACCCAGCAGCAGATGGGGAAGATATTTAGAAAGTGGGACAGCACACTTTCAGATCTTCTGTTATGCTAATAAAGTTTTTGTGTGAGAACATAGCAATGTCAGTCTACCAATGACATCAACCCCTGGCATGTGCAGGCCATCAAAGCAAACACAGAATGCCTTTGTATGCATAGCTGGACAGTGGAAGCCAGTTGCTACTAGAGTGAAGGTCATCTCTCATTTTCCTAGAATAGACTAAATACCTAGCATGCAGATTGATTAAACTTTTTTCTTTTGAACAGAAGTTGTGATTTTGTGAAAATGGAAAATTTAGAGTAATGGAAATTTATATACCCCATAGGAATTTCACCTCTTAAGTTGTTAATGTATTGTGTGCCACTGGTGTAGTATGTCTTATATCAGCCTACAAGTGTCTGGTAGAAGAAATAATAAATTTACTGGATTCATATTACCTAGCAAGTATGATGCATTATTAATTAATAAATATTTAATTCCTAAGTGCATCTTTAAGATGGTAGGGTTTATATCAGAAATTACTTACAAGTGCAGATGACTTTCATGAGTGAAAAAAGGAAAAATTGCAATGGTGAAACTGTGGAATAGCAGTATAACTGAGCAGTGCCGACATGCACCTCTTGTTGGTCACTCTCAAACATGCCTTCAGGAGAAGGTTCGTCTGAATCTCCAGATTTTGAGTGTCTTGATCCGAGTTCTGCTACTCTTCTAAGTCCCTCTTTACAGCCAGCATGTAAATCTTTATTCAGGGGCATCTTTCAGCGATGGCACATGGAAGGTCAGGTATTTATTCCATCCCAGGAAACTGCTGTTTCCAGAAATGAAAAAGGCTAACTACTAGATCTCCTTAATTTTCTCTGTCACTTATTTTCTTAGAGATTGAGAAGTTTGGCAGATTCAGGAGTGTATTTGTGGATGGACATGTCTCATGTGTGAATTTTTAAGATGTTACTGCCTTTTAAATGATAAAGGTGGATAACTACTTTTTATGGTAGTCTGCTTAGTTTTGTTCTGTTGGAAACATCTGTGGAATTTTGCAGGGGATGATTCTTTGCAGCTGTAGTGATTTTGCCCTTTTTGAGTTGTATCAGTTTATAAGTCAGACTCTCAAGTATGTGGAGACATTATAAGCACTTTAAACAGTGATGCACGTGCGTTGGGTCAGCTTTGTAGGAATAGTTCTGAAGACAGGAGTTCATTTTGGGTATTTTAAGGTAAGGCGTTAAACCTACTGTTTAGGGATTATTTTGTTTTTCTAGTTTTTAGTATTTACAATTAATTACATTTAATTCTCTCTCTTAGTAGATTGTAGTTGCCTGGAATCAAAAATATGAGGAGTGCAGAAAAGACAGTCCTCATGACTTTCTCAAAACCATTACTCTTCAGGCAAGGGATTACAAGTGTGGAAGCACAGGGCACTGCAGCTTAATTTATGTGCAACCTGTGAAGATACAGAAGAACCAAAGTAGCTGTTTCATTTGTTTGACACTTTTCTGTAAGGAAGGAAAAATAAGAATACTTTGTTAATTGATTGCACTGTAGATGTGATGATTCTAAAGGTATCTGTCAAGTGTGCCTATTTGATAAGGTAGAGGTCTCCTCAGCAGTGGATTCATTTTGATACTTTAGCCTTGAAACCAAGTTTCTGTGTTTGAAGCTACTAAAATTGTTGGTGTCGTGTCTAATAACCCATCTGTTTGAATAATGATAAAGCCTCCTACTTAGTCTGTCTACCTCAAGGGAATAATCTAGCAGCCATCATGACAATACTCCTCTGAGCCAAAAAAATACATTTTTCCCCAGCAATTCCCTTTGAAGCATGAATTATTTTTAAGTCCGTAGTGAGACGTGCCCTGAAATAAGGCTTAGTGAGGAACAAATATCTATCTCTAACTCTCTGTCATGGCCAATGGTAAAAAAACCCCAGAAGCAAGGTAGCCCAACTTTACCTTATTGAAAAGATAGCCAGATATCTGTCCTTAGGAATATGATGTATGTTTTAGGCTACTGGGTTTGATGACAGGCCTGGATTTCTTAGTAGACTATTCTGCTATGCAGCAGGCTGCTTCAGTTTTGCTCCATGAAGTCCTGAAGCAGTTGTGTAGTTTGGGTTTCCTGCTGTGACAGAGACCATTGCCGGTCAGAGGAGCCAAGAACCTAAATTGTGTAAATGTCTGATATCCCAAATGTGTGTGAATCAATTTGGCATCTCTAATTAATCTCTTCCTCACCTTTCCTCCTCATTGTCGTACAAGTCCCCTTACCAGTTTCTTTTGTTTGTTGGTGCAGATTCAGAGTCGCTGCAGTTGGCAGCATGAGTGAGCCATGTTTCAGTTCTTCATTAAATTCATGGCAAAGGACTTGTGTAGAGGTATTGATGGATTTCCCGTCATTTGTGTTACAGCAAGGTCCTCTGTCTAGCTTCTAAAAATTATGCTGTCACTCAACCTGAAGTTACAGGCTTGACGTAGAGACTATTTAGTAAAATTTTACAGCCCATGTGTGATAGAGGAAGGTCAATAAGGAATCACTGCAGTCTTCTGCAACAGTGAAATATTGTAATTTATGTGACAGATGTTTTGGATAGAATTTTAATGAATGGGATGCCTTTCATAAAGGTGATTTTATGTAGTTATAAGAACTCATGTATGGTTAGCCAGAGAGGAACAGTGTATTACCCATCTGGCACAGCATAAAAATATTTGTACTTAAAAGTTAGTATTCAATAATTAATTTGGACCTTTCATTATTTTCCTTGTTTAATGCAGGGGGATTTTCTGTTTTTTGTGTACTTGATGTTTTTAAGAAATTTCATGTAATTCCTACACAGGTGTGCATGATCTGGTATCTTGAGTTTGCTTTGCTATAGTCTATATCTCTGTAAAGCATTTTGCAAGGAAGAAGTGGTTTCCCTTGTTTTAGTACAATCTTGAAATGTTTACTGTTTATTATATAGTTATAACTCTGATCATCAGTTTGTCTCTTTCCTCAGATCATACTTATGCTTAGGAGGGATCAAATTAGCTGTGCTATAATTAATATCATTCCTGAATATGTTAAGAAATTTTGTATGCTTTTGTATTTTCTGGTTTCTGGATAGTACCTTGTGTCATGAATTTTTGACAGGATTAAATAAATTTTTTAAACAGAAAAATTCCTAATGTAGTAAAAAGAAGTATCTTTACATTAGTAATTCCTACAGCTTTTAGTGTTCTAATCCTTACTGCAAGTTGCCTGTTTTTCAGGCTCTTGGGTGAAATAGGTGGTTGTGACCAGAAGGGACATTGAACTACAACCTGTTCAGATGAGCTTTCTTGTACAAGCTGAGGAACATTTTTGAAGTATGCCCTGGAGACTTAAGAGCTTTTGCTAATGGAATGGTCCGAGGTTTTCTGGATAGCAGATATGCCCTTGTGAAGAAGGTGAATTGCTACAAGGGGACCCTGTGACACTGGTGGCTGAATGCTGTGCCTTGAGTAAGGACTATGTTGTCCCAATGCAGTGGGCACAGCTACTCTGGATGTGTCTTTTGGATGTAGGGGTTGGTCAGAGACATGTCCTGGTGTGCCACAAAGCATTATTGTACCAATGCCTGAAACCATAAGAAAGTCTCAAGTAGTTAAAAACTAAGAGTGGCCTGGATGGATTATACCAGGCCTGAATGCCTGAACACAGCTCAGAAAGAAAGAAAACAAAGGGCCCTCTTACCCCAAGTGTCACATAGTTAATATCTAGAAAATAAATTGTTCTAATTATATTTGTTTTCCTCCTGCCACTTCCCCCCTTTTCTATTACCTTAACATACCAAGCTTTAACTCTTGAAATGATACATTGACTCATATGTGTAAGCATATTGTTATAGTCATTAATAATTGTTAATTTAGTCATGCCACTGTAGTATATGATAGTCTGGATACTGCTTTGCATTTGGGATTGGAACTAGATGACATTGAAGGTCCTTTCCAACCCAAGCCACTTTATGATTCTGTAGGGTGAGATTTTTTTGTGGTGGAGGAAACCCTTTTGAAGCAGGGCTTATGTACTTTTACACGTATAAGAGCCCTGGAGGTGTATTGTACCATTGCATTTTGCATCTTGCTGACTTGCCTTCCTTATAAATTCTTGTTTTTTTAATATCTCTCTTTCTTCTTCACTCCCCTCCTCCCCAAAGTGTTAAATGTCTTCATTGCCAAATCATCCACATCCAAAATTTGTCATGACTATTGTTCTTGTTTTTTAGACTCTCCAGTTGAGTATCGTGTTGGCTATAGGTAAAAGTGGGAGCCTGGAGTTACCAATGCTGTTGAGTAAAATTCAACTCTCACACCTGTTTGATTTAAAGTGAGTTATTTGGGGTGTGGGGTAGGTGAGGAGGGGATGCAGGAGGGGAGAACAGGCTGCTGATGAACACTAGGGTGATCTTTGTGCCAGCCAGGAGCATCTACCTGGCTGTTCCAAACTGTCTTCTAAGAGTACAGAAGTGGGATTTGCTGCCCAGACTCTGGCTTGCTTCCTGGCTAAACCAAATGGAAGGGCCTGTTTCTGCATGGGGTGCAAGCACCTGCTTTTTACCTGGGAGGGAAGAGCAGGAGAGATGTTTTTCTGGGTCTGTCAGGATGCTCTGGCGATGTGTGGTTGTTTGCAGTTCCTGGGCCATACCCAGTAGCATGTCCTGTGCCAGTTCTCCATTTATTCTTCCCCTGTGCTGCTCTTCCAGCCCACCTGAAGTGCTTGCTGGCAGCTCTCTAATGAATGCACTGCTTGTGGTTTATTACTGTAGGAGCTGAGGTGACTTGCACCACTGCCTGAAAGGTTAAGTAGTGTCTTTCTTCAATGTATTTCTCTGTAGGCAGGTTTTTTGTTAATTTTCCCAGTACTTTCACCATCCGTGTGTAGACGTTGGAGCTGTATGTTACCACTGACCCTGCTGTTTTGAGGTATGATTTCCTAGCTTTCTCCCTACTACACTCTAGACAGTCTGGAGTGTCCTTGAACCTGCCCTCCCCTTTCTAAAGCGAAGAATGAGAAGCCTTTAAGCAGCTTAAGTGTCGGCCTTGTCGCAGCTGACAGGAAACTGATCTGGTGCTTGGCCCCGACGCTGCCAGTGGCATGAGCCGGGCTGGGCGAGCCCTGCCAGGGCCAGGGCTGTGTGCCGAGGGTGCCTCTGTCCCCTCCGTGTCCCGCAAGGGGCAGTCTGCCTGTAGATGTGGTCGGGAATCGCTGTCTGCCCCAGAATGTTGCGGCTGTTTGCCACAGCTGCCTGTCCTGTCAAAACTGGTCTTGGGGTTAAAGGTTAATTAAAACTGTTGCTAACTTGAGATGATTGATGTTGGAAAAGCTAATTAGTGAGCAGGGCAATTAATGTGATCTCTTGTGCTGGTTTCTCTTACAAGTTTTGAAGGACTTTGCTGAACTTCTTTTATCAGCTTCTTCCTCTTTAATTGAAGTAGGGATGTGTTTTCAGTGGAGTGCTTCCAAGAGGAAGGATAGGGTAAATTCATTAGCAAGGCTTGAATTTACTTACGTGATCTCCAAAAGCTGGCAGGGAGATGCCTGTTTTGCTTAGAGAGGGTAATGTCAGGTACCCTGGTGAAATTTTCAAGTTAAATACCTTGTGGCATAGTTGGGAACTCATTGGCCATGCTCTGCCACGGGAGGTGTACTCTATAGTTGAGGAAGTAACAGGAGTGTTAAAAGGGTATTCTGGTAACATTACTTTGGCTTATTCAATTGCTGATGACAAGACAATGTGTTTCCACTTTGGTCCATGCTGCTAAAGTGTAATACAATTATTTGTATTAGACACCAGCCACCTGTTAATATCGTTCTTCTAAAGGTCATTGTGTGGTGCCTTGCTGTCTGAATTTAACGGCCCTGTATCAGGTTTGTTGGTCACTCTTTTGTGTGACACGGGACAAGTGTTTGTGGGGAAAGAATGTGAACCTGATACCCTGACGGCCAAGGGAGAGGAGAGGACCAGAGTCAGGCCCTGCTGCTGCTATTGTCGTGCCACCAGGCCAGGGCTGGAAAACAGGCAGCTTCTTTCTGAGGTGCTTTCATCTATCGCAGTCCTTGTTTGGAACAAAAATAACTTGCGGTAATTTCCCAAGAGAAGCAGACTCTATAAACCCAGACTTTCTGGTACTCTGGACGTGTACAGGCACTCTGTTCCTAACCTGGGCTGTAAAGGAGAGGAGGGGGGCTGCTCCTAATGCCATGAAAAGAAAGTGAGGTGGTGATAATGTAATTGTGCCTGATGGCAACAGGTAGATGCTTGATAAATTATGTTTTAACATGTGGTCTTGGCAGTTAACCTTAATCCTGGTGTTGGATTCATTTATTAATATCTGTACGGTGACCTGAAAATGCAAAGCATTCTATCATTGAGAAACGTTTATCTTGCTAACTGACAATTTTAAATTAATTTTGCTGAAAATAAGGGTGGTATGCATTTAACTTGAACTTTCATTCTTCCAACCTGACCTGGTGTTAGCTTTTAGGAGAGGTGGGGAACAGGTAGGACTTGCAGATGAACTTACTCTGCGCTGTTATCCAGGGAATGAAGCAGATGTAAGTGACTGCTGCTGCAGGGGCTCAGCTGTATGACTTAATTTTCAAATTTCCAGAAAATGAAAGCTTCAGCTGCCAAAAGAACAAAACAAAGCACCTGGTTTACCACATGGTATAGGACATTCCAGCACTTGTGAAGAGGGAGGGTTGGCTTCAAGCCATTTATATTCCAGTGTCATTAGTAACTGCTGCTAACTGTTGGATTGAATTACTGGCTGAGAAAGAGCAAGGGCTTTTAGAGTCTTCTCTGCAATTGAAAATAGTCACATGAAGAACTCCCATTACTGGCAATTTTATAAGGAATAAGGATCTCACTTTATCAGTTGCATATTTATTGGCTCAAACCATTTGAGCTTCATTATGCGCATGTAGATAACCCGTTGTGGTTGTTTGAAAAGGTTCATTAGGGTCTTCAAGAATTCTGGTGTTATAAAAATCTAATTCATTATTTCTGCAATGAAAGAGTTAATGAAGGATCACTTGTGGCTTTTAATTTTCAGCTAATTAAAAAGAACGTCTGTTTTTGCCTTGACACTTGTGGTTAAAAGTGCCAAATATAGGATTTTTTTGTGTGTGTGAGTTGAAGGGTGAGGAGGAGGGGGAAAAGTTACATGTAAATCATTTAGCCATTAACCTAATGCGGTGGATTTATAAATCCTATTACTATAAGCCCTTTCCATTTCCACTGAGGCCTGACGTGTGCTTGATCCTGCTAATGTAAAATTCATTCTGTCTAAGTGATTACTGAAGTAAGACATTTTAGTCAATTTTAATCAGATTGTGTGATACTTGCTTGAACACCAGTGTTAAGTAAGACATGGACACAGTTTGGCCATATCTTAATTAGCCTTACAAATCAGTTAGACTAGGAATCAATCAGTGAGCCAAGTCTATGAACCTTTTGACACTTAATGCTTTTGCGGGGGGGGGTGGGAAAACCATCTATGCTGAGGGCTGAAAATACAGGGCTTGGAAACAAGATTAAGATTTGTAATTTGGTGTTCTTGCTTTATGGTCTGGGCAGTCCCTCACAGTGTGCAAGTCCTTTGCGATGCAGCCCTCATTGGTGTTTCAGAGTTGAGGCCAGTGGGATGCTTCCTGTAGCCCTTCATAAATTCCTGTCTCCACAGCAGGAGCAGCAATTGGAGTATTTTTCTGAAGCTGCTTTTGCTCCAAGATACGTCTGTTATTTTGGTAGAGTGGGGTGAGGGACAGCTTATCTTAAATTGTAACCTCCCCTTTCCAGGTGTTCACTGGGAACTACTAACTTGGACTCATGGGACATCTATGCTTCTTGGGTTTAACTGTTTCTGTTTTCCCTAGAGGGAAGCATTAGTATGGAAGATATCTGTCTCATAAGCCCCTCAAATATTGCTCACTGAGATCAGAGGTGGTTTTTGTGCAAGGTCTTCAACACGACAAGTAAAGACTTAGGTGTTTTGAATGTTTCTCCTGAATCATTGCTTTTTTTGGTAGGCTTGACTCAGGCATGAACCTCAAACTGATTTTCAGTCCCTGGCAGTTTTCCCAGTTTTTGAAGACTCATTGCTAGCCAGTATTTTTTCTATTCTAATCATGTAGAATTTCTGTATTGGTAACAACTTTTGGTATTTTCTTTTAATGTGTGGACCACTTATTTTTATCATCAAGATACTTGAAAAACTTGTCTTGTCCTTGAAGGATCCTGTAGAAGTCTTTGGTCTTTTTTGTTTTTTTTCCCCCCGTCTTCTGTTGCTTATGGTGTCTCCTGCAGCATGGTGAAAAGCCTTAGGGGAAAATGATGCTTGCAGGATATGGAAACTGAAATGTTTAGTACCACAGACAGCAGATGTTCTTTCGAAGTAGGCAACATCTTTTGCACAAGTCCCAACTGCATGTGTGTTGTGTTAGTGCTGAGGACTCATAACCTGGTGAAAGATACACCCATTGTAAATGGCCAGCTAGACTGGAGATTTTGGTTTGCCATTGTTGAAAAATTACCTGCACAATGATTTTATTCTAAAGTTTGAAAATTCAGCCACCAGCAGTGTCTGCAAACTGTTTTCAGAATCACTCTAGAAGTCTGTATGCTACAGACTTTGTAAGATGTTTTTATTGCTCAGCCTCTAGTCAATTTAAATATCTTTTCTTCTCTGTCTAACCTGTTAAATTACTCTCTCTGTTAGGGTGAGTGTACTTCATTTAGTCAGATGTTACTTAGTTGATGATACGACTGCAAGAACATGTGGAAGAAAGTGAGGAACATGTTTTTAGCTTGATCTGAATGCCTCTTTGTCTTCTGTTTTCTCTTTCCTACGGTTGCTGTTGGTCTGCCAGGTGTGCCTTTTTGAATGAAAATGAGAAACTTCTTTACTGTAGAACTCTTACAGTATGGTTGGGATGAGGCTCATTTGAAAAGCTTTGAAATTAGATGTTAATTACCTTTCTCTTCTACTGGATAATCTTCTGTACTTTAACCAAATAAGGATAATCTTCTATAGTTTAATCAAATAAATATTCAAATACTTTGAATTTGCCGTATTTCAGCTTTTTGACAGTTTCTCATGTGATGGATTGTAGGAGAGCAACTGCTCATGAAAAGGCAGAACTTAGAAAAAAAATCATCGTAGTTCAGGTGGATGGGACAGTTGATCCATTACAGTTAAACAGAGTTGATCCTGAACAACCATACAGTGATGAGCAGGGAGGGAACCGTCAAGTTTCATGTCAGCCTTTTTTTTTTTTTTCTTTTCTTTTTTTTTTTAAGATTGTAGATGCCAATATCACAAGGTTACAAGCTTGAGAAAGATGTAATTCTAGATCATATTTAGGGTAACATTTTCATTAATCTTGATCAAATTGTGGTTGGTTCTTGCCTTTGAATATTAAAGATATATATATCTTCCTATAATTTTATGTATACATAGGGTCAAAAAAAAAGCCCGGGTTCGTAAATATAAAGGACTCCACAGTACCATGTCTCAGAAAAGGACAGGTGTCTCTTATCAGCCATCTTTCATATATATTTCCTGGGAAAATGCTTGAAGTCTCTTGCTTCACAGCTCATAAAGGCTTATCAAAATTAGTGTTACCTATTTCAGAAAGCAGCAATACCTCTTCAGTGTCCTGGAGGTTGGTGAGCTCTTTTTTTTTGTTTTAACCCAGCAGAGTTAATGTATTTTTTAGTGAGTAAAAATTTCCTGATTTTTTTTTTTTTTTTTTTAATAGGCACTTGATATTCTTCAGTGTTTTCAAGGGAATGTGTATGGACTTTTTTTCATGGTGTTTGTGTCATTTTAATGATAGATTTTTTTGTGTGTGTGCATGTTTGTTTGTTTGTTTGTTTTGGGTTTTTTTGTTTACTAAAGTGCACAGGAGGATCCATCTGAATATCAGGAAATGCTTTTTTATTGTGAGGATGACTGAGTCCTGGCACAGCTTGCCTGGAGTATGTGTGGAGTCTCCATCTTTGGAAATACTGGAAGGTGTCTGGACATTGCCCTGCGCAGTCCAACTATTGGTGGCCCTGCTTGAGCTGGGGAGCTGGACCAGGTGACCTCCACAGGCCCCTTCCAGCCTCAACCAGCCTGTGGTTTTGTGACTGTGTCTATTTTTTCTTTTTCCTAATTCAAACCAGTCCTTGGAATATGAGAAAATCCTTACAGGGATTTCTATTCCTACAGTATATGCCTGTCTTTGCTTCTGTTTTGAGGGTTGGAGTTTGTTTGTTTTAGGTACCTGTAGTTATCTAAAGGCATTAAAAAGGAGCTTAGCAGCATTTATATCTACAATAGCAGTGAATGAAATCAAGCCACTGTCCAGAAGTGCTTGTGGTTGGATTATTATGTTGGCACTAAAACTTCTCTCAGGGCCCTGAAGGTCTCATTTCAGATATAAATCTAATGAGGATATTGAATGACTGGTGTGACAATAATGTAAATCAGTGCTGGTGCCTTCTACTTAAACTGAAAAGTGAGAGCAAGAGAGAGCTTTGAAAGAAGGTTTTCTTGTCATATGAGTGAAAGCTGAGGGTTTTTTTTAACAATTCAAACTCCTGTAATAAGAAGTAGGAAAGCTTATTAGCTATGTTTTTAGATTAAACAAAACCTTTAGGTTGTGATGTTCTTTCTTTAACAGAATTTGTGGGTTGAAGAATTTAAATGAAAATTTCCAAAGTCGAAGTTTGATTGAGTTAAAGCATGTAGCATGAAATCAATCCTGTCAAATTGTAGGGAAATAAGTAAGACATTTATAAACATTGTTAATGTTTTAGAAATCTAGTTTTGTGCAAATGTATTTTTAATTCTTTACAAATGAGATAACAGTAGGTCTAAATGACAAATTAAAGATTTAAAAAATAATCAGCATGCCTCTCTTGTAGTAATGGATTTATGGAGGTAGCATGCTTAAGTTGCATTTGTAATTAAGGTTTTTCCATCATTAGAATAGAAATGTATTCCTGTTGAGCAGTATCTTTTTATGTGATTTATGTGGATTGAATGAGTGGCAAAACTCCACTACTTTAATCTGTTATGTGGCTAAAAGTCAGTATTTGGATTGGATTCCTAGAGGGTCACGCTGAAAGGTTAAATACATTTGTCTGTTTTCTTAGTCTTCAAATTTCCATATTCTTCACAAGTAACAAACAAATCCATGTCCTGTGGGATTGTACAATGACATCTTAGCAACGTGCCTTCATTAGTAATGAAGCCATACTGCTGTTAATTTCAAACTCCAGATACTGAAATGGGTGGGCTGTATGTGGAGTGCTTAACAACAGACTAATGCTTAAAAGAAACTTCTGAAATTGTAATTTCTTTGCATGGGTTCATAGTCCTGAAAAATTTAACTATATGCTTTGATAAATCTCTAACTTTGTTCTGTTTTTGAAAACAGTACAAGTGTCCTGGGTTATGAGACAGGCTACAAACGGTATTAAAAATGCCCTAGACTACAATTTCAGGTAATGGGCCAATTGACCATTAGCTGCTGAAATCATAAAGGCTGATAATAAGGTATTTTCTTTCAGGAATTTGCTTTTGCATGAAGCTCAGCTTTTCTCAATAGGAGTACTCCCAGAATTGTGTCGTTGAGCATGTTTCTGTTTCTGCAGAAGCTCTATGGCATCAAATATGGTGCCATCCTTAGATCTTTAAGTGATTATGATATATATGGTATTGTGAATGTCTGTGGATAGGCAGTAGTTCCCATTGACATGGACTCTCTTTTCCTGTACATTCTTACAGGAAAAATCTGGAAAGTGAAGTTGCCCCAAGCCACCCTACAGTTCCTGTTCCTGACTTAGAGTTGCAAGCCCTATTCAACAAGCAATTTAGGATTGTTAACTAGTAATTTTCTTTTGTAGTTAAAAATAGTTTAAAAGTTTAAATGAGGCTTTAAAAAAAAAAGTTATTTCTATGTTATACATCTGGCAATCGTTTGGTAGGCTAGTAGTTTTTATTTCTTACATGCTTTGTAAATGCTTACTTTGTTCTAGGAGAGTCTTTTATATCCTGAGGAGCTGTGTCTTAGGCTTTGCTTGGTTGTTGGGTTTTTGGCAGACATATCTAGAGAATTCAGGAAGCTCATTTTTAAGAGATAATATAAAAAGACTCTGTCTGACTGACAGACCATCAGGAGCTCTTTCCATCTGTATCCAGTCCAGTTTTGTCAAGTGCTGTAAAGAGGTCACACTGAACAAATCAGAAATATGACCGAGACTTCATGCTATTAACCATGAATGCTCCTCATTGTATTTTCAAATCTTTGGAGCAATTGCTAGGTCCTGCCTGAAGGAGGAAAGGTTAAGTGTCCCATGTAGAGCTGAAACTGTTTCATAGAATCATAGATTACGCTGAGTTGGAACGGACCCGTCAGGATTGAGTTCTGCACAGGATCCTGGTTCTGCACAGGATGCTCCAAGACTCACACCATGTGCCTGGGAGTTGTCCAAATGCGTCTTGAGCTCTGTCAGGCTGGTGCTGTGACCACCTCCCTGGGGAAGCCTGTCCCAGTGCTCAACCTTCACTGGGTGAAGAACCTTTTCCTGATATCCAACCTAAGCCTCCCCTGACACAGCTTCAGGCCATTCCCCGGGGTCCTGTCACTGTCACCAGAGAGAAGAGATTGGTACCTGCCCCTCCTCTTCCTCTCATGAGGATGTTAAAGACTGCAGTGAGGTCTCCCCTCAGTCTCCTCTTCTCCAGGCTGAACAGACCAAGTGACCTCAGCTGCTCCTCATAAGTTTTTTTTGTCCCTGGCACCGCTTAGGAAGGCAGTTCAGAGCTGCCACAGGGGCCAGTCAGAGGAGAGTGTGTAGGAGCCACATCAGCACAACAGCTGGTGCTGGACGTATTGGAGATGGTACCTGTCCTGCTCCTGCTTTGTCACTACTTTGTGCAGTACCCAATACGGTTATGAGTTTCTGAGGTTTGAGCACTGGTAGTTATTTAGTCCTGCATGGGTATCTTGGTAAAGATCCTCATTTGTTACAAGTGCTCATTTCAGTCAGGTTTCATCATTCTTTGTAATTGGGATAGTCTTTAGTGAATTCCTTTCAGTTGTCTATTGTAACCAGGAAAAAGGTGGCACAGTGTCAAAGACTAAGGTTTCTCTATTGGTAACAACAGTTTTCCTGGTTTCCAGCATTTTGTGTATGTGCTCCTGCAGGAAACATGACTTATTCTGTTACTTCTCTTTGAAGCAATATGTATCTAACAGCAGATTTTTTTGTGTGTGTATTGTTGTGGATGTTTTTTGGAGGGGGGAAGGAGAGAGTTGTTTTGTTGCCACTTTGGGCAATTTTAAAAAAACCTAAAAGGACTTGCTTTTACCACACAGTTGAAATAGATGAGAAATCTGCACCCAGAGCTATGTCTGAAGGCTTAGAGGAAGCAAGACGTGGGCTTGTGGGACTGAAGATTAGATGCAGTATAAGACAGAGTATCAGGGAGTGATGTTCCAGGCTGACGGCAGAGAGGAGAGAGGTCCACAAATATTTGTAAAATAATCTGCAAATAACATATTGTGAAAACATAATTATTTTTCATTATTACTCTGAGGTTAAATGAAAAATTAAAATGGAGCTGGTTTTATTTTTAAAGTACAGTTGTGAACCCTCAAAGCATTCGTATACACCTGATCTCTCACCTTTTGCATTTGAGTAGCTCGGTGGAACCCTGAACATCCCAGTATAGTTGGGAAGCTGAATGTAGAGGAACTTCTTCCTTAGTCAGAGAGTCTCACAGTCTGTCAGATCTGGAGCAGGTCGTATGGGAGTCTTTCAGAATGATCCTGTACTTCAGAGTAGGGAGGTGGCCTAGAAAGTGCGAGAGCTTCCTCTGTAATGCTGTCCTGGAGGCACTCCCTTGTTGGCATGGATGTGCTTGAAGAGGGCCCTCTCCTTATCGGTTACATGGTCCTTCCTGCTTACAGCAAATCCCACCCGTGCCATCATGGACATGCACTCCTGCCCCTGTCAGTCCTGGTTCAAAGCTCTCCTTACCAGCCTGGGAAGCTTGTTGGCACAGATAATTCTGCCCCGTTTTGTCAAGTGGATTCTTCCTTATCCAAGCAATTCTTGGTGCCGGCACCAGCTGCAACCATGGAGGATGAATAAGTATTGTTTAACTTTATAAAAACAACTGTCGTGTTGTCTAAATATATCTAATTTAATGAAACAAAATTATATGCTTTATGAAAATCTTGCATGACATTTAAGAAATCAGGTAAGAGAACTTTCTTTGGAGGGTAATTAGAGGCTAAAATACTTTTCTGAATTTGAATAAATGTTGCTTTGATAGACAACCACTTAGTCATGATGAAAGAACAGTTTAGTTTTAAAGCAGTTCAAACCACTTATAAAGATTTTTTGATGGACACAACATTCACACACAGTCAATTCATTCCAAGACTAGCATGTCCTCTTATCTCCTATAAAATGTCAGGATCATTTTCAGTGGATATACCTGTATCTAGTCAGAGGCTGCCGTGTTTAGTATATCTATTGCAAAATGCCTGTGGTTCTTCAAGAAAAAGGCCGTATTTTTCAGTAGAAGTCCTTTCTCTTTTAAGAATACTCATCAGGTAGCAAGTCTGTTCTGCATCTCTTTTTGCCTCTAGCACTTGCTTGTCTTCTCCCAGGCCTTCTCTTTTCTCCAAGCACACAAGTTGTGGTTATTACTTAAAAGATGCTGACCAGCAGAACCTTAGAAAACTTTTAAGTCCTGTTTTCTGCTTTTTACTCAAAAACCCCCAGCATACAAAGAGAGAGGAAGACTTGATTTTCAAGGAGTTTGTCATCCTCTTGGATAGTGCGCTGAATTTATCTGCTTCTTAAAAAAAGTTTTAGTCTTTAGAGTATTAGTTTTATTTCTTTTTCAGGTTTGTAGAAATACCTGATATTTTTGAAAAACTGTGTTACCTACTGATTCTGAGATATACTCCCTGATTTCTCCAGAACTACTAGTTATATGGCTATGAGAGTAACTTTTCTTGGAGGTGGGACAGTACCTACTTTTCTGTCACTTCAAGATTGAGAGACATGCTTATGTATTTGAAGACATGCTTACATATTTGTACTTTTAAACCTTATGTGGAGGATGGTATAGTTATTTTTCCCTACTCAGAAATAGATTTTGCTGTTATTCAGAGGAAAGTTTCTGTGCTCTGGTTTAGACCTTGACTGAGTTCTAAGTTTTCTGACTAAACAGGAAACCTTGGTTTATAAGTAATTAACTTCAGTTATTTATTGTTCTTCGTCATTTTATGTTTTCTAGTGAAACACTGATTATCTTTTAATGAATGTATTAAACCTATTCAGTTTGGGAAGCAAAACAAAGTAAAGCTTTCCTGTCTAAATGTTTGTTCATTCCACTGAAACAAATTTTGGTGTTTTCTCTAAGGAGAATATACTTGTCTGTATGCATTTAAATATTTAATAACTTAACACGTTTTGGTTTTTTAGGCAATAGTAGATTATGCTTGTCATATTCTTGCTTATTAAAAGTGGTTTTACTAGTGGTTTGTGATAAGTTAGCTTCTGATGCAGTTGCAGTTGTTTTATTAGACAAAGCTACCTTTGTGTCTTATAGTTAAGTACAAAATACTTATCAAGCATAGATTTATTTAATGGTTTGGAATTAAAAAAATCACAAAAGTTAATGAGCCAAAATTGGTTTGAGAACCACATTCTTCAAGGGGTTTTAGATGCTGTGGACCTTGTTTTCTCATGAAGTGAAACAGGGATCCCTGTTCCTTCTTTTGTTTTAGGTGTTCAGTTTTGAATGAGTTAGAGAGAAAATAATTCTGTGGGTGAGCTGTAAGCTCTGGTGCTTCTCTAGGAACTGTCCCTGTGTTTGGTTTCTCAGGAAGGTTAGGAGATGCCCATGCTGTACTGACACTTTTCACAGCCAGTTTTCCACACGGACATTGTATTCCTGTTGCTTCTGGGAACACAGAACACTTCTGGGAAGTGGGGTCAGAACCAGGTCAGTTACCTTTATACACTCCAGTGTTCAACTTCATTGCTGAGCGCTCTGTTTCTCTGTTTCCAAGATTGTAAAACCATTCCAACACAGAAGTTTTTTGTTGGTGGTTTTTTTTTTTTCACTTTTGTTCAGTGCTGTTAAGAGTATGTTTCATTGTTCTTTCTTTCATCCTAATACCAAAATAATCCTTTCCAAACTAGGCAAAATTTTATTTATTATAACATGGTTTGTAATGTATTTGTAGAAGAACCAATAATTTTACAACTTAGTATGAAATTAATTCTGGTTCTCCCATTCTCTTGAAATAGAAATACTGTAGAATTCTAAAGATATAATTGTTTGTGGCACCAAGGGAACACTGTCTTCAAGTTGTAATTTGATTCGCATCATCATTTGTGTTTTACTGTCATCTTTGCATTCCTTGTCAAAATGTGACAAAGGTACACATTATTTTTGTTGTGTTCAGCACATTGCTGTTGCTGCCTTTTTTGTGTGTTTTCTGTTGTTTGTGAGGCAAAAAGGTTCTCCCTTTTGTTGGCATATAAACACGTGTCACCAGATCTTTGTGTACACTGCTTCAGCCCTTGGAACCATTCTCCCTTTGGTTCTGGTGCTCCATCCAATACTGGGTTAATATACAGAAGCTATGGAAGTTGTATTGCTGTCTGTCAACTTTGTTGGGTGGAGTATGAACAGTTAATTTCAGTTAATTTTCTGAAGAAAAGCAAAACCAAAACAACCCCAAAAACAACATAGGGAAAATTTTGGCAGCATGGGGTATATTTCTGATGCTGTTAATGTTTCGTAAGAGTGCACATTTTGCAGAAATGTAACTTTGAATGTATTGTCTAAGTACAGCAAATACTCAGTAAAAGCTCTTTGAAACAAACTTATTTATTAACTACTTGAATCTGATCCCTCAAACTTTTCTAAATCAAGTCCATTGTCTGATACAGAGGCTAAACTGTAGCTCTTCATTCTTTGTGACAAACAAGGCCTCCATCTTTCTTTCACTTATCCTTAGGGCATATGTGCTTTTTGTCCAACGATAGAAACCTTTTGTGAACATCCTCCTTAATAGAATCCTGTGGCTGTGATTTATCAGTGCTAGAGGCTACTTAACACAAAATCCTAGCAAGTCTAACAAATAGGTTGCAAAAATACAGAGGTTCAGAAATACTTCTTGGGTAGATTAGTGAGTGGTGTTACCAGCACAGTTTTTCCAGCCCATTTATTCCTCTGTGCTACGGGAAGGACTAGCTCATATGAATTACTAAAGCAGATGACAGAATTATTTTCTTACTATA
This sequence comes from Atrichornis clamosus, assembly GCA_013400975.1. NCBI lineage: Eukaryota > Metazoa > Chordata > Aves > Passeriformes > Menuridae > Atrichornis > Atrichornis clamosus. The sequence goes on along the minus strand of WBMZ01004551.1, from coordinate 130,742 downwards.
TAATTGCACAGGTAAACAAATGACATGGAAAAATGTATCAGGTCTACTCTAGGTAACTACAGATAATCTTCAAAAATGCAGTTTTTGCCAGGGCCTTAAGATGGCTTGTTTTCCTTCTTGTGCAAAGTGAATGCCTAAGTGATTTTTGGTTTTTTGGTGCATCCCTGGTGCAGTGTCTTTGTAATGATTTGGCTCATTCTTTTCAGTCTGCTCTTAAGTCTCCCTTTCTGTTCCTTCATATCTGTGACCCTAGGATTCTGCAGAAAATGTGTGTTTTCAGGAGAAATTTTTTCATCAGCATATTAGTTTTGTATCCTACCTCATTGATTTTTAACTTGGGCGTCTTAGCTTGTTTCCACAGAAGGTACTCTTCACAGGTTTTTAAATAAGGAACTTTGAACATACTGGACGTAATGAATAATAGTAAAGCTGTTCTTTGTATATTTATTTATTTTTAATCATTCTGTCTTAAATCACAACCTCAATTAAGTAATTAGTGAATTGGGGTAGGATTAGGACAGGGAATTTTGCAGTTTAATGATTGCTTGTCTGCAATTACAATCTTTCAGTTTATATTGATTTACAGTTCATGGTTGAGACAATGTGTGTTGCTAGTCTTGCTTTTACAAGAAGAAAAGTTAAAAGAGAGTTTCACAGATGTTCACTGTACTGAGAAGTTCACAGGTTTTTAGAAGTATGTGTTTGCTGGGGGGAGGGGGCATGGCTGTACAGATGGGTTGCCAGGCAATTAATTCTTCTTACTTGGATTGCCTGCAATAGGAGACAATCCAGCTCTCATAAGCAGTGCGGTATTATTTGCAAAAGGAAACTATCCAATACCATTTTTCCTATTCTCCTCCTTCTTTCTTCTGTCTTCCCACCTCCCTTCCTCTGCTGTGCATTTTTGTGAAACCGCTAAGGATTGATATGATAGCAGTGCTGTCATTCTCTTTAGCAACAAAAAAAAAGTCATTTTTATTCTAGGTATTTTAATAGAGTCCCATTAAGGATGTATTGCTGACTGAAATATTGGCATGAAGGGCTCTCACTGAGCTGAGCCCAGGAATTAAGAAGTCAGGAAATGGGCTGCTGCATTGCTAAAGAACCTTGTGTGACACAGTATCTCCTGATTGGGGGGATCATTACTGCTATTATGACTCGACTTGCGTAGGAATTTTAAATTTCATCTGAATGTCAGTAATAACCCTCTTAGCAAATTATCCTGAATAAAATCACGAAGGCATTTTATATAATAGGTGTTGAATTACTGGATAGATTTGCTAATTAAATACTCTTTGTTCTGCTGCAGTTGACATTACAGGGTAAGATCTTGAACAATTATTCTCAACAGCTGTACTTTGTTAAGGGAAAAATTAACTACAAAGTTTATTTTTTTTCTACACTTGAAATTGGCAGATTTTTGAAATGTGCTTGAAAAAATTCCATCATCCAATTGGTAATGAGAGGATAAATATGCAGGTGTTGCTGTGAAATCAGATAACTACTGACTGCCTTATTAATGAATTTAGCAATACTTTATAACCTTCTGTTTTGTAGCTGTTGGCACTTACAAGTGATCTCCTGTCAGAATGGGTGGCACTAGCATATGCCAGTCACTTGATGAAGCCAGCTCGTCTGTGACCCTCTTGTTGTGATTACCTACACCCACTGCTGTCCTCAGGGACAATTGCAAAATGGTTTTTGTACAGCCAAATAATTTTTTTAGTAGGGGGTGTTCATTTTCTAAAAAAAGTTATCTTTCTGATTATTAAGGGACAGCATTATTTCAGAGAATGAAGTAGAAAATGCCAGAGATTATCAAGGGAAAAATGGTAGGCCTTCTTTTCTTTACAATATAAACTCTTAATTTCTGTCCCGTTTTTCAATTTTGTTTCAGGGACTCCTGTTTGCTTTTGGAGTGCTAAGGGAGAGGTATAACCTTTCTTTGTAGGAGTTAGCTAATAAGTGAGAGGAGGGGTTGTGGGGGGTGAATATCTTGGAATTTTGACTACTTTATATGAAATGTGATGTACCAGTGATATGTCTTTAGAATAATTTCAGAGCTCTGTGGAAAGGTGGTGGTCTGAATCACTCACTAGGAGATGAATAGGAGTGGAATACCTTTTTAAAGGTTCCAATTAAAATGGAATTGTGTGTGTCTGATTCCAGCACTAGGTACAGCTTAGCAGGAACCTGCAGTTAAGACTGCTTTTTGGGAGTTCAGGTGTCACATTGTCTGAGTGCCTAGTTTGCAGCATCTGTGAGTGATCTTTAAATCAAGATGTTTTGAACTTTACTCTGAGATTGTAAATCCACAGATGTGCTTGAGGAATAACCCTGATAAGGACATTCGTTGTGAGTCAGCAGTGTCAAAGTTATATCATAGTTCGGAACTGAACCTGTCCTTAAGTGCCTTGAAGGGAATCCAGCTTTCAGTGCATAATTTAAAATGAACTGAAAGTAGTAATACTTCAGTATTCATTACTGTGGCTGTGTAACAGTTCTGAAATACTAAAGAAACTTGCTGTTAAAGGAACGACAGTGTTCTTATCCTGTCTAGTGTTGTGTAGAGGTGGCCATTTCACCTTTGTTTCAGAATTCCTTGCTGCAATAGCTATAGCCAGTATCACAAAAGCCAAGACTCTTGCCTTCATTATAGACTTGGCCTTATGAAGGTAATGAGATTTCCCTGGAGATGATCTTATTCCCACTGAGCATGGTCAGTTCTTGCCTGTTCATCCTTTTTCTTTCCTCATCCCTGCTAATTTCTACTGCTCAGCTCCGTGTCACAGGCTTCTTGCCTACAAGTCTTAATTCAACTTCTTTCACAAATATGGCCAAGGAATATAGCAGTTTAACATATGAAAAATAGTAAAACTGAGACTGTGTTTCTAAATTTAATGTGAGCTGTGGAAATATTGTGTTGCCTATCTTTAGAGTTCCAAAGGGTTGGGATTCATCTAATAGACTCTAATCTGTCATTGCTGTAACATGTGGTTCAAATTAATCCTCCTTAAGGAAATTTCAAGTATCAATATATATGACTAGCAGGATTAGCTGAAGAAGAACTGAGATTTATGCTGAGTGGCTCTGGAAAGGACTGAAACCAGGGAAGTGGAATCTGGTGTTGGTGTGCCAGAGCACCAGGATGCTGACAAGAAGTTGGGAGTACAGTGGAACCATGGCCTAATGACTGAAGGAATGGACCAGATGTTGGTTCTCATGCAGCTGTGAGAAATTCACCAAGCTCTTCCTGCTGCTGCAGCTGCACATTTTTTTTCTTTAAGCTCGATTGTCCCTTTTCTGTGCTACAGCTGTACCTGTGGCTCTCCTCTCCACTGTGCTGTCCACTTTTAGAGATGGAAGCAGGAGCCTATTCACATAAGGTCTCTACAGCTATTTCTAAGGTTCAGAGAGATATTATTCAGAGCATTTGGGGAACTTGGGATGCACTCTTGGCTGAGGAATGAGCCTGGTTACACACAGATTTGCCCATTGATTCAACATCTGTATCCTAGCTCCTTGTTCCAGTTCTGGTTTCCATAAGGAGTTTGCTTTTTGATGATCCATTTTGAGCTCATTAGAAGGGTAATCAACCTTTTGACTAAGTCTTGTTAAGTGAGCACCTTCCAGGCTGTACTGAATAACACAGGATGTTTTTGGGAAAAAATTCGATGACATCAAGAGACAAGACAATGGATCTGAAGGTGACAACTGACCTAAATTACTGAAAGAGACTTAGTTCTGGCACTTGCTGATTAGGTTTTATTGGAGCCATTTGATTCAGTGTTCTTTTTTTCCTAAGGTAGAATGTGTGCATGCACATTCAATTTTGAGATTTGTTTTAATCTTGTTTTAGGGGAGTTAATAATAGCATTAATACAAGGTCAAACGAGAATTTACTCATGTAATAGGAGTATTGAGGTGACTGTGTGTTGCCAGGAGAGAGGTGGTTTGCTTTGTTTTGAAAGGTGAGAGCATTTGGAGTTAGCAACCTAATGGATATGTTTGTATGTGTTAGCCTGTAATTATATCATACGCTAATCTTTGATTATTTTTTTTATTTCAGATTTTGATGCATACCAAGGAGATGGTGCAGAAGGTAATGCTGAGCATTTTCATTAAACAACAACACTTAAAGAGCACACCTGGTGAATTTTTTTTATTCTAGGAGAACTGTAACCCAAACAGACCTGAAATCACTTCTTAGGATGCCTGGTTTACAAATGTAATCCTTCCTGATGGATTATAGCTTTTTTCTTTTCCTACCACAGATATGATCTGGACCCTGCTTGAAGCCTATGTGGGACTGTTGCAAGCAAATTAGCAACAGTGCTAATTAGAGTTTACTCATAGGCCTGTTACACCATGTGTTCTAGTGGTTTATTATGGTTTGGTTTTTGGCATCCTTTAAACTCTGTCACGAGGTGGTTTTTTGACTTTATGGAGTTTAACATGGACATAGCCATGCTGCAGTTTTTACAGCTGCATTGATTTTCCACCACTGAAAACGTCAGGTTTTCTTTTTTTTTTCAAATTAGTATTATTTAAGTAGATGCATCTGCCAGTTTTTTTTTGGTGACATTTACTGGTGTTGGCAATTTTTCTTTTCACCTTTTTTCTTGCTATGCCTTTCATATGCACCTCAGGCTTTTTTATGTGCCTCAATTTGTCTAGAATTTGCTCCATTATCCCAGGGTGTTATGGAAGTATGGATGGTGTTTTAACAGAATCTTCTCCGAGTAGGGCACTTAAATTGTTACAAGAATCAGAATCAGAAGTGATGTGGAGGGCAGAGTGTCAGTCAAAGAGTAGGGATTCAGTGGGTGTTTGTGTTCATCTCCACGTGTAATTGTTCAGTAGTTCAACCTGGGAAGATAAAGCTTGTGGGTCATAATAGCTAGATCCTTATCCAAAAGGAGGGCCATGTTCCCTGAAAGATCTGCTGCCCAGGAGAGGATGAACACAGGTGTCTGGATTAGAGCAGAAGTTGGAGTGGGAAGATGGAAATAAGAAGCCATCTGCATAATCTGAAAAAATGTAAGGAGAGCAGTCTGATCTGGACATGCTGTGGTATTCTCAGTTACTGTCATCCACTAGCCAATGCTTTTGCTATATTTATTTGAAATAGAGTATCTCAGTAGTTTTTTTCTGTTTGTTTTTTTTTCCCCAGTAGTGTTGTGATGGCTACACATGGGATGGGATACCTGATTGTGGTATTACCTTTCAAACACTTTGGCTAAATGCCTTGTCTTAATTTGTCCAACAGTCCTTCAGTGGAGGTGATCTTCTTGTGTCTTAGCCATCCAAAGTTATTTCTGGTTAGAGTTCCTGCTGTTTCTCAAGATCAGGCTTGTTCACTGACTTATTTTTGTATTATTCATTTAGTAAATTTTTACCTACTTATGTACACAACTGAACAGTGGGGTTTTTTTAAACATATCAGTGGCTTAAGTTTCTTTATTCTCAGTAAATTAAAATATGTTTTAATGAAATGTACAGGCTTATTAGCTTATTGTTTTATTTTACATTTTTCTGCTTTTTAGCATTTAAGGGATAGTATACAGATAATGAAATTTTTCAACCTTGAAAATTATGTGGGACTTGTAGAAGATGGAGTGGTTCTCTTTTGTTTTTCAAAGCAATTTGTTTCATTTAGATGAACCTTGAAGTTATTTATGGAGACACAGATTCCATTATGATAAACACTAATAGCACCAATTTGGATGAGGTCTTCAAGCTGGGGAATAAGGTAAGGGATTTTTTCTTTTTAAAGCTTTCCTACATAGGTCTATGTTGTTACTCTGAATGCAGCAGATGGTATTGAAAGAGGACTCCACGGCATAAGCAGAGGAGTCCACAAGGAAGAACTTGACAGCGTGTGGAATCTGTGAAGTAGTAAAATCTTAAAGTGCTCTCTTCCAGGTGTAGCTATTATGTGCATTTTTAAAAGTGATTAAATTAAACATTTAATTGCATAATGAGCTTTTTTTACCAATCCTAAGTTAGAAGGAAATTATCTCAATATTTGGTAAGCCAAAATATAAGGTGCAATTTCTCCTCCACGTTATTTCCAATTAAAACGTGAACAGTTTTGATTTTTTTTTCACATGAGAGATGTGTCTCAGTTTGGTTTTGTTTAGTTATGTAATGTATGTGACACTCAATGTGTCATCAGATTTCCAGGGCTAAATTCAAATATTAATTTCCATGGTATATGAGATACAGGAGAGATCTGATTAATTAGCAGGTGGCAATTGATAATGTGGAAGTTTTGTGCCTCTCTGAAATGGTGGAAGAGAAGTGAGAAATGTTTCAGAACTTTCTAAAGAAGTAAGTGAGGCTGTTTTTGAAAGATGGAAGAAATTGTGGTGAAAATGAGAGCTATGGAAACCCTAAAAAACTGTAGAAAGCATAGAGGTTTTATTCGGTATAGTATTAAACAAAAGTAATCAATTTTTAAGGCAGGGAGTGATTCTGGGTTTTTTTAGAATACTTTTACCTTCACGCTAGTGGGTACATTGAGAAGTAGATGCATTCAGGAGCAGAAAATGGGATAATATCTTGGTGTCATAACTGAGTAGCAGGAGGGCTGATGGTGTGGAAGAAAGCAGTCTCTCTTTTCTGTATGCCACATACAAGATTGTATATAATTTCTAGTGTATATGCAGTAGTGTATAAGAAAGTTTAATCTCTCTCAAGTTGTGTGTGTGATATCATTCTGGTTTGGTTTTTGTCTCTGTGCTCCCATTTAGTGGCTAAACATTACAGAGGATAGTTAAATAATAATAATTTTTATGAAATCTCACAGGATCAGCATAATAGGTTAAATACTTCTGACTTAGAGTCAGGTTTGCTGAGATGATAGGTAGGTTTTTGAACTTGTCAACTGCTTAATAATTCTCTTAAAGAGTAAAATCTCAGCTTTTTTAGTCCACTGTACTTCCGTATTATGTATTAGCTGGGGTTGGTTTTTCTAATTAAAGAAAAAAGGACTGAAAGATATGTTTTGATTAAAATCAAGTACAAAATATGAGAACTTAGAAAGTGAATAAACTTACATCTGTAAACAAGGACACTCAAACCTACATCAAAATTGTGAAAGTTGTGGTTTTCAATATTCTTTCTGTGTCAGAAAAAAGTAGTTCATATCTGTCTCATTTCACATGTTTGTTGTTTGTTTGTTTATTGCTCAAGAAAGTGATAGTGACTTTTTTTTGCAAACACTCCTATCATTTACATTTTCCTTGTTTTGTGTAATTCCTGTAAAAAAATCAGGATAAAGAATTGTATCTGTTGACAAGGAACACTCTAAGAAATGTCACTGCTCTGCTGCATAATAATTTCTTCCCCAAAGTTTCATGTTCAGAGGTGAGGGATATTTGCATGCATTCGCTCTGCTTTTGCATGGAGACTGTAGGGAAGGCACACAAGTTTAATGCACGCAATCACAGTGAGCGTGTACCCCTGTTCTGATGTAAACTGAATTTATAGCTTCGCTTCAGCAATGAAGCATTCCTCCAAGAGATTAATTTTGTTTTTCTATAGGAGAAAATTCTTTCATGGGCTTTCTGAATTTCCCTGTGTAATGCTTTGTCTCACAGGTTTCTGGTTGTGTTCACTGCCACCCCTCACCCTCCATTATTTATATCCGTGCCCTTTTTAGTCATTACTCTGCAGAATTTATTTCTCATTTTCTGGGTATCCTTGTGAATCAGATTTGCCAGTCCATTCAGTGTACTGCACTGTTGCTGGTTTTTGAGTACTTGATTAGTATGATGTAAGAAAGAAAAATTGAAAATACTTTAAAACTTGCAGAAAAATGTTCAGAAGAATTGACTGTTCTAACAAAGAAATTATGAACCTCTTAGCAAAATGGTTTTGCCTCGTGATGTTCTTCAAAACTTAAAAATATACGAGGGATATCAAAGTAATGATAATTCCTGCAATAGGAAAAATAGAGATCTAAGTGAGAAAAACTAAGTACACACATATATGGAAAATTTGGAAGGAAAATTTTGGTTAAAACTGGTAATCTGAGCCCAAAGCTAGATAGAAAACCAGTGAGATTTTATGCTGAAGATACTGTTCTTGGTGAGGATATGTGTTAGATGACAAAACAACATGAATCCATGTAAAACTTCAGTGAGACATAAGAGAAGGCTAGTTCATAGTTGGTGGTCTGTGACAGGAGAACTGGAAATAATGGAGTAAGAATGAATAGGGAGATACTGAAAATCAACAGGGAAAGTGAATTGTAGAGGAAAGAAAGGAAAGAGTAGAACATAAAGACAGAACAGGACACCTGACATATGCAGATACTCTGTTGTAGAACGTAAAGTAAAAGCATATAAAGAAAGAAGGAAAAAAGCAAGTGGGAAAGGAAACTTCTAGCTCAGTAGGTAGGTTCAATGTGTACTGGAACCAAAGATTGTTGTTGAAGGTTCATGCTGTTTTGAGCTGTTACACTTCTGCCCCCTTAGAATAGAGGTAAGAGATACTTGGTACTATATTAAGACAACATATCAAGTGCCATTTGAAGCTTGTGTATATGGGTAAGGCACAGCTTGTGTGTAGAAAAACAGCAGCTTTTCCTCCCAGGGAAGTCAGGGTATAGAAAAGGTAGTTATATTGTGGGGAAGGGTGAAATAAACACTTGCCTACTTAAGCATTTTCTTCCTGAACATGCACACACAGAGCTCTGGTCTGCAGTCATAGCTCTTCTCCCTCCCTGTTTAGAGTGAGAGTGGGAAGAAAGAAAGGTGCCTTTGCAAGATACCTTTTCTATAAGGCTATTTGCATTTTCTGTCTAAATGACCATCTCTTATCTTTTCCTAGTAAGTAGGTCCCTGCTGTGAAATCCCCTGTTTGCTGAATTTATGTGAAAGGTTAGATGGAGTAGCTCTCCTACTAAAGTGAGCTGGAGTCATCTCCAAGGTCGCTTCAGACCTGTGTTTCTCTGCCTTGCTTAATTTTGTTAAGGAGTTAGATGTTCCAAGCTGTAAATCCTGAAGAAGTCAATAGATGAACCTTAATTTTAATAATAGCTCATAGATGCTACTGTGTAAGTTAATTAATGAAAGATATCTGACCAGTCTTTAAAGTGCAGACACACAATGTGTAATGTTACTTATTTTAAAGCTTCAGAACAATGCGCTTAGAGATGGAAGTTAAATTTGTCCATAGTTAAGTTGTTGCATATGGTGTTAATGTTGATCCATTTTCAGATCAAAAGTGAAGTGAACAAGCTCTACAAATTGTTGGAAATAGATATTGATGGAATTTTCAAGTCCTTGCTATTGTTAAAGAAGAAGAAATATGCTGCTCTGACTGTGGAACCAATAGGAGATGGGAAATACGTAACTAAACAAGAACTGAAAGGATTGGATATAGTCCGGAGAGACTGGTGTGATCTTGCAAAAAGGACTGGAAAGTAAGGTTTTTTGTAGCATTGCGTACTTTGCTCTGTTTTAAACAGTAGATGATTCATAAACTTTTGATACTGTGTGGCTGTTTGCTGAAGAGCATAGGTCGGTAACTAACGTCAGTGTTAGAACTTAGCTATCCTTGTAGGAGGTGGTAAGTGTTTCATTCTGGCATTGGTAACAGGTTATACTTGTGCAACTGCAAATGCCACTTAATTTCACTACCTAGTTTTGCATGTTCTATGGAAGCTGTGCTTTTGAGTTGTCATAATGTTGTATATGAATTTAAGAAACCTGAGCTGTAATCTTGTGAAAATGGTAGGTGCTGTCAGTGTTTGTAGTCCTAAGTTCTAGGTCATATGGGTTTTTTTCAAAGATGGGTAAGGAACCTGGTGGTCAGCTCTCTCAACACCCTCTAATAAAGCTGGAAGTGCACTGGGTGCAGTCTGAGGATGTGATCCCTTTCCTCAAGACTGCTTCTCTTTCCTTTTTCAAATGAGACTCCTTTGATACTTCATTATGATGGTTACTGGATTGGCTATTTGTTAATTGTCATTGCACAGGACATTTTAATGCTTTAATTCAATAGAAGTAATGCTCTTAGCACCATAGAAAATTGAAGAGAGTGGAGAGGTGGTCATCTGGATGCTGACTCATGTTGTGTGCTGCCTCTTGAAAACTTAAACAGCTCATGGTCCAAATGTATCCAAAAATGAATACTTTTTACATCTGTAAAAATACACCACACACTTGCTTACTGTTCTTAAGGCTTGCATTTTCTAAGAAAAGATGCATCATAATAGAAGCAAATTTTTCCAAGTTAGGAATGTATTAGTAATTAAAGCTATACAAATGTTGGAGAGTGTTCTTTAGTGACTAACTCTTCTGCAGCTGGCAGATCTTCCAACCACATTTTGCAGCGATAGGCAAGACTTCACTTACTTGATATATTCTCTTCTCCCCCATCTTAAGATACCTGCTATGGAATAATAAATGGGAAGATGATATGGGAGCAGAAAATAGAAACCAGTTGCACTCAACTATTCCAAATCACTACTTATCATTAGAACTATTTGCAATAATTTGCTTTTAGTAAAATAAGTAAATAAATAAAACACAACATGAAATATACTAGTAAATTTCTATAAATTTCTCATCAGACTTCATCCTTAGGCTCTTTAATTTCTAGACATAATCTGAGGGAAGAGAGGATTGTGTGTATTGTAATGGTTTTGCTTTGTATGTCCCGAGCTTTTCCTAATTTCTGTGCTGTTTTTACAGCTATGTCATTGGTCAGATTCTTTCTGATCAACCCCGAGACATCATCGTGGAAAATATTCAAAGGCAACTTATAGAAATTGGAGAAAATGTGACCAGTGGTCAGATCCCAGTAAATCAGTTTGAAATAAACAAGGTAAATGATTTCGCAGCTCTTTTCTGTCTCAGAAAAACTTTGCTGTTTCTGAATATATTGACTGCCAATAAAAATATTTTTAATCCTTGTGATGCTGTGAAATAGCAGGAGTTTTACTAGGTACTGAATAGCACGGGATATACTGCAAAGATCCTACAGTATGAGGAAAAAAACCCCCTACTGGGCTGGAGGCTCCAGAATAACAACTGTGTGTCTTGTTCCATCCTGCTGTTTTCCACACTCCTTCATTCTGAGAATGACATCATGCATTCAGGAGAAGTTTTCTCCTGAATTGTTGTTTTATATTTCAGGTTTAAAGTGCATAAACTGAAGAATGCAATGGAAAAGAATCAAATGTTCTGTTTTCTAGAAAACCCTCATAAAAGCTTACTATTGTTAGTTCATTTCCCTAGAAAGCTCCGTAGAAGGAAGCTAATAGTTATTTTGAGACCTCACTCAAGACTTCCCAGGAACAAGAAGTAAAATACTCTGCTTTAGCTGCAGGACTTCTAGCAACAGCATTGTGGTTGTGGTTTATTTTTGTGAAGACTTGATGATAAAACTTGTATTTTTAACTTCAAAAGCCTCCGTTCCCTCTTAGAGGGGTGTTTCAGTAATGAATTGGATATTACATGCCCCTGGTCATGCTTCTAATAGAAGAGATTTCCCACATGTCCTCCATCCAGAGTCTCTTTCTTTCTCCAGCTGGACATCTGTCTGCTCCATAAGACTGTGTTAGTCAGTTAAGAAATATGTTCAGGTTGTCATATGAGTGTAGAGAAATCTCTGGGGTTTATGGTTGACTTAAAAAAAGAATGTTCTGATGCAAATATTCTAAGCGCACTTAGTGTCCCAGTAAAAGATATATATATAGTAAAATTTTCACTTTAAATGCTTAAAGTTCCTCTGGTTCACTACTTTAGAAAAAAAATTTATTTAAGTCAAATGTAGAAGTTGTTTCTAAGAATTGGGATGACAGTAGATATTTAAATGTAGCGTTTAATTCTGTTTAAAAAAAAACTTATTGGGGAATCTCAGTAGTATGAGATAAATGGAAATACTTAAATTCAGTTGTATCCTCTTGCTACAGAACTTGTTAAATACACTTAGCTACATGATATTCGGATTTACTTTATGAGCTTAACTAGTGTAGGAGTAAGAGGGTAATCTCTGTCTCTATTTTTGCATTTTGCGTAATATTGCTATCTTCAATTCAGTTTATTTTTAAAACAATTGCATTGTGATTATAACTGTTTTGAACTCTAGTGCATTTTTCAGACAATAATTGTAAAAACACCCTTTTATTAATAATAACATTTTAAAGTTTGAAGAAATGGTACCTAGGGCTTAACATATGGCAAATACATTTGTTACAGTTTTTTCACCTTTTTTAGTGTTTCGTGTGTACTTGTGGACAGTAGAAGGATGAAGATAGCTGCTATGTAATCTTGTCTTTCAGAGTTCTGAGTTGTCCATCACTGAAGTAATACACTTTTCTCATAGTTATGTTTCTCTATTCTCCTTTGATATTTTAGGCATTGACAAAAGAGCCACAGGATTATCCTGACAAGAAAAGCTTGCCACATGTGCATGTTGCCATGTGGATAAACTCCCAAGGAGGCCGAAAGGTGAAGGCAGGAGACACAGTGTCATATATCATTTGTCAGGTAAAAATTTCTTTCTTTATTGCGAAGTACTGGGTATTGTTTTGAGATATGGCAAAGAAAACCAACTCAGCTCCTGGAAAAATATGTTTCATCATTTCTTTGTGGTGAGGTTATCTTATGTTTTAAAATAGTTGCTTTTCTGTACTAAATTTAGTTTTACACAGCCATTGTGATCAGCTCATGCAATGATTTCCATATAGTGGCTGATAAAATTTCCCTGAATTCATTCATGTTTGGAACTAGAACTTACTTTAAGGAAAATACAGAGTCTTTGTTTCAAGCAGGAGAAAGTCCTGGTGGTAAAGAATGTGTCATTCTTGGAAAGGTAATTGTTGTTGGTTAAATAGTGTCATTATTACTTCCAGTCTCAATCTGTGTCTTTTCTATTCATAGTCATTGGATCTGGCAGTACCTCTGATAAGTAGACTGGGGAATTTGAACAACTTCCTGGTTTCAGGGGTTTATCCTATTAATGCTTATCATTATTTCACAAATATATACTCCACTTTAGTTTTGCTAATTAAAAAAAACTGTGTAGGTTGAATTAGATGGGCCGAGAAATCTCTTAGGCCAAGCTGATGAACTTGACAATGTGACTTCTGCAGTGGACAGCTATTTCAGCTCCTTCATTATTTTAAAGCTGAAAGATACTGTATTTGACTTAATTGAGAGTTCTTAGCCTGGCATCCCCAAGCTGCCAAGACTTTTGAGAGCTGTGCCTCGGGTGTGACTGAGCAGTGGCACAATACAAGAGAAGAATATACTTGTTGAAAGAAGGGAGCTGAAGGAATTGCATTGTAATTATTTTTGCAAAGCAGCTGGATGAGCTGAATAGTCCTAAATTAATTTTGTTCTGAATACTAAGTTGTCTGAAAGGAGTAGGAGGGACCAATGGCTTGCAGTCTGTCTTTATCAGTGATGGGTTTTCAGTCCGTGATTGCTGACCCTATTGAAACCAATAGCTTGTCTTAACTGAAAAAATAAAGGTATCATGTTAATGCATTAGTTTTATTTTGCTGAAAAAAGACTGTACTTAGTAAAAAAAAAAAATGATGGTACTTCATCCCACCCTGCTCCATCCCCATAAGGATTTGCTTCTATTGAGGAATCTTGCTAAAATATTACTTTCAGTTTTGCTCTAAGATTTTTGGTACATATTAAAAATGAAATTTCCTAATGCAGTTGAGGGCTAGGAATACAATTCTACAGACTTAAATGAGTTACATTTTGCAGAAGAGTACCATCTTTTTAGAGTTGATACTTATTTCTTCCATGTATTTTGTTTTCAATTTAATTATTGCCTTCCCAAAATGTATTATTTTCTCCTTATCTACCTCTTTCAAGTTGGAGTAGAATGTAATGTATACTTTAACCTCTGAGTGGTGTTTCTTTCTTGACTTGAGATGTCACCATGCATTTCTTTCAGTATTTCTGAATATTTTAGAATTTCCTCTTTCAAAACAGCACTGTTGTCTCTGTTATTTGCTTGACGATGAACGGTGGTCCATTTGCTGACCATTCATTCTATTTGTTTCTTTATAGAATTAAAGAATATAAATTTCCTAGCAAAACAGATATAGTTTTTATATCCACAACTTAGAATTTGCTTGTTGTGCAAAATGATAATGCTGGTTTAGTACAAAGTGAATCCAGAATGCTGCCCTCTGTGTATTTTTAACTGGGCTGATGGTTACAATGTGTTTTCATTGTGCATTTCAGAATTGACAGATGGGACTGTTTACTCTCTCTACTTGTACTGATTTGCACGTGTAGGCTGCAATAATACAAGCTGGTTTTGCATTCTTGAACTTGCTAGTTGATGCCAGCATCAGCAATGCAGCTTTTTTATTACTGCTGGATTTGTATTGGATGCATAATAAATCAACCAAAAGAGTGTGTAACAATTGTGCATTAAAATAATGCATAATATTTGAAGCATAATCCTTTTTATAGACTTTTTTCACACTTTGTTTTGTGTCTCCTGTCTTAGGATGGATCAGATCTCAGTGCCAGCCAGCGAGCATATGCTCCAGAACAGTTAAAAAAGCAAGAAAATCTTACTATTGATACTCAGTACTACCTGTCACAGCAAATACATCCAGTAGTTGCTAGAATATGTGAGCCCATAGAGGGAATTGATTCTGTTCTTATTGCAACGTGGTTAGGTAAGTATTCTAAATTCATTTTATTTAAAGAATTGCAAGATCCAAAGAGAGCAGTTCTAATATATGTTTCTCAACAGAAATGCTTCCTCAGATGAGTCTTTTTACATTGAACAATGGCTTGTGTTACAGAGCCTGTAGAACGCAGCGTGGACTGTAAGTGTATTTATGACTTCTGCAGAGTAGTGCTTTTTTCAGAAGGTGCTCATTAACATGAACTTAATCTTATAATCCTTGTTCAGGGTTGGAAAATCTGCTTTTCAGAAATGACAGTACTATTGCATGTCTTTGAGGTTTTCTTAAGTTACTAAAGGAGTTTTGGTGTGTGCATCCAGAACTAACATTTTCCCAGAGAGAATTGCTGGCACCTTTGGCATGAAGGATTTCAGTGGTCTCAAAACCAAGAAGAGCTGTCCAAAAAAATATAACTAATGTTAGTGACCCACAGAATCAACAGTTTTGATTCAAAAGAGCATCAGGGAGTTGCTCTTATTAGAGTTGTTTTGCCTTTTAAAAGGATGTCTCATAATTAGAATTAGAGATTTTTCTGCCCAACTGTGATTTCTTCTCTATTCCCTAGGCTTCTTTCCTAGAAAAATTGAAAGGTTGAAAATTAGTTCTTTTGGGTGTCTTTTCATGAAAATGCTATGCTCAGTGTGTGTATTCCTTTTAGTGTTGTTTCCTCCCTAAAAGTGATTAACCAACAGACTTGATTGATCTACTCAATAAACAGAAATTTTGGGATTTATATCCCACATGTAGTTCATTATTTTAAAAATTATTACTCAAGGACATGACAAAATTGTTAATTTTGCTGACTATGGTATTCTTGACAAGACTGCCTTCAAGCATAAGAAAACTTCTTAGAGAGTTGAACTGTGTCAGTTTAATAATCTGTTTATGCTACGCCCGTGTGTACAGGAAGTTCAGACCTGAAGAAATTATTTTGTTCAGGATATTGTAATGCTCAAAGGAAGAGTTAATTCTCAGCATTTTGTGTTTAGATAAAGGCCAAGATCCAGGAGTTGGTCACTTAAAACCACCTGATAGTGTGTTGCCTCAGGACCATTCACCTGAGTCACTGTATCTCTGGAACTACCCTTACAAACAGCAGATCATCTTGCAGATTGTACTTATAATTTGCAAGAAAGGTCCTGCCTTGTTTCTCAGGAAGGGTGATGATAACCATGAAGGATCTTAATCTCCCAAGATAATCTGTGTAATGCAGCTTTTTCCATCTCCATTTCTGAGTTGTCAGGAGCAGGAGAGGGTTGAAGACAGAAATCTTGCTTTTTCTAAGGCAGCAGAGGTGTTTCTTGGAGGCATTTGATGTTGCTGGGTGTCCTCAACAGCTCTCATGCTTTGAGGAGGTGTCAGCCCTGCTCCACACACGCAGGCTGACCATACAAATCATCCTGTTTATTATGTGGCAAGGCCTTGGTATCCAGCTTTCCCTTGATGTCAGGGTTGACTGTGTGGTATGCCTGACTGAAAAGGTCAAGCACTCTTGGTTAGGTTGAAGGGATTTAAAATAGGCAGCAAACTTGTACTTCATTTAGGTAAAAGACAGGAAAGATTTCTGAAGCTTGTTTATTTTATTTGGCAAAGATTGTTGGTCTTGTAGAGCTAAGCTCAAATTCAGAGTTCCTTATTCACAACTGGTTAGATTTTTAGAAAAGACTGGCTCCCTTCAGACATCTAAATTAACTACTCAGATCTTAAGAACTCTGTGCCACTTGATAGCACCTACTGTTTGCAAATGCCTGTGCTGCTTTTTGCCCTGTAGTACGTTCCAGATGAAAATTTCTTTTATGGTCTGTAATAGCATCATGCAGCTGAGAGTTTATTAATAGTCCACAATTGTCAGTCTGAAAACCTGTATGTATCTATTACAGTCTGAAGTGTGTTCGGCTTGACCTTGCTGTGCGGTAAAAATGTTGTCACCTACTCTAGCTTTGTTTACTTGGGAATGCTTGAATTGAGGGTAAAGTCAGGTCTTTTTCAAGAGTTCTGCTCTGCTTAGGTTTTCATATACAGCACTTGATCAGAGTTGTACATTGCAAGCTGAAGTTCTTACAGATTTTTTTAACAGTTCTGTAAGCGCAGTAAAGTGGTTTTCCTTCATAGGAATCGAAAATCCTTTGCACGGTACAAAGTGGTGCAAGATACTTGAGTCCAGCTTGTTAAAACAAACAAATATGAAAACTGTTTACTGTTCTTTGGTGCTAAGTTGGGCTTTTTTGCTTAGTATTTTCCTCATGATACACATTCAAATTCCTGTTGTTTTTCCCATCTTGTTACAAAAGGGCACATTTTTCTGAAGGAGAAAGATGGGTTCTGGAGGATAGGTAAATAATCGTATCTGTGGACTAAAACTTGGTTGCATTCTCACTGTGTGTGTCTTCCTCCTCGTGATCATATTTATTGTGTTCCATGGGGTATGTGTCTGTATAGGGAGAGTGGTTGTAGGAAAAAGATCTTGGTTGCATGTTTAACAGTCTCTTTGGTAAGGTGAATGTTTCATGTCACCCTGAGTCTGAGTAGATAAAATTGAGCTCTGCTTGGGAAACTTGGCTCACATCAAAGTAATGAAAAATTCTTTGTTCTATCTGTGCTCTAAGCAAGTAATTTTAAACTACTTTAGACACTGAAGAACAGGAGCAAATAATGCAACTTGAAAATTGCAGAGAACCCCTTAAGTACCATATTTATTCATTACGGAATCAAGCTGAAAACGGCCTTTTGGTTTTGGGCATTGTATGAGGTCTGCCTAGCCTTTGAGAGATGGAAGTTCATTGTTCCTAAAAACAAGAACCTCGTGGGTATGTTCCTGTGTTCACTCTCTTTGTCTTGAAGTTTCTGAGGAAAAGCTGTGACATGATGAGAATTGTCAGGGTTTCTTTAAGTAAAGCATGCAATCTGATTAGTTATATCATTCAATAACTCTGATCTTAAATGCTTGGAGACTTCACTTCATCCTTAAGATATCTGTAGCTTTTAAACTGGAAGACCTGTATTGGCAAAGCAATTCTACTGTATTTCAAATAAGGGATTTTGGTTAATACATGAATATTGCTCCTTGTCTCAAAGAAAAGCCACATCTTATTTGTGTGTTGTCAAAAATATGCAGACACTATGGAAACAGAGTCATTTAACCACTGGATTTTTATAGCTGTTACTGCATAACATTATTTACTTCAAATGATGAGAATTGATGACTGCTGTCCTAGACTGTGTCATGATCTTCTTTCTGAAAGAGATGTGTGCTGCTGCCTTACAGGGGGATGCGCACATTGGTGCTCTGCAGATTGCTTGGCATTTGGGCATTTCCTAGGAAGGCTGTCTGATTTTAGGGAGTCATTACTGGGTCCTGATGAGGCTTGTCATTAAGAGTACTCACTGATCCCTCCTTCTGTGCAGTATCTACGTCTTAGCTGCTCTTTTTAAGGAAACCAGCACCTTAAATATATTGCCTTTTTATATGGTCTTTCTTTTTTAAAATTCTTACTAGAGAATAGTTTAGTAGGTGCCTTTAATATAGTGTTTAACAGCTGCTCAGATGGACACTCCAGACAGAAACCAGGATGGTCATGCTTTCCTTGTGGCACACAGAATTTACGTCAGGTTCTGGCTTTTTTGTTGTTTTCCTTGCATTAGGGAGTGAAGCGAAAGGACAGTGATGAAAATTAAGATTGAAGTCATGATGAAACTTCATGACAATACGATAACGAGCCTTAAGGCGTGTGAACTTTGTTGTTTGTGGTCTGGCTGGGAGTTTGTGAGATGCCTTAGACTTGCTCAGAAAGTGAGGCTTGCTAAAGCACGTTGGGCGCTGCGAATGAATAAAAGAAGCGGTAAAAATATGAATGAACAAAAGAAACAACAACAATATGAGTGAATGAAAGAAACAATAACAATATCAATGAATAAAAGAAGCAATAACAATATCAATGAATAAAAGAACACAGCGGCCGGGCGGCCCCGGCCCGCGCTCGGCCCCGCTGCAGTGCGCCGCTCTGGCCGCGGGGTGGCAGCACCGGCTGCCGTTTCCCTGCCTCCCGCAAAATGTCCATCGGGAAAAGGTGCGGGCGGGAACTTCCCGCGCTCCCCGGCGCACCTGCGGCTGGAATGCCGCATCCCGGGAAAAGCACTCGGCCTGCCGCACGCCTGCCCGGCGGCTGGGGCGCTCCTACGGCGCCCCTGTTCCCGCGGGAGTGCGGGGGAGACGTGCACAACCGGTCTGCCGAAATGTTGCTTTTAAAGTACCGCGTTTGGTAAAATCTCTCTGACGTTTTTTCAGGTTCTTTTCAGGTGCTTTATGTGCCAGTTGTTAAATGTTTTAATAATTCTCTTAAATAAGTCAAGAACAAGTCCCGGGACTTAGTTGTATGAATTACTTTTGTCACACTGCTTCCATCAGCACATTTGTGGTGTTGCAGTGCTTTGTCCTGCATCCAGCCCTGCAGTTTTGGTGAGGTGGGAAAGCTTACCTGCGGTGCAGGTATTTAAATGATAGTCCTGAAGACTTTTTCCTGTCAGAGTAAGTCAAAGTCCCTGTGACTTTTATTTTTTCTTGATGTCATGGGGAGAAAAAAAAAAGTTCAAAGTTCACTGATTAGTCTCATCCTATTAATTTAAAAATTATCAAAACCAGATACTATTTCTTTTTCTCTGCCCAATCAAATAGCCCCCCCTGTTTTGTTTACCAAGTAGAATAATTTTGACCAGTGTGACCTGGTCTGAGAGGATACCAGTTAGTGTGCTGAAATGGATTAATTGAACTAACTAACTATTCCTGAAAGGAAATAATAGATAAAATAGGTTCCAATTCCACAAGAAGATTAAGGTAGGCATGTTCTTTAAAAGCCTGATTTGCAGTCCCTTTTATTTCACTGTGGCTGTTTGCACACCAAAAATTAGATGTGTGCTTGATTCAGCACAATATTTCTTCTGGTTTTTTTTCCAGTCAAAACAGCTAAGAAAGTTCAGAGATAGGAGTGATTTAAATTCTCGCAATGAATAATTTTTTTTTTTGTTAAATTATTGCTAAATGACCAGTATTTACTGTCACTGTTTTTGATGGAATTTTGGAAAGCTGCACTTACCTGAACACCAGAATTTGTCTCTCTTTATCTTTCAGTGAGCTACTTTGCTCTCTATTTGCCTTTTGGGAAACAACCAAAGATAAATTTGTAGCTGAACGTTTGTAGTATCTGTATCAGATGTTTTTTCATTCCACTTCTGAACTAAGAGTAAACTGAGAATTTTTGTTTGTCTTCACCATTACTATCTTAGATCCAACCTCCTGCATATGTACTTGCTTTTTGCAAAAATCTGAATACTGAACACAAGTTTCCTTTTTAAACCTTTTATCTACTACCTGTGTGTTGCAGAACATACTCTTCATTTCCTAGAACAGCAAATATATTGCCAACATTTTACTACAAAAAAAAAAAACCACCCAGAAAAAACCCCCTACAGTCTCTTTTGGGGGATAACATATGTATTAAAGAGTAAAATACTCTATTAGCAGTGTATTTTGCTTTGTTTGCTCTTTCTTTTAATGAATAATGGAGAACTGTAATAGAAGTTTAATAACTTCTTGGAGGTAAATTGTTAGCCTTATGCATTGACACCTTTTCTTTTGATGAAATTGGGAAGATTGGTTAAATTTTAGTGAAACACACATTCTATCAAGAACCAAATAAACCTACTTGGCAATGGAATTTTTTCTTGTCCTTGAATTTGTTTTAAGACTGCAAAATAGAAATTGAGAATAGTGGTAGGAAAGTCAGACATACCAAATCTTTTATGTAAAGACAATCTGTATCTGCCTGTATAACACA
Source organism: Atrichornis clamosus (assembly GCA_013400975.1). Taxonomy (NCBI): domain Eukaryota; kingdom Metazoa; phylum Chordata; class Aves; order Passeriformes; family Menuridae; genus Atrichornis; species Atrichornis clamosus. The sequence goes on along the minus strand of WBMZ01004551.1, from coordinate 110,228 downwards.
ACTGTTTTATGAGTGCAACAACATTTGTCTAGTTATAACTGAATATTGTTCCTAACCATTGTCTTTATATATCATGGTACAGTATAATAAGGTTAAGCTTCACTTTCTGTTCATAATCTTTGTTACACTTTTTGTAGGAATTATTACTTTTTTTTTACTGAAATCTATACAAGATATGGGCTCATGCTTGGTAATCTGTTATTTGGCTTCATGTCTGTTAAAAATATTTTTTGAAGTGCTTCTCTGAGCTTTTTGTTTTACTTATAAAGTGAGCCATAGTTTTCTGAAGGTTTTCTCCTATGTGCTCATTTGATTGATTTTTTTTTTTCTAATATGTGCTTCTTGCTAAAGTTAACAAAAAAACCCTGTAAATGAGATGCATGAACTTTTAAAATGTTGCAAATGACAAAGGATGACAAAACTTGTGGATTTGTATTAAGTTTACTTTGGCAGTCTTATTCCTAGAGCAGTGAAGTTCGTGCTTACTTGCTTATTTACTTATTTGTGGTTGAATCAGTATTTTTGGGATCTCTTTTGTGTATTTATTTGTTTAAAATCTTGAGTTCTGGCAATCAAAAATAAAGCACTTTGTCTCCAGCGCTGCGGTTTTAAATGCTGCTGCTGAATTTTAACCACTGCATTAGATTGAAACCTCCATGCTGTTAACCACTGAGCCAAAATGAAATCGACCACTGCATTGAAATCAGAGTTGGCAGTTGTGTACGGACTTGAAGGAGTTGGTAATAGCAGTGCACCCGCGTTTCTTTAATGGGGTTTTTATTCTCTGTTTTTGGTTTTAATGGTGCCATTTTGATTTAAAGACTGTTTCTTAATAATGATGCACATTTTTATTGAAATATTTTCAATGTAACTTAAGAAGAAAATAACAATAAAGCTATCCGTTAGGAGTCGTTTCCTCAGAAACAAAATGTTCTCTTGCATACTCCCATGATAATGCAGTGTGCTTGTTTTATTTATAAAGCAATCTTGCATAAGAAGATAAGTAAGAAGATTTCTTCATGTTTTGTGAACCTTTATTCATGGTTAAAAATTGTAGAATGTATTTATGTTTTACAGAGGAAGTTTTGCTAAGGAGAGATTTTCAGCTTCTGAATTTACATTTTGTAACTTTCTTTTGAATCTGCTTCACCAAGCATATGAAAAATAAGCCTGCTTGCATGGTTGACCTCTTAGTCTTTTGAAATTTTTGTTTCTTATTAATAGGACTGGATCCCTCCCAATTCAGAGCCCATCACCATTACCATAAAGATGAGGAGAACGATGCCTTGGTTGGTGGCCCAGCTCAGCTCACTGATGAGGAGAAATATAGGGATTGTGAAAGATTCAAGTTTTGCTGCCTCAAATGCGGAACAGAAAATATTTATGACAATGTCTTTGATGGTTCGGTTAGTTGGCTTTTTGTTCCATTTCTGCTCAGTGGTGAGGGAGAGAAATGCCTGTAGAGAGAACAGCTTTTCAGAGAGGATTCATATGATGTAGGAGAAGATACCATATTGTTTTAGTCCTGCTATTTATAGCTTTAGAGCAAATATTTCCTGATAGGGTAGTGCTGAAATATTTTTCCCATTTTTGCATTTCAGCTGCGTTGTCTCGCTGAACATGTGAGATTATCTGGCTTCATTAATCTGTTTGCCCACAGTCGTGAATGATTGCTGCTGTAACTTTTTAAAGGAATCCTTATCTTAACACCTTAGTAACTTCCAGTTCTCTATTTAATATAACTTCTGTATAGCAATGGCAATTTCTTATCCTAAATCATGTTAATTGGAACAAAGTGTTCTTTAATCTTGTATTTATCTTGCTACATTCTAGCTCCCTTCTTGACAGTAAGGTATTTCTGTGTTATCTTTCCTTCTGTCTTTGTGAATTGACTAAAAAGTCATAGGGGTACATTCTTGTTGGGAAGTTCTGCCAAAAAATGTATCTCTGACCTTGGATGACAACTTGAAATAGGGCCAAGTATTTAACTCTACAGCATGTTATGTATGTATTAGTCATCGGCAAATTAGCGAGCTTCAGAGTAGCGAAAACCTTGAAACTGAAAGCAAATAAATCTTTTATCTAAATTAAAAGTAATTATTTTAAGTTAATTTGGACAAACAGCAGATGTTTTGCATTTTTTGAATCAAAATAAAGCAATCTTTGGAAGCAAGTGAGAGGAGAAGACATACAAATCGAGTGATACTTTGTGAATCCTTGACTTTTGTTCATTGCAGCTGTAAATAAGACAGTTAATTGCATGTAGACTTGACAACTTGCAGATGGGCTAACTGGAGAGGAGTGGATGTCAAACTCCTTAAAAAAAAATAACCCCACCAACAAAGGACAAAAAAAATCCTGGAACCAAGTCAAAAACCCCCTGTATTTCACCTGGAATTAATTAGTGTTGTGAGTGGGGGTTTAGCCAAGATGGCTCACAACAGCTAAGTTTTACCTTGAAAGAAGGTTTCCTGAAAGCTGTTTAAGTAACTGTCCAGTCTACCAGACTGTTGTTACATTAATGAGAATTCCACTAACTTAATTTCAGCTGTTCACACAATGCTTCTGGGTTCTGAAATTTTAATGTCAGGTGTTCAGAAGGTTTTGAAAATAAGGGAATGAGATGGTGCAGAACTGTAAGAGCTGTTCTTTGAACTTGGAGAAAATAAAAAGTGATGATGTGATTCTTGTTTTATGAGGTTTGTCTGTACAGCCCTGTTGGTAATTTCATAATTAGTATCTATAAGATTGTTTTCAAAGTTCTGATCAGTGGACTGGGGCAGAACTTTGTCTCTGATTAAATAATAAACCTGTGTTGTTTGAATGGAGATGGGAGAGCATGATTTGTCCACAGTTTAATTTTTTTTACTGAATATCTCTTTTTGAATGATTAACTTTGTTGTGTGCTGTCTGCAAGAGCTTTCCTTAAGAAGAGAATGGGAAAAGTAAGTCAGAGGTATCTTCATGTGGGTGTGGCCAACCATGATGAGAAGAAAGAAGGCCCAGATATTATGGGTCCTTTAGGACTATTACTTTTAAAAACATGTGTATTATGTCTAAACTCCTGTGGTAAGTTCTGCTGCCATCATTTGTCATAATGATGCTGTTTTTACATATGTGTTTTCAGGGGCGATTTACTGAACCCAGCTTGCAAAGGTGCAGCAAGACAGAATGTGAAGAGCCTCCTTTCCACTATGTGGTTCAGATGAACAACAAGTTGCTGTTGGATATTAGACGCTACCTCAGAAAATACTACAGTGTAAGTATCCAGAAAATACTCTGCCATGTGAAACGAGTTTTCGAAGTAGTGCTGAATTTTTAGTGACTGTCTTGTTACTTTTTCTTTGTATAGTGTAAGGCAGTAGCATGCAACATCAAACCCCAACTTTATGAAAATAAAACAATTAATGATTTCAAATATTAATTTAGAATGCCTGTCTTCTCAATTCAGGCTCAAGTCAAGATAGTCAGATGTACATAAATATTTGTAATGGTGGATGTCAGCATTATTACAGATGTAGTAGCTCTCTGTTTTCCAGATTTTTAGCCAGAGTGCATAGAGTTGATTATTTCAGGGCTTTTGGGAAAATCTGTGAAGCCTATCAAATATGTAGATACCAGTTTCTCGTGTAATCGAAATATCATTCTCTTTCTTCAACCCAGATTGATGTATATTGTGTTAACGTTGTGAAAAGGAAACCCAAATGTAGCTCTGTAAAAATTCTTTGAAGGACAGTAGGAAGCGAAATACTATGAATCTTTCTTAATAATGACTGGGAAGGGAAAAAAAGAGGAGAAAGATGGGTAGTTAATAATTTGGTATAATTCTCTTCTTTTGAGGGGTAGTGCAAGAAATCCAAAGTACCAGTGGTAGTGGTTGGCTTTGTATTGGCATTGTGGGGAAAAAGAGAGTAGTATTTAAAATTCCTATCGTCGCACTGTCCAACATTAGGACAAAACCCACTATGCTTTTTTAATTATATCAATATGTCTTGCCTTTCTAATATGCTAGAAGCAGCATATTTAATGAATTCACAGCTAACTATTTTGGTCACATTTTCATAGATTATCTCATCCTATGGCCTGACTGCTGTTTTGGTTGTCCAACATTGCCTGTTTACACAGCTGCAGGATAGACATAAATTTTGAAGGCATTCATAACCTCTGTGCGCTCATAACTTTTGCTATACTCAAAAAAGTAAATTGTTTTTGAATATTTGGCCTGTACATGAGTGACGTACCTAATCTGTGGTGTGCTTTCTTAAGTATTACAGAATTCTTTTGCAGACAGCAGCTACAATGCTAAGAATTATCATTATAGTTTAATATTAAGTGTACATTTTGTATTATTTTTTTTCTGTGTGCGTTGTCTTTCTTCTGTATTAGTTCTTACCGCAATTGTAGATAAGTGTTTTCTAAACTCTTTCCTGAGAGTGTAATGATTTCGGAATGTATAAATGCTTCTTTTGAAGGTCTTTGCATCAAAAGGAGCACAGAACTTTCTTAAACTATTTAAATTCAAGCATTATTTCACAAGGTGGAGATAGACTGTTGCTTTGCATTGAAGTTAAAGGTAGATGACTTGAACAGGTCAAGTCACCAAAATGTGAGATCCCGTGTTACTTCATGGCAAAGTCAAACTGGCTGAAAAATTATCATTATATTAAAGTGTTATTAAATAATACGTCCAAGTGATATGCTTACACCAAACTCTTTTTGTATGAAAATTGCTTTTTAGGTTTAATGTATGTACATTACGATAATAGTGCCACATGCTAAGTAATTTCAGGCATATAAAGTGTTAGAAAACGTGGATAAGATATTCTATAGTAAACTTGAATGAAGAAAGATACATTTAAGGGCAGGAGAAATTATTATTGCCAATAAGAACGAAAAGTGGTGTAATATTTTGCACTGTGACATTTTTTTCTTGGTTGCATGTTTTCTTTTAAGACCAAGCTGTGAACCAAACTGAAATGTTTGAATATTGAACGTTGTAATTTGCTTACATAAATATATTAAGTATCCTATTACATGGTATATAGGATAATGAAGATAATTGAAAAGAAAATGATTTGTCCTTGTAAGTAAAAGCTTCTATGAACTCAGTTATATTTTTTGTACTGAGAATTTACTTTTAACCTACTTAGCTGTAATAAGGTTTAAAACAACTTTTTGACTGTGGGATACATTCAGACTCTGGAAATGTGAGATTAATTTATTGTAAAAGGTGATTTCCACATTGCACATTAATTTTCTATTTACAAAAGGGCTTTTCGTGGGGTTGGACAAGTAAACTTTTTGTCCTGTTAGCTCCTAGAAAATCAGATACTGAGGGTTTTAGTTTATTCCTTTCATCCCGTACTTGCAGTGACTGTATAACAGCTGGAGTTGAAATTCATCAAAGGGGTGTTTGCACTAATGTATTTATAATCCTATAAAATATAAAGACACACCCAGAAGTATTATGGTGAAGAACCATCTGAACAAAACATTTAATGAAACTTTCAGACCCTTATTAAACAATCTCTTATTGTAGTAATTGCATCTGAAAGGCACAGAAATACCAATTTATAAGGGTCAAATACGTTGTCACTCCATTTTAAAATTTGTTTAGATTTTTTTTTATGTTTGTCAAATGGCACATAATACAAAAACATAAAATGCAAAAATGTATTTTTTAACCTGTAAAATAATAAACTACCTTTTATGAAGACAGCCCTATCAAGAGCCTTTCAGCCTGATCCACAGCTCACTGAGATGAATAAGCTTGCTTTTTTTCAGTGAGCTTTGAATCAGATTTTTTTAAAAGTGTTTACGATCGTAGCATGTTGTTTCCTTTAGTCTACTGAAAAGCTTTTATATGTGGCTGTGTAAATTTAGGGGCGGAGGGGGAGTGCCATAAAATCTAAAAGTAGAAAATCTACTTGCCCTTTTTGGCACATGAAACTGTGTTAAATAAATAAATACAATCATGATATACTACATTCCTTAAAAATATGCAAATGTAAGTGCATAAATAGAATTTTGTAAGCCTGCTACAATCCCATTGTTTTTATAAATTGCTAGCCTTTATATGAAAATTTCTGCTTCTGCAATCATTTTTAGCCATTAAACATTGAAATGTTTTATATTTGACTTCCAAAGCATATCTACCATTAATCCAGTATTTACAGATTTCATAATGGTATTAACAATATCAATTTTTATAATCTTACTCTTAAATGTAATATATTTTAAAATGACATGGAAAGATTTTATACTCAGAAATGCATTATTCTATGAGAGATTGATCCTGTTGTGTGCTTTTTTTTTTTTTTAATTCTGCTTCAGAAGAGCAAATAGATGAAAAGAGAGAGAAACGCTAGCTAATCTAAATTGGGAAATGAAGAGGGCTTTTTTAAGCATGAAAATTTCATCATCTTGTCAGCTGGCAGAATGCCTGCTGTGTGGATTCACAAAGGCTAAGAATTACACTTTCATGAAATTTTCCTCACTAACTGCCCTGGTTAATTTGAAAGATAACCCACTGTTCTAATTCATTCCTCAATTGGGCGGTGCAGGTTTTATCTTTGATCTGACAAAGCATTTGTGTTAATCGTTTTGGCCCTCTACTAGACACTCTTGGGATTGTGCTTTTACAATAAATGTGTCTGTGATAGCTCTTTAGTCTATTATACTTACAATAGATCCATAGAACTGGTAATTAATTCTGTACTGCTTTGGAAATGGGGAAGAATAGGTGTAGCTCTGTCAAGTGCTGCTGGGAAGTTTGTTTAGCTAGTTCATTTTTGAAGTGTTACCCTCAGCCATCAATGAAACATCCATGCTAGGGAATGGGTGAAAGCTGAAACACGCAAGCATAAATGGAAAAACTGACCAACTTTTTTGCTTAAGCAGGGTGTAATTTCATTATAGTAAGTGGATCTAATTATTACGTTGGTACCTGTTTTATGTTTCCCGCTGGAATATTCAAATGCTCATTTTTTGAACACTTGGTAAACAAATGTGAACTCTTAGATGCACTTTTAAAAAGCCCTGTAAAAATCAGTATTCACAACAATAAAATGAATCCCGTATCGTGTGCAGCTGTTGAGGTGTTAATTTTGCCAACTAAAAAGAACTGAATAAAAGCCCCTGGCATATTGTGTATGCCATTTGAGCAGTAACAAAATTCATACAGAACTGGTTGGACTGGGAAGCTGTTGTCCCTGAAGCAGCAGCTTTTCAATCTTTTTTTGCTTAAATATGTATACACCTGTAGTATTGTTAGTAGTATATCTATAGGCTAAAACCTGCTTTTATATAGATATTCTTTCCGTGCTGTCTGTTTAATAGTGCATGGCATCTGTAGAACTTTTTATGTTTTTCAAAACATAAAATGATGTGAACTTTAAAAGGATTTTTAAAAAATGTTGAAAAAAATCTTGGTCCAACCTGTATTGCACTGCTTTTGTCTCACAGTCTTTTTCTACTGGACCACTGTAACCCACAGGCAGAAGTGAGTTTGAAGGCTATTGAACACTGCTAAATAACTTCATACTGTTCAGCTGTGAAAATTCAGTGTTCAATAGCCCTCAAAATTTCTCATTTCTTACCTGTGGTGGGGTGGTCTACTGCTTGCACATTAGGTCGCATTATAAAAGCATGTTGGTACACTCTTCAAGATCTTTGAATTACTTTTTATATATATATTGCTGTTCTGACTCTTGTATATATGTTCAAGGGATTTGCATTAGTATTTTGCACACTTAAAAAGGTAAAATACTTATAAACAAGATGACATTATAAGAGGCAATAGCATTCACACAGGTTTGGGGATTGTGTGGCATATTTGCTTAAGAGAACAAAGATGACAGGGCTCGTTCTGAACCTGAAATCTCCCACACCTCAGTGAAGTGTATTGCCAAGAACCCACAGGTGTACACCACATGAACAGGTGAAAATAAGATTGTAGATGATGGTGATGACTTCTGTAATCATGTTCTCACAACAGTCATGCATTGAAACCATTTTTGTTTGGTCAGTGGATAGGGGTAAGAAATTTCTTTGGTGTGAAGGAAAGGTGTTTAGTAGTGGTAATAGTAAAATATTTTACTTATTGCCATGCTAATAGTACTTGAATTACGTGGGCATGGGATGAAGAGTAGTTAGGGCCAGAATTGTGACACTAGCTGATGTGGTAGGCAGAATAAAATAGCTAGACACTGCCATCAAATTAACTCCAGTGAATATTTTCAGTCCTTTCTGTATGTATGGAAATAGGTTTCTGAGTCTTTTCCAAGTTTGAACTTGTATCACTGTCATTTTGGTTTATACATACAGAAACAGAGATGTTTATTTTTAGTACTGAAAGCTTCCAAGTCAAGGCAGAATTGAGAGCAATTGGAATGAAAGATAAAATATTAATGTGATTCCATTCATAGTTTACTGGGAACCTGAGAGAGAGAAGGGAGGTTGCCATCAGATTGTCAGGAGTTTCCTCCTCCCCTCCACAGTAGCATTTTGTGATTCTCTCCTTGACTGATGTTGACAAATTAGTTGTGTTTGGAATCAAGTTTTGGTTAACCAGGAGGAAGTTAGAAATATCTTGATTATTGAACAGGGCAGTCAGTATTCTACCGTATGAAAGCATAATACATGTGTCATAATTTATGCATATTGAATAATAAAAGCCAACCCCTTGGTCACCGTGTGTAGAGCTTTTTGGGGATGAGTAAGCAGTTACTTGTCACAGCACTCATAGAGTCTATTAACTGGAATCGATTCGCTATTACTGCAACTTCTCCATGATCTGCCCTGTAAAGGAATTGTTTGGTGCAGACTTACAGCATCAATACGATTTTTAGTGAAGTGTTTCAAAGTAATGATCGATCTGTCTTTACAAAGGGTTTAACTCTCCTCACTGGATTTTACCAGCCATGACGGACACACATCCATCTCATTGGTGGTTGAGAAAGGCTGAGTATGGCTATCTGCACTCCAGATTTTAGCCACTGAGAATGAGTTAACATAAGCAAAGAAGCAGAATCTGTACTTAGTCCACAGTCTGGTACCTTGCCAGAGGAGGCTTAGTGACACTAGATATCTCTGTCAGCTCTTCGTAGAAAAGGCTCCCCAGGCTGGGCACTGCATGGATCAGGTTCTAAGAAATGTGGATTGCTTCAATAGAGTAGAACTAACTTTGTAATTTCCTCTGTAGGTAGAACACAGGAATGTAAGGACTTATCACAATAATTTGTTTGCTAAGGCTTATAAATGGCAGTATTGTGAACATCGTGTTACAGGAAGTGTGCCCAGAGGTAAATATGGTCGTGGTTATGATTGCCACCAAGTGTGTAATGTTTACCTAGGTGATTGAATCACTCATCTAATAACAAGATGTTGCTGTCTTCAGAGGATTACAGAAAGCACAGTCTTTGAAGGTACTCTGTTGGAACTGATCTGTTGCCCCGGTCAAAGCAATGATGAATTTCGGCAACACTTGGAGAGCACGTTTGTGCTGCTGTGGAGATGCAGTTGCAGCTCAGTGTATCTGATCTGCCTTTAAACTGACTACAAAGTGTGTAGCTTTGGTGCACCGGTAGCAGCATTTGTTACGAGATTCTGTAGCCAAGAATTTGAAATCTTGGGCAAAAAAATCTTGGGCAAATCTGTGCATCCTGTGGAGAGATCTGCCACAATGGCATTACTGCTAGTGCTTGAGAGAGTGAGCAAGTGTGTCCTCCTCTGGATACCTTGTATTGACAGAAGGGCTATGGATACTGTATAGATGTGGAGGATTTGCTGCTTTTGAGTCTATTTTCATAACAAATAATCACAAAAGAGTTTATAACAAATCACTGGTCTTGAAAGGATCATTGTTCATCTTTCTTCTTCTTACAGTAGACAGCCATTTTAAATCTGTTTAGGTTTTTATGTTCAATTTAAATTTTGATGGAAAATTACCCCACTAGTCTCTAGTTAGTGACATTACAAGAAGACAAAGTGTAGGTAAGCTAAATAAGGAATAAAGGAAGTCTTAAAACCACCAGTTTTCATAAAATTCTGATGCAGTTAATGCCTTATACTGTAATAACTTGGAACAACCAATTATTGAAATACCAAACCAGGCTGAGTCTGTATTAGACTACAGAACTTTTGATAGAGAACCAGTTTGCTAGGAGATTACACAAGCCAACAAGGTCTGTTGGCCCTGAATTTCTGATGCTTTTGATGTATGTGTAACCAGCAATGCTTAGAGTGCCCAAGCACCTTGCATCCATCAGGAGAAGCAGACTTAAAATCTGAAAGTGAGGAGACCATGTGTCTCTGGACCTAGTTCCTTTCGTAAGAATACGTTTACTTGACGTTCATGACCGAAAAACTACATGGTTATCAGAAATGTTTTCTTAGAAGTCACTAATAATACAGAAATCCATAGTTCAATGCTGATTTTAGAAAATGAAAATTACTTGCTTTAAGCTGTTTTTAAAAAAACCAAAACCTAAAGTGGCACCATCTGTGCTAATTCAGAGTTGCATGGGCCTATAAAAGAAAAAATTATTTTATAATAACTGTAGTAAATCTATGCTACCTATCGTAAAGGTTCTTAGCCTTTATCATGAATTTGTATTCAGATTCAAAAAAGAGCTTAAAATAAATTTTCCAGAATTTGGGAAATTAAAATGCTTTTCACGCAGTCACCTTCTTTTGTAAACAGTTTCGTTTGATGCTGTCTTTCATAGTCCACATTCCTAAAGATAATTGAATAAGAAAATCGTGGGGGTGGGAGGCAACAGAGGGCATACATGAAAAACTTAATCTGTGTTTGCCCTAGAATGCTTTTCCTTTTGGCTTAGTGAGACTGGCTTTCGCAGGTGTTTATTTTTCCCCTACTCTTAGATGTTATAAGAATTATTTTCATTTTCTTCTGATTTAAAGCAGTTACTATTGCTAAAAAATAATTCTAGCTATGTTCAGTCACTGTTCTATTTCTTTTTAAAACACTCTTAGAAAAATTAAATAAAGTGTTCCTCAGCAGAAGTGATTTTGGTATTCAAAATCTCGTCATAAGGAAGCTTTTTAGTTAGAAGATTATTTCAAAAACTTAAATTTAACTTTGTTTAAGTGTTTGTTTGGTTCTTGTTGCTGTTTGGTATTTGATGCAGTGAGGGAAAACGGGTGAGTGCGTCAGCATTCGAGACTCGATCACATCAGGTGGGGAGTACTTCAGACCTTTGAGCTTGGTTCCCGTAAGGAAGTTATGTAAGTGGAAAAAACCTCAGAGCAGTGAGTCTGGGCAGCACCATTTAGCTGAACTCTTGTGCCTTTGTGTCTTCATTCATGTGCCTAGGGATGGGAAAGGTACCCCTCGGGCTGGGTGAAACTTCTGGGGAATTACTAATTTTTCTTTCATGGTGGCCAAGAGAAGCAGTACCAACTATAATGCAACAAATTGCCTATAGGATATCCTGTATCCTAGAAACACCATGGTCAAGTTTAGCAGCCTGTGCCTTGTTAGAGTTGACATTTGTTGGTCTTCCTGACTCATAAAACCTGTAGTTCTACAGGTTATTTTAAGAGGAACAGTTTAAAGAGACAGTTAAGTTTTAGATCTTCTGGAATTAAAAAGATGTTACTTCCTTTTAATTGAGAATGTTCCCATCTGCAGGTAGAAATGGCAAAATACCATTGCATTAGATATGGCTTCATGAAAGGGTTTTGCATTTGTGTCGATGTCTTGTTCAGATGTCAAGTCAAGCTGCACAGGGTCTGTTTACTGCAGGGTACTGGTGTTTCCTGCAGTGGATGTGTGTGAGTGGATGGGTTTTTTAATCACCAGGCATTAAGAAAATAACTGCTTTGCATGCCTGCTTTGGGAGATAGTATTTTTGAGTGCAGAACCATATTCCAATATGTAGTCGGATAGTAAAGCTGTGCTTCAAAACAGTTGTTGGCCCATATGTAGCATCTGTTGCGTTGGTCTCTGTGAAGAATCCTAGAAGCTTGTCAGTCAATTGGCTAGATTGGTCTTCAGATTACATTTCATTATATGGCATCTACTGATGAACTTTACTCTTAGTTTTTACTGATCATTAATTAATCTATTGCTTTTATTCAGTTGAACATGGCGGTTTTGTACTGTCTGGTTTCTTGTAAATTGAGTGTGGTGAAGTGGCAGCTCTGCCTGTGCTTTAGTCCTGTGCATTCTGTGATGGCACACTGTTTTAGAAGCTGTATTATTCCTGAAGATGAACCTCTCCTCCCTGTTTCCCTGCCATGCTGAAGATTATTGTCTCTTCAGTCTGCCTACAGCTGCAGCATCCTATAACAGGAGACAAAAATAAAGAGCTCTGTAGGCCTGCTAAAACTCTTCCAGCAGCTTATTGACAGTCTTGTTCATCTTTTTCTGTATGAAGAGTTTCAACTATCCAGCTATCTCCAGTCTAGTAGATTGTGTTAGGCTTTGAATCCACAAATGTGAATGAGAGAAACATTTCTGAGGTTTTCTAAAGGTGTGCCAGATTTCTACATGAAAATTAAGGCTCCGCAGAATTTGACAAGTAGATGTTTTCCTTTTTTCATGAACAAAGTCTAAGTGGCATCTGCAAGAAAGGCATTAAAATCCATGACTATGAGTAAAGATCTCCAGATAGGAATGCTTATGCAGTGACTGAACTTGTTCCATCTAAAAATAAAAATCTCAGTTTCAGAATTGTAGCAGATCCTCAGAATGCCTTGCATCTGCACCTCCTACCTCCTGTGGAACAGTACAAACAAAATGTTGATGTTTGAAGATTTTTTTTTTAATATACCGTGCCAGAAAGCAACACTTCTTTGTCTTTTTCCTTTCTCTATTGGTGCCTACAGTTCAAATGTGGAAAACAAGGAAGTATGAACTCCCAGATGGATTTATTTAATTAATACACCCGATCCACAGCAAAATCATCCCAGCCATTTATTTAGCTGGCATTTTTCTTGTATTCTTTTTTCATTTATCACTTATCACCACCTGTCTTAGAAGATTATAGGCGTGCACAAGTTGAAGAGCATTTTTGTAATAATATGCTGTCCTTTCCTAATGAAAATTTGGTCAGCCTAACAGTATTATTCCTTTTACCCTCATTTGATGGAGGTTTCTGTATTATTACCTTCAGTTTGGATTATGTGTATTTGTAATGTCTTTTTTAAGATGTTTGCATTAGCAAGACTTAATTTCTGCACTCTGACATGAATGTGAAGTATTTAGCATTGTGCATATTTTATAGGTAGTATGTCTTAATTGTTTAAATTTTTTGAAGTTACTGGATTTGGAAGAATTATCTGAAAGGACAAAACAGGAGGTGGAGTCAAGTGGAGGTGTATCCTCATCAACTCTGCAGTCAGCCCCCATTCCTTTGAGTGCAAGGCAACCCAGCTGTGAGGATTGCTGGCCACACTCTCATCAGAGAGAGAAAGAGGTGGGGGGCAGGGAGAGAGAGAGAAAATTAGCAAGACAAAATTCCTTTCTATCAATCCTGTCTTTACACAAATTCAGACTTCTGAGTTCCCATACGTGAGTGTGTAACTTAATTTCCAAATTACATGATGAAAGCACATCTGTCCCAAAATTAATACCTCTTGAGAATATCATAATTGTATATACTGAAAATAATTAGTATCTGTAATTTGCAAGTCATAAATGTCTAATTTTTAGCGAAGTTGTTTGTTTCCATTTAAGATAAATTCTCAATTTAATATCCAAAGCAACATTTGACTATACTACAAAGGGGCCAGGATTATTTAAAAGCAGAGAACCCCCGGGCCCCCCAAAATAGAGACACAAAATGGCATCTGCTGAGTTCTGTTGCCGAATAAAATGTTAAATTTCTGCAAGAAATTTGTAATTACTGTAGTAATTTTTATTGGATAATACATATTTTTTGTCGTACTGAGGTGATTCATGCTGGATGATCTTGCAGTAGAACTAGAAGATACCAAGCTACCCATTATTGACCACCTATTAAGCACAAAGATTGAATGTAGAATTTGAATTTGATAGAAATTCTTTGTGTACATCTGCCTGTGCATCTCCCTCTCTGGATATGAATAATGACATTAAGATTAGTACAACTATTTAAAAGTATTAGGTAGTCTTCCAGCAGTTCATGCAGTGTTGATGATGCTTTCTCACACCATTCTTTAGTATTTGCATGTGGTTTTTATTCTTGCTTGAAGGAAGCAATTAATCAAATTCCCCCTCCCTCCTACTGCTTTTTGCATCTCTTTTTCTTTGATAAGAGATCATATTGACTTGTTCCTTTAATAGGGCATCTTTTGGGGATCACCTTGTTAGGATTTTGTGGGTTTTTTTTAAACCTCATCAGTGAAGTAACAGTAAGGGAGTAAACTGAACTGTGATACTGTCCTTGAGAGATTTTCATGTATGATTAAACACAAGGTGGTTCTAGGATCGAGCACCCCTTCTCCCTCCCCAACCCCTTAGGTAAAACATACTGAAATGCCTTGTAGAGAATTCATGATGTAAATTCTGTATGTCCTGACTTGTCTTTGGAGGCTTCCCGACAAGAGTTAGGCACACTAAGGACTTAGAAAATAAGGCTGTGTTATCTGCCAAGAAATGGTATGAGATTACTCCAAAGTCTTGTTTTCAGTGTTTCTCCTATGTCCATTTTTGAAGGGCTTCATGAGGCTAGTGGCAATGTGCCACCCAGTAATCAGGTGTCATTCAGAAATAGACTTGAGTAGCAAATACCTATTTGATGAGCATCTGAGATTGTAGTGAAAATAAGGAAAATGATCTAGGAGTGATTACGATTTCATAATGAGAAGTACATTTAGTTTTCATATAAATTAAACTGATGCCTTTCCAGACACAGATCTGAGCATCATATCCAAGGGTTAGTCTCTGATATTGATGGATTCAGTGTGATTACTGGCCGTTTTTGGTTTTTTAAAGAGAAAAGGCATCTAGACAGATCTCTTTCCTTCCTCTTTTTTCTACCCTTACCTTAAATGTAGGTAATTCTTTAGGTACAAAGTTTCCAGCTTTGTGGTGAGTCACTAAACTATCTGGAACAGATCAACCACAATACAGTACTAGGAGGCTGTTTAAGATTGTGTTTTGATAGGAAGGGCCTTCAGAGACAGCATAACATCCTTAAAGTAAATAGGTTAGTGGAAGAAAATGAAGGCATATAGTATCATAGAAAGGCTTGGGTTGGAAGGGACCTTACACATCCTTTAGTTCCAGCACCCCTGCCATGGGCAGGGATGCCACCCACAAGATCAGGTTTGATCAGGGCCCCATCCAACCTGGCCTTGAACACTGCCAGGGATGTACCTTTCCATTGTCTGTGACAGTTTCTTCAGACTAATTCTAGCAGACTTCATTTGTTGTTTTTAGGACATTCCAACTATGTCTGAATAGTGATACTAAAAAAGGAGTTTTGCTTTTTATGTCTCCTGAGTGTTTTGGAACTCTTAGGAGAGGCTCCCCTTGGAGTATAAAAGTTATTTTAAAAGGTCTAAGTGTTACACATTTAATAAGTACATCTAACTTGACTTTTTGGGCAAAAGTCAGCTTCTTCAGAAGAAATCTGTAAGATGTCTTGTTGGACAAGGCTGTCTGAGATACCAGCACACACACAGAGGTAAACAAATTGCTTCATTCCCCGTTGTGTTCTGTGTTGTTGTGTTCCATTCTGACTGCTCAGTAGAGATCTTCATACCTTTCTGTTATTCTGAAACATTTAAGCATATCTAATAATAGTCTTTCATTATTGTGGCTAATGCTTTAAAAAAATCAATTTTAAGATAATTCATCCAACTGCTTAGAAAGTTACTGGAAAGTCACTAAATGGGAGAAAAATCTTCCTTTTTTTCCCAGAGTACAAAATGCCTACTTCAGTGAAGTTGTACTTGATACTAAGACGTTAACTTTTATAGGAGGTGTTTCTACTGAAGAATTCCTTGTTGCATTACCTAAAGGAAAATGTAGACCTAATGTTGTTTCTTCTTAGTTCCTCACTTTTTTAACCCAACATCCTTTTCTAGAGGGAAGCTGTATTAAAGCTATCAGATTATGAATGCTCTGCTACTTCTTCAGAGAACTTTGGAGCCGTCCTGGGATATTTTATTGCTTTTACATCTTTCACAAGAGAAAGACAGGAATGTGCTCTCATTGCACTTAACATATTGTTTGGCCAATTTCCTATAATCCAGTAAATACAAATTGTACCCTGGTTATCCATCTATGTCTGTCAAGCAAATTTTAATGGATGAGTGAATGAGTCAAATTCAATGCATGGAAATATACAAATATGCAAAATATGGGTCTAATTACAAGGCTGCTAAATTTACACAAGGTCAGGTAAACAAGGCACTCTGTAATGATTATTAATTGTTAATAATGCCTTTGGCATAACACATTTCTGCTTTGAACACCTAATAGCTTTGCATTTTTAGTTATGTGAAACAGCCAGATTCGTCAACTGTTGGAAAAAATAAAAGACCTCACTGCTGTAATTGCTTACTAATTTTGTCTGAGTAACAGGAAAGATACTGTTCTGAAAAATAAAAGTACATTCCACTGTTACATGTAAAAATTCCACTGTAAAAATTGAATAAATGCATTATCATTCATTCGTTGAATAAATGAATAAATTCATTTACAGATAACTTGTTTCTTCATAGGATAGTCCTAGGAGCATAGAAACTCTGTCTTGTCCTGTGTGATGACGAGCCTTTTTTTCTGATTCATAGTTACCCTTTGAAACGGTTGGGGTTTTTTTTAAAGGTGTTCAGTCTGTCCTACCTGAATTCTGTTGCCCTTTCCTTCGCCCTCATCCATGTACCTTTTAAACTTACCTCTCTTTTGGTCAGTTGTAAATGTTTGTCATGTGACTGTAAGATGGAGGAATTTGCAGGAGAGAATAAGAGGCTGCAATGGAAAACAAGGTTCCAATGTTAAATGAAGCTAAACCACACAAATAAAAATTCATTTTCTTTGCTAGGTATATATTACTATATTGGGTTGTAAGGTTATATGAACAGTTAATTTGGACAGGAATGGTGAGGGTGGTTGCAGGTAGAAAAGCATCCTATTAACACATTTCAAAGTTTTGCCTGACATTTTTCCCTGGTGTTGCAAACTGTACAGCAGCTGCAGCTTTCTTTCAGAAGTACTGCTTGCTTTCTATAGCACTGCCGCCATCCTAAAGTAACATATTCTGAAGATGGAACAAGTTTAAACATCATGAGAAATAAAATATTCAAATTTGATTTAAATACTGAGAAAATGGTTCCTTTTTTAATGTTTGTTAGGTCATTGCAGCCTAGTGACATAGACTGAAATATTAAAATATGAACAAAGGAGTTTTATTTAATGAAGGGATTTGCTCAGTGTAGTGTTGGTGTCTGACATTAGCTGGATGCTTAATGATTGAAGGAACTTACTCAAAGACAATTTTTTCAATAAAACTTTTGGTAAGAGATTCAACTTCCTAGTTAGCAGGTTTTTGATGAAACTGAAAGCGTTTTTATCTGTATGACTATGTGAGTTTGCTGCAGATACAGCTTCTGTCTGGCACTTTGTGTCAAGGAGTTCCAAAGGCTACTTGAGAGAGTTTAAAATATTTCTGTTTTTCACTGCTGTGGTTTTGTCATCTTTTCTATTTTGAATTGCAAAGAAAGGCAAACAAAACAACAAGTTTTATCCTCAGTATACTGCATTGTCCATATTTCTAGGCTTTCTTTTGTCAACTTCTGTTTTCATGGACTGTCTTTTGCACTCTCTTTTTTCCCTCTTTTGCCCTGATAGTTAGTGGTGGGTAAATATCAGGAGGAACTGATGTTCTCTTAAGTGAGCCGTGGTTTTCATGGGTGCACAAATGCCATACCTGTTTATCAAAGTCCTTTTCATCCTCTGTTTTCTCAATATTCAAGTATAGAATTGCTAGTAGATTGTTTTTAGCACTGCACATGATCAGACTTATGGAAGGTACTAGTAGTATTAAACATTTAACAGTTTCTGATATTGATCTTCTATTATTCTACTAATCCTGAGAATTTGTACTAAAAATCTTCCAGCTACTCAAAATTTGCCTTTTTTTGTGATACTGTATTTACTCTTTGTGACATTCTTGTGATTCCTCTCAAGCTGCTCTTCCTTATTTTCAAATGCTAGTAGAAAGTGGTGTTATTTCACTGCATCTGGTATGTTTATAAACACCAAAAAATTTACTGTATGATACTTTTTTTTTTATGGAGCTGGTTTTGTTGCTGTTCTTTACACTGGTTTCTTCTGTCTGGTTTTAGTAATGTGCCCAGAATTGTAGACATCATTTCAAGCAAGGCCTCTTTGCTGCCTTTATACAGACAAATGATTTCTTTTAGTCCTTTGTTCAGTTTTTTTTCTCCGCTTCTTTCTTTTCATTCACTTTTCCTTTTGATTAATGTATTATTTTAGCATAATTTTTGCCTTTCAGCATCAGTCTCTTACTGTGAGCTAACATTTACCATTCTCACATCTCTTCTCCATCCTCCCCTCCCCAGTATGGCCAGTATTATCTGTGCTGGTTTTTATATTTATGCTCTTTTATGACTTTCTATTTGTCTGTTGCATTTCTGAATCTTTTCTATTTTCTATTCCCGCAAGAAGTTATTCCAATTTGTATGTAACTGTCACCTAAACAGTTTCTACTGTTGATTGTTTTGGCTTTGAACAGAAAGCCTGGGTGGTAAACAACCTTATAAGCTTAGCAGAGGCTAAACTTTTCCATCTTCCAACTTGAGGAACTCTATTCTGATATGAATTATTTGTGTTTTCGCCTACATCAGTGTTAGAGTAAGTCTGGATTCTTGCTGGCAAATTTAATCTGTTTGGGTCAAGCTGACCTCAATCTGAGATCCCACAAGTTTTGTCGTCTTGGGTTTCTGCAGGCACCTAATTCTTACTTTTCTAATGTTTCTCTTTTATACCATGCAACTAATACCAGTAGATTCTACTTGGCTTAGTTTTGTTAACTTTCTGTAAATTTTTTTTCACTGTTTAAAAAGTACCTATGAATATCCTCAAGACTGTTTGATAAATCAGAACTATTTCCTATTTTACAACGTGGTACTATATGCAAAACAAAGTGTAAATACATAATTTGATCACTTGGACCAGGCTTGGGGCAGTTTCTGCTACTGATTAAATTTTGGGGTTTCAGTGGCTTACTTTTTTTGGTTGGTTGGTTTTGGTGGGGTTTTTTTTTGTTTGTTTGTTTGTTTTGGTTTTGTTGGGGGTTTTTGTTGTTGTTTTTTGGTTTTTAAATTTAGTTCGTTTTACTAATTTCATTAAAATAAATGTATAGGGTACATTGTTCTGATATGTTTTTATTTTTTCCTCCTTCAACTTTTATGCATATTGGTAAGTTCAGTCTGTTTTGCAAACACTTACTAATGCTATAATACGTTTTCCCATATCTCCCTTCTCAAATTTTTACCGTTATTGATTGAAGATTCAATTGAGAAATGTGTTTAGAACCCTGCTTTCTGTGGTAATCATAGAAGTCAGTGGGAAGACAAGAAAATTGTATTGAAAGAAATTGTGTGCGTGTGTGTTTTGTGTTTCAGCATAGATTATCTCTGCCAAAATAATAGCTGTCATTTTGTTCTTGTTATATTAGTGGCCTGTAGCTTACTACTACCCCTTCTGCTTTGCTTTTGTCCGTTCGTCTATTTGTGAGTAGAAAAAGAATTTTGTGAAGGGCCATAATTTGGGGGCTTTATTATGCTAATAAAATCAATATTTTGTTATCTATTTAAATTAAATATTCCAAGATGGTGACCCCACTCTACCCTGGTATCAAAGCTGCAGACCTTAACATTCAGTGACTTTGAAACTTGAGTTCTGTTTAGAATTTCACGTCATGCCTGTCGCAGGAGAAAAAGATGGAAAATGTATACGCTGAGCCTATAGGACTTCCTGCAGTGCTTATTAATCCTTTATGGATCATTTGAAATGTTTCTAGTTTATTTAAGCTTTGCTGCTTGTATCAGATTGTTCCTGCAAAAAAAGAGAAAAGTGATCATGCTTTGAATTTTTAAAAATGATCTCACTTTCAAGCAAAAGCACTTTTATGCTCCATTAGAGTTGAATTTGCCAAACTCTTACATCGCATTAACACAAGCTTTACTGGATAGATAAACGTGTTGTTCAAAGACTGACTAGAACTTTACCAAACTGCATATTAAGATTTTGTCATCTTGCAGTTTGTGTCTGGAATATTTTCTTCATGCAAATAGAGGGATCAGACAAAATTACTTCATTAAGAAGCTGTGCAGCACAGTTTTAATCTATTAATACAGGATAGAAAACAGGAAAATCAGATTTGATGGTTTGGTATAAGACTAGAGAGTCTCGTTAAACTCCTAAGTGTGCCATCTTTCTTTTGCAAAAAAGCATTTGAAGTTCATGTACATAATTGAGGCTCAGCTTTTTGTGTTTTGCTGCTGTGATAGAGTTGTAGAATAAATGCATTATGATTTATAGATTTTGAAAAAAAAATTTCTGGATCCACAGGCAGGAGATGAAAACTCTGAGTTGAATTATCTTGGTGGCAAATTAAGGGCTAGTCTCCACATGAAATCCAGTAGCGAATGGGTGACTTTGGCGTTGAATTTACTGCACTTCCCAGGAACAGAGAGGTCAGAAGATCCCTTGAGGAGTGGTCTGAAGGTTACAATATCCATGTCTGTTTTCTGGGAGCCTTTCATCTCAATATATATTTTCTTTGTTTAACTAGCAATTATATTTATGAATGGTTGTGTTCTCATTGTAAGTGCTACTTTCAGGAACTTTTTTGTTGTTGTGTTTGTCAGTTAGACCAAGATCTTTATAATAACATACACATTATATCTTCTAGTTTTACTATTTCCATAATATTTTAATATGCTGTCTGCCCAGGCATGCATTATATGAAATTTTTGCCTTAAAAATCAGTAACTTTACAGCAAAATGGAAAATTATGTGTTGTTAATCTCCAAAAAGTTTTTTGTAAGAAATCACGTTCAACATCAGAATCTTAGCTTTTTTTTTCAGTTACTGCTACTTCATGTGTTTGATAACACAGGAGAGTGGATTAATGTCAATACTAAGTAAAACACCTTTTATATGTTTATATGCTCTTACAAAATGCTTATTACCATAGTAACTGAGGGAGCCTATTAGCTTAGTATATTTCTTTAAGTATTTCTAAAACATACATCAATTATTCTCCACATATTACACCACAAAATTTAATTCTCTGATTTTTTGAGGAGCCACAGGCTTCTTGAGTGCTCACACCCATACCTTATGTATGTGATTGTTAATTCCATTTTATAAACACCCAAAACTAAAAAAAAAAACCAACCCAAAAAAACCCCACAACCCACCAAAAAAAAACCCCAAAACCACAACCACCAAAAGAAACAAAACTATTTCAAGTATCAGCTTAAAGTTTCATACACTGTTTTTCTAAGGATGTGTTATCTGACTTGAGTATATATATAGATATATATACACACTGCCTATGTATCTAATAGAATTTGGGAAACAATTGGAATATTTTTCCCTGGAAAATATAGACTGAATAATATGAATTGTTGCTAGTGTTTGCTTTTAATTTGATTGCCCACCTTTCCCATCCTCTGACCTCTCTTATTTGTCTCTATTGCTGTCTTCTTGAGTTTTGATGAGTTAATAATGCCTGAGTTGTGCTAAAGCTAATTTAAAAGCAAGAAAACCCTTCAGAACACTGTGAGTGAGAGTATTGTCCCGTGTTATAGAAGTTCCTGGCTTAGAACAGATGTGTCTAGTTTAAGATAGGTGTTTGAGGAGAGAAAGACTTGCTTAAAAAGGATCAGAGGTAGCTAATCAGGGAAATCAGGGTAATTTATTCTGCTTAATAAATATCAGGATGATAAGGGATTGTTGTAAGTGTCTTCATTGTGCTGCAGGTTACTCCATCTAATGATAATGGTTTTTCACTGAGCCATGCATCAGCATATGCAAAGGGTATATCAGTCTCTCCCTGCAGTACTTAAACATCTGGATTGGCCTAAGGTAGACTTTGCTTTTGTCCAAATGTCTAGATATTTCTTGTAATACAGGGTGAGAAGAGAGGTTCTACCAAAACCTTTCTTCATGTTCCCCTGCTTGACATCTGTAGACAGACAGAATCGTGGCAGTCAGACCAAAGGGCCTGTTGCTGATAACATGAGATGGGATGGGAGAGGCAAAACATTTTTCTGGCTCATGTTCAGTTTGATGTCACCCGTTGAGTGCCATCAGCAAACTCACCGGGTGTGCTCTGTGCCCCACCACACAGATCTTTAATAGATCTTGAATGGGGCTGGACCCCAGGGCTACACTGCTACTTACTGGCCTCCAGCTAGAATCTGTTCCACTGCTCACCATGCTCTGGGCCCAACCACTGAGCCAGTTTTCAATCCTGCAAGGTTTTCCAAGCACTGGCTCATGTTACTACTTTCTTCTCTAGATTTAAGTACTCTGTGTTGCCTGTTTCTGCCATGCATGTGCCTACTCCTTCTGCTCAGGTTTCCTCTCAGTCCCCTTTTGTGATGGTAAGAGACTGCTCTTCAAGGTCTGTTGCTATTATTCTTTTTTCAAGGCCTTCAGATGTTGTTTATGGTTCTTCAACATATCAGTACTTTTTCTTTTTTTTTTTTAACTCTTGCCACCAGGATTGTGTATGCTCTAGTATCATTCTCACCAATGTATTTGAAGATATTCACCTCAGTACCCATACACAGTTCTTCACTCTTCAGTCTCCACATCTTGCTAGGTCTGCCTTTAAAGCTGATGTTGAAGAACTTGTCTACCATGATGCTTCTTCAGCTGCCAGGTGATTTCTGGCATGCAGTATCCCCATTCTGTTCGTGTGAACTGTAATCTGTTCCCAGCATGTTGCTTTTGTTTCACTGTACTGATGTGTATTTTCTTTCAAATGAACACAGTTTACCAAACCAATTTCTTCATGCTTATCATTATTTGCTGTTTTGCTTTTGTCATCTGTAAACTTTGTCTGAATTGATTCCTCTCTTCTCATCAGTGGTGTAAATGTTGAAGAGTGAGTGTAACCTTTTCATTGCGATACACCACCAGAAGTCCTCTGCATTCCATACTGACAAATGCTTACTTGTCTGTCGTCACTTGGTGTCTCATGGACAGTTGATTATTTTGAGATGCTTCAGCTTTGCACCTCTTAATCCATGTCACATGTACTTCATTAACACTGTGCAATGCTAATTCTAATGCAGTGTCCTTTGAAAGTAAATCAAATGCCATTCAGGAGATTATTTATAGTACATCTGCTTTTCTCAACCAAACATGTAATGTTATGAAAAAAATAAACTGTCATGTTTGGTTGAGGCTGTTCTGTATAAAAACGCTGACTGATGTTAATTCCATTCCTGTTCTTAAATTCTTGGAAGTCTGTATCAGTATTTCTGTTGGTTTTTGTCAGGTTAATGTTAGACTGATACATACAAATAGTTACATGAATTGTTCTGATTTGCTTATGTGAATATTTCAATGAAAATTAGCATTTTGGTATATATGTGGGTCTTAGTCTTTTGAGGTAGCTTCAAGGGTTGGGCAGTCCAGCAAGTAATGGATCTTCTTGGCTCTAACAGGACTGTTAAGGTCAGGCATTTGCTACATGAATATACTGAATTTTGGAGACCTATTAAGTATTTTCTTGCTGGGAAACCAAAACATATTTCTTAATCCTTATTTCCTACTGGACTGTTACTGTGCTTTTTCAAAATACAGGGAAACGTTACACTTCTGGTTTTTTCTGCTGCAAACTGTTTTATTGTTTCCAACACATTATTGCTTTGTTTCTACATTCTTAGTTAGTATCTAATTTTTCTTATTAGTGTTCTACTTTGGAAAACTTTTGAACAGTCAGCAGCTGTCACCTTCCAGGCTCCATTTTTTGTACTTCTGTTTTATACATACAAGTTAAAATTTGCTTGTCATTTTCCTTACCTTAAGAGAGAGAACTTTCAAGTTGTTTGGAATTGGTTTTTTTATCCGTGTGAAATACAATGAAGTCAGAATACTGATTTCCAAGTAGTCACAGTAGTCTACTCCAGACATTTTTCTTTACCTGTCATAATGAAATTCACTTTTTTTGTATATTTTTTTAAATTAAATATTCTCTGTAGATTTTAGAAAATACCAGTTCTAGAGACTTGGGGCAACATGTATGTCTACCACAAACTCCAAGAAGCAACACCAGAGCAGCAAATTTTTGGCTAGCAGACAGTATGTAACAAGTAACCTCTCAAGAGATTGCTGTTGGAAAGTTCTCTTGGGCCATACTAATTTCAGTATTGAGCTGTTGGCATTAAAGGCCTTGCAGGTCTTGCTAGCAGAGCAGGTAACCTTTATAAAAACCAGAAGCACAGTGTATTTCAGTGATCATACTTCACCTGCTGATTTTATGCAGTTTCTTCTTCCTGAATGTGATTTACTAAATAAAAATTTCAAATGTTACGTTAAAAACAAAACAAAACAAAAAAAACCTCTCTGCAACAAAAATGTCTTGTCTTGTTTATTCTGCTTGCTGTGTCTGTCACCAGAAGCAAGAGAAAACAGTCAGTCTCTTCCTCATTCTCGTGTTTTTTAGTTCAATGAGTTTATGACAGGCCTTTATTTCTGTTGAGTTGGCTTTTTCTTTTTTTTTTTTTATTGCTTACACAAGAGCATCAATTTCTAAAGGTCCATCTGGTTACTTTAGTTGGTGTCCAGGATAGTTTAAGTTGAAGAGATTTAAAAAAAACCCAACACACTACCCCCTCACTTTCTGCTGTTGTTCTCTCTGAACACTTGTCCTTCTAATTTTTTTCATACTAGCCTCAAATCACGTTTTAATAAAATTTACCAAGTATTACATTGGTGTAAGTCTTGAAAAACTAAATTTTAAAATTTTGAACATTGCCACATTTTAGGTGTCTGCCTTGCCATTTTGTATGCCAAATCTGCATAAAATTGCATTTTTGCTGAAATTTTAACCTAAACTGGATTAACATTTTTTCAAGATTAAAAAAACATGTTGTTTCTGTCTTAATTTAATCCACAACAGCTCTTCAGAGATGCTGTTGTTTCTTTCTGACTTCACTTGGCTTCTTAAGATACGTCCTTCATGGCAAGTAGCAGATACACTCAATTTATAATCCTTTGACATTCTTAATTATTAATAGAAAGGACTACAAACTCTCTCAAAATTCCATCTCCCTCTGAGCTCTCTGGTCTCGTTCTCCAGTCTGGACCTGGACCAGATGATGTGCCACGTTTGGAGATGTTGCTCAAAAGGTGTTTGTTATTAACATGGAGATGATATGTCAGTCAGTCTCTCCTGAAGAAGTGAGGAACTATTCAGTCTGACAGTAGTGGGAAAGGCAAATTAAGTCAAAGTCATCAGGGAGGCAGAACAAGAGCTCTCTTTTTAAAAAGAACAGGCAACGTTTGAAAGCAACCTAAGGAGACCCTCGGGAAGAGTTGTGGGCAGGTGTTGAAAGGAGTTACAGAAATGGAGACCTGAGGGCAAGCTAAGGAGGAAGCCTGACCATATCATAGTACTTAACAAAAGGTTTTTTGAGATTTTTAGGTGTCGTGGTTGATGCTTAGTTTAATTGACAGTAGCAGGAAGAAAAGTGTCATTTAAGGCGGAGTTAAGTAGGGCAGTATATGTTTATTTAATCAGAATAAAGTATGCTACAGATTTGTTTTAATTATTCCAAATCAAAGTTCTAAAAACATAAGTTGCAGTTGAAATGTAGACATCTTGTTATATGAACCTGCCTAGTGAGGTCCTGAGGGAAGGGGGAAATCTGATACAATGTAATGTAAATCTCTTCAATTGAAGCCCAGAGGTGTGAAAGTACTTGAATTATATTCACTTGCTTATTGTAAGATATTGCAGTAAAAGCAGTTCAGGTAAAGTTGTTCAGGTGTCCTTGCCATACCTGACATGTAAGTGCTATGGCTTTGAAGTCTTTAACATTTGGCTATGAGGAAAAGTATATATTTCATCCTTCTTTCCTCCTTTCTGTTGGTTGTCTTTTGTCATCGTAAGAAAATCCTTCTAGATTTGATAATTCTACAAACCTTTAAGAAAAATTTGTAGTGTGAAGTAGGAGCTAGGCATGGTTAATAATTAAAAAATAAAAACCAACACAAACACAAAAAGCAACCCAAAAATGATTGCAGGAATTGAATGTAGATGAGGAAGAGAGACTAGAACATGGCACATGAGACTGGAGCTGGACCTGGGTGGAGGTAGGTGAAACTAAAAGCAAAGAAGCTCAGTTGAGTGACGTTGGTTGAATTAGAATATTCAAATATGGTATCTGCTGGATAAGTACCTGGCTGGGCAGGTGGGCTTGAAATAGCATGAGGGGGCAGGGATGGGTAAAGATTGCCTGTGAAAATTTGGATGTGAAAACCAGGCAGTTATACTGGAGTGTGATTGATTTAATAAAAAAAGAAAAGCATGAGAAAACTCCTAAGTATTTGTCAGGCTTTTGGCAAATACTGGGCAAAATGTGTAGCTTGCAGAGAAGATAGAAAGTTATTATGGGCTACTCTGTTTATTTCAACAAGCAAAATCTGTGTATCCCTTTAAACCCTATTTTGAACAAGAATGGATTTTTTTTTTTGTAATTTAAAAATAGAAGAGAGTTCCTGATATTTCAGAGTTGGACATTTGAAAATCGAAGAAATCAGAGAGTGAATACTGCTTGCTTAAGTGTAGTGCAGGTCATTTATGTATGATGTTACCCCATTCTGTGGTTTTTTCAGTGTGTTGTAGCCTACAGGTGGGACAGCACTCGTTAGATGAGCAGCTGGTCTGTATTTGTTTCTCTCCATTGCGTAGTGGATGCTCTTAACCTTATGGAAAGTGCTCTCTGAAACTTTGCCTAGAATTATTTATTTTCTCATGTAGTTTTCTGTGGCACACTTCACTGTGGGATCAAGTGGCTCTTAAAAAACATCTTTGCAAGAGCTGTGTTAAGCGAGGGGACAATTGTTGTTATTTCTCAAAGAAGTGAGACATAGAGGAATGAACATCAAATGTGTTCCTAAGTTTGGGTGCCCAATTTGTGAATCAAAGGACCTGTTTTTTCAGTGTGTAGTACTGGGTAACTGCCTGAAGAAAAGCGTTCAGGTTACGGTTGGGCCTACTCAAAACTGGTTCTTGAGGTGATTGTTGCTTGTGAGTCTGTTCAGTGAACTGGAAGTGACTTGTCCAGCAGCATGGAGAATCTCTGTGGAGAGACAGTGGTGCATTTCAGCACCCTGGGGCCATGTTCAATTGACTTTAACACTTTTGTTTTAATGTCTTTCATTTTACTACGTACTCTCCAGTGTTCCCAGTACATAGGGATGCAGCAGTAGTTCTTGTTCACTTTGAAAGCCTGTTCTGTTGTAAAGGCAGACCAATACTTCAGAGAGAATTAAAATGTGGCTGTGGTCCTTGTAACTCTAAATTGACACGTGATTTTTACGTACAGGGAACTGAAATGAGGATTACCCTGGCTTCTGATTGCAGGCTTCTTGAGCTTAATGTATTTCTAATCCATTCTGCATGTGAAAATCTACTGCTAAAAGGTGCCTTTGCATTTTACAAGGAACATATGCATACATCTGATGACAGATTTGGTCTGTATAGAGACATAACTTGTTTTTATTAATGATATCATGAAAATTAAGCTCTCAACCATTCAGTCAGCTCACTGTGGCATAATAAATGTTTCAGCACAGAACTTGTGTACCAGTAATACAAAGCAAATTTAATGTGCAATCAGTAACATGTATTGGACTGTTTTCAGCAATTTCTTTTCTTAAGCAAAATTATTTCTCTATATTTCCAACATATTTCTGAAATAATTGGTTTTAATATGATTTCTTGGAGTCTTACAGGAAGCCTGTACTGTAACAATAAGTTCCTTACAACTGTAAAGAAATTAAGTTTAAAATTATTAGTTTATTAGGTATTATAGTTCTATTCATGGGCAAATGTTTTAATACAGTAGGTATTCTGTTAGAAGCCACCTAGTCTGATAATTTTAAGAGGGTTTTTTTTTTCTTTTTTAAGCAGCTGGTTCCTCTCTGATTTGGATTTTAATCATGACTTGACTTAAGCTTTCATGTCTTATTTATGCTGCCAGGAGAGAACTTGAGCACTAGTTTACTTAATTATTTGCTGTACAACAGCTGCTAATATTAAAAAGAAAAAAAAACCCCACAAAAAATGCCATCTCATCTTTAGGCCTGCTATGGACAAAAAAAGCAAAGGCAGAGAAGATGACTGTAGCTACCCTGTCTGCTTGGCACGATCTTCCTCCTCCTCTCTCTCACTTTCAGTTTTCAGTGTAATGAAGAGCAGGAGAACAATATTCTGTAATTAAGGATTCCATTAAGTTGAAGAAAAGAGCAAATGGAGTTGTTTGTTCTCCTAGCTGAAAAAATTTGTCTGGGGTGGGGGTTAGTGGTAGTAGTGTAGAAAGAGAGAGAGGTGGGTGGAGAGACTAAGTCAGGGCTGTTTGTTGAATATACTGTTAAGGACTGTTACCATCCTAATTAATCAAGTTAGAAATTACAGCTGTAGTCGGTTTCCCCCCAATTCTTGTTATCAATTTTCTTCTCTTTTGAGACAAAGCAAATATAAATTTTGTGTTCATTTGTCATTCGTTCTTTGACTTCAGCATCTCTGAAAATAACAATGTAGCACAAAAGACCAGTATTTACCTAGTTGTAATGTGGGTTGCCATGGTGTTTTGCAAATTATTGCAATTATGTTCACCATGCGAGTCGCCCTTGGTAACTGGCGAAAAAACTGATAATCCTGTTTTGAACAAAAGGTCAAATTGCTGAATAGAAAGTCTTGATTAACTAAAAGATGTACAAAGTGGAATTATTTCCTACCATTCAGAAATAGTTCTTGATCGGGTTTGGGGGAGGGGGTGAGTAAGTACATCTGATTACTGAAGTACAAAGCATTGAAAGGATGTTGTCTTGAGCCTTTCATGTAGTCTTAATGGTGGCTTTTTTGTCAAATTTACCCATTTGCGGCATTGAAAGAGGCAGCTGCATTTAAGCTTGAGAGATGGTGCTTTTTCAAGAGTTCAGTGCATGGAAAGTTCTCAGCAGTATCTGCAGTTTACTATTAGACCTTCGGCTATTAAAACTGATGTGCTGCATTTGAGCCCATAGCTCTTGGTGCTTGTAAAACCCTCTGGCTGATGATCTAATAAAGTGCTCTTACCGGACAATCTCTGATCAGGTACTTTAGCAAAAAAAAAAAAAAAAAAGAAAAAAATAACCACAGTTCTGAAAAGGATGGAGGTAGAAACACATGGCTGTACTGAAAAGTTTTCTTTTGTAATCTGCAGTGGAATTGTTAGTAAATAATACTATATATTCAGTTTAGGCATTTTAAAGGCCCAATGTATTGTAGCAGAATTCATTGTTATATACATTTACAAAAGCAAACATCTAGCTGAAATGAATAAAAGTTCTTCATAATTACCAGTCGTCAACAATTGCACACAAATATATAGAGGGAATGGTCTCCTGGACTTTAATACTGTGAATTTCCTTTTGTCTTTCCTTTTTCATTCTTGGGGGGTCACAGGGGGAGCAAGGGAAGAGGTGAGGAGGATTAAGGAGTTTTTGTTTTTAATTATTTTTACTTTTTGTTTTTAAATAACTACCTGGAAATTAATTCTTAAAACTTTGGAGAGCCTGTGTGAGAGCAGCATGAAAGCAAAGTAAACCTGAACAAGTTTGTGGGTTTACATTCTGCATCACCTAGCAACCCCCTGGCTCAGCCAGTTCTCTCGTCTGTCCCCAGTCCTGTTTACAGACCATTCAGACTGCTCTTCGAAGCCATGAAAGATATTCAGTTTCATTAGTGCCATTCTCAAGGAGAAAATAATTAAACTTAAATGAACAAACACTGCTTAGTGATGCTTTAAACTTCTCTAGTTTAAGGTGACCAGACTGTTGAGACCACTTTCTCTGCCATTACCTTACACTCTTTTGAGCTCCTCTAAACTTATGTACCCATTCATGTGCATTATCACTTTTAAAGTTTTTAGAACTGTATTAACTCCTTCAGTATTGAGACATGTTCATAAACATATTGCAAAGATAAATGCTTGACATAAACAGTATTTTTGTCTCTTTACCAAGTTGAAATGTATTCTGAAGTTGATGAACCTTACTGTTCCTGCCATGTACATGAGCAAAACCTCTGTCTGTTCTTTATTACATCTATATTGCATAATGTCTTGCAGGAAGTTCAACACGACAAGTCTGAAAAATTCAAGGACTGTTCAAAAGTTTGAGGGGAGAAAGAAGATAACAGAATTGTGGAAGAAGTGGGGACAGTAGAGTGTTTTTAACTTTCTAACCGAAGTAGAGGCATGGTTTTTAAGAAATCTTTTGAGTTCTCACTGTTTGTATGTTGCTAGATTCTTTGTCAAGCAGTACGTGGATGGTGTGTATAAGTTCTTTGTGCTTTGTTGATAGCTGACAGACAAAGCAAAATTTTTTCTGAAGCAAGGTACTGTACTTAGTTGTGACCTATTGCAGCCTAAGAATATGGCTTGCTTTGAGTTGTATGAATAGGGAGAGTATTTTGACAGATTGGACTTAAATATCCTTCTACACGTTTTGGCTCTCAGTACAGAAATACATAAGACATCTTTTCTTGATGTAGTTTTCCATGTGTAGTCATTTTAAGTATGTCTTCTCTCAGTTGCTTGCTCAAAATCCAGTTGACCAGTTTTCAGTGAAATAAAATTGTTGGTAATAGGTGGGTCTCTTTACAAGGAGTATGTTAGCCTGGGAACACTTTTTAATCTTTTGCAGCATGTATTTTGGTGCCTAGAACCTTACTTTACTGACAATAAGAAAACCAAGGTGTTGGATTCAATGTGAAATAGAGCAGAACATACTTGCTAATTTAGTTTGTAATGTACAACTGTTAAGTTTGGAATTTGTCCACTTGTGGTGCTATTACATGTGTTTAAATGAGGGCCTCTGTTTGCATCAAATCTATCACAAGGGTTTGGAGTGCTCTATTATCCTTTCAGCAGGCTGATGGTAGAGCCTGGTCTTTGCACAAATGAGATCAATAAGTTTCAAATAACTTTTATGAAATGACATGTGACTGTACATTTGAAGGTGTCTCTAAAAAAATCAATTTTTAATAACATGTAAAACTCTTACATTGACCTACAAGATATTTTTCACTTATGTCGTTGGATAATTTTGTTTAAAACATTTTTTATGTTAGCTTGAATGTTTGAGTTCTTGAGGGAGGGGGAAAGGGTAAGGTGCATTTCTTGCTTCTTCAGTTGTCTCCTGCTTTGATCATGTACACACGCCTCCAAGACTTTTAATGGTAAAACTGATATGACAGATAGTGCTGAGAGTAATATCTTCTAGAAAATAATGAAGTTTTCTTTTGATCTTGGATGGTTTCCTCCTTTAGTAATTTTTTTTTTCAGTTATGGATTAGAATGCAATTCAGGTTCTATTGTTTTGGAGTATTCAGAGTTACAAAACACCATTCTTGAAACTCTACAGGCTTTCATTTTTGGTAGCCTATAAACGCAAATGATATCTGTGTCTGACTTTGCATCACAACAGTGATGCATTACTGATAGGACTGTGAGGTATGCAAGTACTGAAAGAACTCCTAAAAAGTATGCTATGGGACAGAATTTTTTTGTAGTCTAATTTCTCTCAAATTAATGTCCATTTTCTGTAATACCCAAAGGGAATCAGTTTGAGTGTTTTACACCAGTGCAGCTGGCAGCTTCCCGTCTCTTAATGACCACCTGGAATCTACATCAGAGCTTTTACCATTCTAGTATCTTCAAGTTTTTTAATATAGAAGGACATTACGTGTTAAGAAAATCTCAGATAGTATTTACGTCCTCATTCGTACTTTCTTTAAGGTAGGAAGTCAGTGTAGCTGCATTGCCTTCAATTACAGTTTGTGTAGTTGCTTTGGACCTTCCCAGTCAGGTGTGGTTCCCATTGACACCAGGTGCCTTTGGCTGGCAGTTTTCCAGTGGGGAACTGAGACAACAGATACCAGTGTCTCTGAGAACAGGAGTATTTTGGAGAGGGTGTCCTTCTCTTTTGCCAGCATTGGGTGATAAAGTGGTCATTTGCCTTTCACTGGGAAGTTATTGGCTAAGATGCTTCAATTTGATAGCATCCTTTAATGTGATTCCTGTGATAATAATATAGGATATATAACCAACCATCTCCCGGACCTGTACTGCTTTCAAGTAATACACTTTCAAAAGGATATTTCCATATTTCATATTTCATTTAAGAGACAGTTTTGTATTTTTCCTAAAAGAATATGTCTAGCTGTTCATCAGCCTCAATAATGCTGAATTCAAGAGGAGCAGAGTGAACATCCAGGAAAGAAATTTCCTTTCTTTATAAGGGTTTTGTTATCCTCTCCATCCCACAGCTGAATTCTGATCAGTTATACAGGCCAAAACTCAAGAAGCTCTGAAGATAAGGAAATGCTTAGAAAAGCAATTGAAGTAGTATCTTCCAACTTCCATTGAAGTGAGGCAGCCTGAAATGGAGTGTGAAATGCTGTGGTCACTGTTTACATTTTCCCTAAATTGGATGATCAGGTAGCATCAGACTCTAAAAATATTCCTACTCAGAAATGTAACCTATGTTTTTCTGGATGAGGAGCTAGCAACAATATTTATTGTTCAGAAAAAGAAAAATGAATGTCAAGTCAATGGCCAAGAGTGAAGTTGATGAAATGGGTCCTTCTCTTGTGATCTGAATAGTCATATACCACACTGGATCTTTGATCAGGTCATTTAATGCATTATTGTTAGCTTCATGTATACATTTCAGGAACTAATTTCAGTTGTTGTTACTATGATAGTTACTAATACTATTTGCATTGCCAAACTGTACACAACACCTAACAAAATATCAGACAACATAGAATAAGCGTTCCATAGGTAAGGGATTTAAACTACAGGGTAAATTTATAAAGGAATCTATGCAAATCTAAGGTGTTTCACTATTCTAAGCACATGTTGCAATATCTTTCAGATACAACAACCTTGGCAGCATGTTTAACATGGTATGTATTCCACTTAGAATAAAAAGACAAAAGCTCCAGTCAGCCAGCATGAATAGTAGAGTCTTGACCCAGTTCCTTTTACAAAACAATTTATTTGAAGAGTCTGTGAAAATATCAAAGGAATTTATTATTCAGAGATGATTAAATGTTACAGGTAGGATAGTGGTATAAAACCTTAAAACATCCTCAAAGATCATCTTTGTCTTATATACTCAAATTTGAATACAAATGTTTTAACTTAGTTCTAAGATGTTTTTGATGTAAAAGTTTCAGTTATGCCTGACAGTTAGAGGGAACTTGCAGACACTCTTAACTGTGAAATTGTTTTACCTTTTAAAATTCTAGAATGGAGTTCAGACATATCTCTTCCCTAGTAAGGGATCTCTTGAACTTAATATTAGGGCTTCTGATTTAGTACAATTTGATCTCCTTGTAGTAACATATTAAAGAAGTGGAGAAAGCTTCTCCATCAATTTTTTGTTAAAATTTTGTCAAAGTTGAAAAGGAGGCTGGAATGCCTGGTATATCAATAACAATTTCTAACCATAAACTACTTTGGGATCTCAGTATGTCTGAACTTACTAATTGAAGAGGCTTTGCAACTCCCCTAGATATCCTTCACAGATAAATTGAGATCCTTCTCATAGTGTCACAGATACATGTTTTTAGTAGTGCTTGGGAAATATCAAGCCTTGCAGGATGCTGAAAAAGTTGCTGACCCAGAATTCTGCATCAGTGATTGCTTTTAACTCCATTACCCCATTTCTAGGGTTGGTTTGCATGATTCTTGTAAATAGAGTGTGCCTGTTTATTCCTTATCAAGGAGATTATCATTGATAGGAAAAATGCCAAACTAGATAAGATACTCCTTATAAAAACTTCTTTTCTTATGGTGGTCATTTTGTTAGGGGATGAGGAAAGAGGAGAAGTCTAATGGCTCATTTTCCATATATTAGACTCTTCTGTGACAGCATATTCTCTTTGTTTCTCTCAACAATTTTTTTCTGACAAAATTATCTTAGAATTTCACCTTTATGAAGAATTTACTTAATCTTTTCTTTCCTGTGCCCAAAGAGGGAGGTGACCAAGGTTTTTAAACAACTTGAGGTGTCCCTTTCATATGTTGACCTAGCCTTTTATCAGTTAAGATAACCTCATCTCCATGTTGTTTGTATGAGTAGCTGCAACTAGGAAAGTTCCCCCAGACACTCAGATAGTTACAGAAGACACAGGGAGAACACACCACACGTGTGGAACAAGTTATTGCAATTGCAACTGATAACTTTCAGGTCACTGAGTCACGTCCTCTCTTGCCATAATGAACTGCCTGATTTTGTTTCACAAAATTGTCTATCTTTTAACATTTCATGGGGGTATCAGTAGATTTCATTGTGTACCCAGTAATGCAATACTGGTGGAACCTCAACCTCCCAGGGGATTTAAAGCTGCTTCTGCCAGATTTGCCATTAGGTGATGCTATCCATAATGGATGTTGGCAGGAAAATTGGTTTTGAATCTTCTGGTTTTAGAGTGAGTGGAAAGGAGTAGTATGAAAAGAGTAGTATGAAAAGAGAGGCCAGTGTGAAGTTAAAGTGGCCTGAGGAGTGACTCACAATGATACCTGGATCAGAAAATCTTCATTGCTTTGTCTCTCACATTCAGCCTTCCAAGAGCTGGTTTGCTGCTCAGTGACATGAACAGCAGGTTAAGCTAGCTGATTAGGACAGCACGTTCAGGTTGGGTCCCTACACTTCCCCTCTGGTGGGTTTGGTGGTGTAAGGTGATGACTTCAGCTCTGCAGTGCTGGAGCTGGAGGGTTTTGGATGCAGTGTGCGCAAGGTCACGTGTGCCAGCCATGTGGAGATTGGACATCAGCCACCAAGATCCCATTGTCAAATATCCACGTCAAGATTGTGTTCCATGAGAAGATTGTAGAGAAGCAAGCACGAATTACAAGTAAATTCAACTCCAAAGTAACTGATAGTGACTTCTGAAAAATTGTCAGTGCTTGCAGCTTTCTGCTTTTTACTGCCACATTTTTTTCGTTCTATGTGAACTTTTAAAGCATTGTAGTGCCTCAGCATCCAGACTGTCTGAAGGCAGGAGCAGATGCAGAACTGAAGTGTCACAGGGAAGCACATTCAGTCCTCTACTGTAGCAGGCAACCAAGCTACGTTGTGAAATGCAATTTTTAACAGCTATTAAGATAAAGCTCCGTAAATGTGTGCTGTTGACCCCTGCAACTTCTGTTTGAAAGGCTGTTCCAAAACCACTTGTCTCTGTATTTTGGGTAATATTTCTAATGCTTGTTGATCATTAGAATGGGAGAGGCTAATTCTCAAGAACAGACTTACAAAGAAACAAAATTACTTTTGACTTGCAAATTTCTCCCTATTAGCTACAGTTCCTGAACTTAATACTCTTCAGGGATTTTCTCTTATATTTTTTATGTATTTCAAGGGGTGTTTTTTGCCTACTTTTTTATATTTTAAAATGAACTAAGCATTTGTAGGCAGAATGTTTGGAAACGCTAGTTGCTTTTTTTTTCTCTATCAACTTGTATTTCATTTCCCACAGTGTTGCAGATACCAAGTAGAACAAAGCTGAAGGTTTCCTATTATGATTTTGTTTGATCTACTGCAAATTAATTTACAGACTCAGTGATAGCTGCTGGGAAATGAAGGATTGGTTTTGTTTGGTCAGTGAAGATGACAGGCATGGATCAAATAAGGGTTAACAATAATGCACTGGAACAGATTGAATCAGAACATAATGCATGTATTGAATTTGATTGCAACATGCATGTCCATGGAAAAGTTTTTTGTTTAAAACAAATCAAGGCTATGGCTTAATTATCAAAGCAAAACAAGAGACATAAAGAGCTACATGTTTCTGATACTGCTTTTTTTCAAAAATAGCTCCCTTCACACCGTTATCTGCATGTTTAATTTCCATGCATAATAGCAACAGTTATTGTTGTCATTTGTTAAGAGAGATTAACAGATAGTAAGTACAAACAAACGCAAATAAGGCCTGAATAGAGAGGTGACAAAGAAGAAAAGACCTCTTTAATGTTAATTATAACTGGTAGAAAGTCTTTACAAATGACATTAACTATTTTCTGTATGAATTGAAGGGACATGTAGTTAGTATCTACGCAGCGCATTTGGACGTTTTATTGCAGGCAATAACTTAAATCTTCATTTTAAAAATATAGTTTATTGAGAAATGTACTATTCAGTGAAACTTTTGTGTTTTGATCATTATTTCTTAGTAGCTGAAAACAAGTATAATAATAAGCTGTTGAATTTAAATGGTTATTTTTATCCTAAGGTATGGTTTTTAGTTTAATCAGGGGATTTTCGGTCTTTTTTCACCTGTTTTTTGTAACCAGCAGAGTTCCCAGTGCTTTCTTCGACAGTGACTGCATTAGACTGAAACAATTGCATAAAGAAACTTGCTTCAAATATCATTATCCAGTGGTAGTTTGAGGGGATCATCTATGCATTCCCTTATAAGACAGTAGAAACTGTACCTTGTGAGTGGGATAGTCCTTTGTTTCATAATTGCTAGCTAAGAAGGCCAATAGGTGGCAGAAAACACAGTTACTTTTATCATGCATTATTTTCATGGTTGTCTCTTTTTGAGTGTTCTGTTCAGCTGAAGCTGGGATGCTCCTCCCATTCCAGGCTTTGTTTTTTCAGTTGCACTTGCATTCCCTAACTACATACCTTACTATCTGCCAGTTTCCGTGATCTGTTTTTCTAGTATAATAAATTGTTTCAAAGTTCAAATGTAATCATTTAATACATTTTGAGTCATGAATGTTCTCTTTGTGCACACTGAATCTTTTAATAGTTACAGCTGAAACAATTATGCTCTTTAACAGGAAAGTTTAGGACTGGGTGAGGGCACTCTCCACAGCTCCCCCTGCCTGGTGGTGTATTTTAAGGTGCTGTTTATGTCAGACTGCTGCCAGATGTTTTGTAGGAAGGTAGAGATGCCACAGAATAAGCAAATGTGGCACAAACAAGTTTCCACATAGAGCATAGCTTTTGTCTCTAAAAATTAACTTACTGAAAGATTTGTGGTGATTCATTATCCTTACAAAAATGTTTTTGTGTTTTCCCTCACAGTGGCTCTAATGATATTCTTGGTGCTCTCATAGGTGAGTGCCTGAAGATCTCAATGCTATCCTTGAGTACCTTTTTTTTTTTTGGTAGAAGGTTATTCCACGTCTGGTAAAACTGAGTTATTTAAACAATGTGAGGCAACAGATAAACACCTTCTTCTTTTAGAAATAAATCTTAGATTCATTTGCCAAATCAAAGCCAAGGTCTGTCTTTTTCACTTGAGGCTCATTTGTGCCTGCTGACTTCAGAAAACACAGGCCAGGTGTCTGTTAGGTCATGTCCTAAGTTAGGATTTCTCGTGGTGAACCATGTGCTGATGAAGTTGCTCAGTCTTTGTGAGCAACATTTTATCCTTCTAATGTCAGTTCTGGAGTATTTGTCTTAAATTGTGTATGACAAAGAAATTGGTACTAGGACTGCCAGGGCAACAAGAGACTAAATTAAATCCACAGAAGGTTTTTGAACTCTTGAAATTTTCTCACTGTGCAGCATTAAATATGTTATTATTTACATTGCTAATCTACATAACAATAACACTCACACTTAGTGATCACATACACTGACCATATGGTTTCCAGAACTCCTTACTTTATTAAAAGAGTCTAGAGCAGGGAGGATTTCCTCATCCCAGAATCTGTTGGGTGCATTGCTTTTTGGAAATGCTTTTTTCTTCCTTCATTTACTCTAAACAGATCATAGGGTGATTTGGTTAAACTGGGCATCAGGCTTTTAGATATCAAAGTTGGATGAAATTAATCTAACTACATATATTAAAACACTCTTTCCATTCCTGAATATGGACTTAAGCACAAATTTTAGGAAGTGCTGTGTGTGTTGCTGTTGGCATGATATTCCCCACACAGTTTTTCTGGTCTGCCCACATGGCCATGAAAGCTGTGCTCTGCAAGGGCAGCAGGAAGTGTTTTGATGCACGTGTCACCAAGCGGGATAGTATTGAGTATATGACATGGCTGGAGAAATGGTGAAAGAGGAGAGATCTCTGGAATAAAGTTATTTGGAAAGGATTTGAGGTTTCATCTTAAAAAGATAAACAAAAACTGAAATAGTCTTGGAGCACTTTTGAAATTATTGTAGAATATATTTTAAAGTTGAAATCTAAGTGAAAATTAAGTAGAAGTCATTGCCAGAGCATAACATTGGGACATCTTATCAAAGGGCCAGTGAGAATGGAAGCAATCAACTTCTTGAGTTGTCCTCTGATTCATAATGTTTCCATTGAAGTACCAGGAATCTAGGTATGGTTAGATGTAACTTCTTTGCAGAGCAACATGAATTTTGGAAACGGGCAAAAATAACCAGTCACTATTCCCAGCAGAGACATCACCAGCCGAGAGAATGAAATGCAGAGTTTGACAGGGCTGAGCTGCTCAGGCTGGTAAAAGCAGGAAGACTTTGAGATGACTTGTCAGTTAACAGTGGAAGATTAAATCCTCTGCCAAATACGGTGAAGTGAGGCAGATGCTAAAAACCCAATCTTAATTTGGTATACAATGTATGTATTGATTTATCAGGGAAGAATAAAATTATGATTCTTGAATAATAATAAATACCTTTCTGGAAATGGCTGCTCAGTGCCCAAATACTCACTAGTACTCTAGCAGACAGAAATTGAGGAAAGAAAGGAGCAGAGGACAAGATGGTAAATACCATTTTGTTTCTGTATAAATTCATCTTCGTCTAGTATCCTGAATACAGTGTGCAGTACTGGTTTCATCTCCCGCCCCATTTCCCCCCACCCCCTCATTTCCAAAAAGACCTGGGAGATATTCAGAGAAGGGCAACAAAGATCTGGAGTGGTTTCCAGGCAAGGAACAACTAAGTAAATTAGGACTGTGGTTTGGAAAGGACTTTGATTGAAGGTGATGTGCTGGAGGTCTATAAAATCATGAGTGGCACGGAAAAGGTGAATGCAGAATGATTTTTCCTCGTCTCTCCTGATACAAGGAGGCATTAAAAGAGAAGTCACATGTGCGTGTGTATGTGTGGTCAAGAAAAATAAGGTACTTTTCCATATAGCTTATAGTTGTTCTGCAGGATGTTGCAGATGTGAAAAGTTTGCATTGGTTCGAAAAGCACTCGAAGTTCATTGGGGTCATTAATGCATCTGTCACCACTGAATACAGAGCCAGTGATTCAGGTGGTCCTTGAGCCATTTCCAAAAGCTGGGAAAACCTTTGGAA
Organism: Atrichornis clamosus; assembly: GCA_013400975.1. Lineage (NCBI taxonomy): Eukaryota > Metazoa > Chordata > Aves > Passeriformes > Menuridae > Atrichornis > Atrichornis clamosus. The sequence continues at coordinate 70,709 of WBMZ01004551.1, read as the reverse complement.
GAGTTTTACGGTGTGCTTTCTCTTATGCTATCCCCTAAGTATCTTCTATTGGTGGTTCTTAGGGATGAGGTGTGGCATTGTTTTTAGCTTATTCAACCTGGCACAAAAAGTACATCCTTACCAGTCCTGGAATCATTCTTTCTTTCATACTCTTAAGCATTTTGCACTGTCTCCCTGAGCTGACATAGAGCAAACTGGCTCAGATTTTATTTAATTTTAACTCAGCAAAATGTTCATTTTTCCTAAACGAGTCAGGTCACATTGAAGTCTTGAAAGCTTTCTGAAAAAAAAAAGCAACCAAAAAACCAACTTAGAAGAAGAAAGGAAAGCTTCTGGTTGTCATCAGAAAACATACAACTTTTTTTCCTTCTAAACCTCAAGCAAGGGCATGGCATGTTATTTAAAAAACTTAATTTATTATAGGTCTATGGAGTGTCTTGCTGATTGGTCTACATAATTGGATAAAATAATCCTGTTATATGTTGATGTTCTCGTTAACTGGAGAAGAGCAGAGGTTTCAGTCTATTTCAAAGAAGGGATGACTACAGAGTGCAGAACATGGATTTTGAAGCAAGAAGACTTCAGCTTTCTTCTCTGCCATTAATTGTGTTTAAACAAGGTCCTTAAACAAGGACCTTCAGCTCTTTATACATATTATCATTCACAGAGGATGTTGAAGTTGGGATTTTTTTCTTTCTTGACTGTGGTTAGTTCTTTAGGTGGAATAAAAACAAGCTAAACTCTAACTTGAATTTAGAGTAAAAAATTGCTTTCCTCTGCGTTCTCCTTTTCTGCAGGGTTGGTTAATATGTGAGGAGCCAACTTGCCAGAATCGAACCCGTCGGCTTCCCCTGAGTTTTTCCCGGAATGGCCCTGTGTGCCAGGCCTGCAGGAAGGCTGTTTTGAGGCCAGAGGTGAGTGTTTTGGGACAAAGCTTTGACAGCAGTGGAACAGGATTCTCATGAAGCTCATCTGGCTCTCAACTGTGCCTTTCAAAGGTAGCAGGATTAAGCAGGAATTTTTAATTAGTTTATTAGTTTGAAGGGGACTGTTTATGCTTTTCCTACTGCACATTTAAGCTGCATCCTCAATGCTGTGAAGAGAGCATGCCATGCAGCTGCTGTGTTTGGAAATTTTCCAGCTGACGAG
>WBMZ01004551.1:14560-64560 GCA_013400975.1 Atrichornis clamosus | reverse complement strand
AACCACCAGAACTTAACAGAAGGTGCCCACAGGACCTTTAATGACCCTGAGTCACCTTCATCTCATTTGAAAGCTAACACTTTATTCCCTTCTGGAGATGGGTCCAGCATGAGGAACTAACTCACTGGAATGGCTTTGTGCTTTCAGTCGATCTCTCGTGCAGAAACCGCCTGTGATTGTAGTCTGAGGGAACAATCGTAGAACAAAGGGGAAGGACTGGTAGAGAAGAATTAACTTCTAATAAGAATAGTTTCTGTAGAGTTGGTTGTTACATGGGAAGATGTTTCATGAAGTGTGAAGAAGTTAATTCACCACCATTTTGGATTTCTTAATATTTTGATGTTATGATAGTGACATTGCTTCTGGAGTGTGAGAAAGTGGGGAAAGTTACAGAAGCTATGAAGCCGCATTTGTTAAAGCTGTGTTCTTGGAGCTAAATTGTAATGGTAATAGGTTCCATCATATATGAGATGGGGTTTTTTGTCTTATTTTTTCTTTGTGGAAAAGTTTTGAGCAGGATTTGATAAAACAGTTATGTGAAACTTCCAGCATAACTTGACCTGAAGAATAGGCTGTCTTGTTTAACCACATGGTGCTGGACAAAATTGAAATATTCATGTTCTGTCTCATGAATCTTAAACTCCTTTTTGGAATTTGCACAACTATCAAAACCTTTAAGTTTGTTGATAACCCTGTGATGAGATACATAGGGAAATGCTTTCCTGCTCCGTAGGTTGTCTCCTGTAGAACATGAAAGTCTGTTGTTTGTGAGCTGTATGGATTGACAGAAATAGTTAAACTTCTTGCTTGAAGAGTCATACCTGCATATGGTTACTCTGTTGAATGTCATGCTTCCAAATACCCCCGTAGCAGAAATGGAAAGAATACTTTCCAGTACTACCACATGGATAAGGAAATGTTGCTGTTTTCTCAGTTTTTTATTTTATTGTTCATCAGTGCTCTAATCCTGCTGTCATAGACTTTTGCATGGGTGATCTTGTTAGGAGAGCTCAGAGGTTCCAGCTAGTGCATAATACAGATGAGTGCTCACTATAAGGTTGAGAAGGATAGAATGCTCTTCCTCTGGCTGAAAACCACTCAGAAATTCTCACCTAACAAAACAGTCTGTTGGCATGGATAATGAGTAGTATGAGGTTTGGCTGCTTTCCTGCTGCCACACAAGGTTGTTATCTAATCTAATTTATGTCTTCCAGTCAGCTTTCCTCATTGCAGTTGTAGAAATACATAGATGTTCCAAACAGTGAGCTAGCTATTATAAAAATTAATTTTCTGCTTGAGACTGTTCCTCTGGTTAGTTGTACTGTACATATACAATTAATTGTTTGCTGCACAAATACTATTTCTAAACCCACAACTCCCCCAACTCTTGGCAAAAAAAAAAAAAATTGAACTTGCAGTTTTCCCTTGTGTTTGTGTAAACCTTAGCAAGAGAATTGACAGTTCTGGACTGAATGCATGCAGTGTATCACTGAACAAAAAGTTATTGATGATCTAACATAGGTAATACAGTCTTGAAGCCTTGTGAAGAAATAATGTATTAAAGATGACATTCTTTCAAGACACAATTTCCATTGCAGAATTATACAGTGGAATGAAGATGAAATTGAGTGGGATATATAAATTTGGTGAATAAAAGATGAAAGGTTGTAATGAAAAGACAATGAAAGAAAGTGTCTGCTGCAAAAGCTGTAAGACTGAGGATAATACTAAACTTTCCCAACTGGCTGTATTTGGCTATATTGTACTTGCCATCTGTGCACCCTTCCTAGCAAGAGTCTTGGTTTTATCAGGGAGCTGAAAAGCCCTACAGAGTTTCCTTGTGGAGAGCTGAAGACGAACTGTGGTATTTCTGAAGGTCTCTCTTAGCATCCTTTGATTCAGGTGCACTCTCACCTACCTTGTTGTGTGTGATGGACCTGGCCTCAACAGGAGCAGGCTTGTGTTTGTGTGCCAGGGTTGCCATATCTGTGGAAATCAGCTGCCTTGCTGTACAGAACTGGAGTGAACTTTTAATTATATAAGATTTAAGAATAACAGTGTTAAAATCATGGTTTTTTAAGGATAAAGTTACAAGAGTATGAAACAATAGCAGTGATTATCGACAGTGTATTTTGCAGTAAATGCATTTTATTAGGTGCTCTTGTGGTTCTGTCTAGCTTATGAAGATGGCTGATTAGGCAATCCAACTTCTTCTAGGACAGAAGTTTTTGCTTTTACTTTGTAAAAATACATTTTTCACTTTTTTAAGTATTGTTACTAAATCCTCTGAGAGCAATTGCTCTGGGCAATCTGGTCATTCTCAGAGGGAATGTCCTCTTCCTTGCTCATCTGCTCATCTTTTTATGCCCTGTAATTTGGGCATTGGGGTGCTGCATAATACTGTAAAGGATAAGGTCATTTTTTTTCCAGCCTTACTGTAATTTATGATTACATGATTGACATTTTTATTGCATGCGTGTATGAGTATTTTGCCTGGTTCTAAATTTCAGGTTGGTTTTTTTGTTTTGCTCTCTTTTAAATCTCGGAAATATGACTTTACTAGCTTATTAATTTAAATGTCTTAATTATTCATAATTTATGTTCCCTGTAAGATTAATTGTGTTTTGCTTCCTACAAGCTTTTTACAGAGTCTATGTAAGACACTTCTTTTTTTAATGGAAAAGGTTTGGAGATGCATTTAAGGGTGGAATGGCCAAAATGTCTGTGTGATGGCAGTAACCTGAGTTCACTAGTGAGTTCCTGCTACAGCAGAAGTGTGTGAAGGAGCAGCTCCAAGGATCATGCCTAGTAATTTTTTATAAACTTTTATTTTGTTGGATCAGTTCAGAATTTCTCCAAACTACAGATCATGATAGAGTCTGCTGAGCTGCTTTTTTGGGTTACTGAAACCTAGCTTCTCTCTCTACTTGTATTCTTTCACAAGGCAGTTTTAGCTGGCATCTAAAATTATGTGTTCAAAGAGAGGCAGAGAACATCATTGTGCAGTTTCAGGATGGGCCTGTTTGGTACCTGATGAAAAATAATGTGGTTACTCAGAAAGAGGATGACATTCAGTTAGCAGAGATTGTTAGCACAGGTAAGTTACTTAGAGGAGGAGGAGGAGGAGTGAGTCCTTGCAAATAATTTTGTAAGTTGCTAGAAAAATTAACATTTTGTTGTGATTGGGCTGCTTATTGTGGGTATGTAGATAAGTGGTAGGGGTATTTATTCTAATGCCAATGTTAACAATATATGTTGAAGTCTGCAGTTTTTCCTTTTGTCTAGAATTCTGGTAGACATCACCTCCTTCTGTTAGGAGTGCTATATCTGGTAAAGTTCACCTCTTTGAAGGGAAATGAGTATTTTTAAGAGCAATACAACAGTTTCATCTGACCTGTCCAGTTTGAGCAAATGTTTTTACAAGCACTGCACCATGATCAAGAAACTTCTGACTGACATTCAAGTTCAGATATCACTAGTTCTTTCTCAAAAGCTTCTGAAATATCTGTCCTGTTAGTTAAATTCTCTGTTCCACTCTCTCCTGGTTTTATGAGTTGTCTTGTTCTGGCAGTGCTGTAGCTGCAGTCACAGGTTTGGGAAAGAGGGGAGGAAGTCCTGTGAGGAAGCTGCTCCACTTTCTACATTCAGAGGCCATATCTTCTTCTTTCTCAATTTATCTGCTAGATGGATTCTCACCTTTGAAGCATACACACGAGGCATAGCTTAAATGTTTGTTTTACACTGCAGTACCTGTATGTTCTGTCTGATCACTAGAATGGAGGGAAAAGTTGCTGGTAAGACTTCTTAACTCTGAGGCTTGTTTCTTTATGGTAAGGGTGTTTGTCTTGCATTACCGTACCTCTCGTTAAAGCATTTCAAGTTCAGAACCTTATACTTGCTCAGATGTTAAATTTGTTGATTACACATTTTAACTTCCCTGTGGGACACAGAGTCCAATATTTGAAGCATTTGATCCAATTTCTGGTCAGATACATTGAACTTCTTAGGAAAATTCTAGTTGCTATCATCAGAAAGATGAAGTATCTTTCTAATGAACTGCTACTAGTTCTAAATCATTAGACTGCAGTATACTCTGAGACAAAGAGTAGTAGTCTAATGAGAAAATTCCTTTTTTAAAGGAGTTCATTAAAACAGTGAAAAAAATGTTACTCTGACTAGCAAATAGCTACTAAAGAAAGCTTTTCACAGGTCACAGCCAGCTGCTTTTCTTTTGTCCTAGAGGCAAAATACCCCTTGCAGTTGGAGGTACTAATGCTATTAATAACTATACCACATTCCTCTTCCAGCTTGTTGGTCAGAATTTACTCAGAAATGTTGCGAAGTCAATGTGTGGTTTTCCTTTGAGGCCCATGCTCACATGGACACTGCTTCTGAGCTTCCTACAGACTTTGGTCTGGAAGCCCTCTTATCGTGAGATCTCTTGCTTTGCCAGTTTGGAACCACTCAAATTACTTTCTGTATTCCTTCGTAATTTGTGAAAATAATATAATTTGTATTTGGTATTTGATTTTTAAAGAAATACCTGACCTACTGTAGTGTTTTGGTACCAGGGCCGAGAAGCAGCATGCAGTTTGCCTGTCTGTGTTATTTTTAGGCATTTGTTGTAAAGTTTGAAAGGCTAAATTTTAGATTTCTTTCTTTTTGAATGTGAACAATCAAAACTCCTAATACAACCAGTAGTTCTGCCCAGATAGATTGGTACTTCCAAGGCGAAACCCCCCCCAACTTAATTCTAACCCCTGAGGGAAAGGTTAATCTTCAGAACACTTTTGACTACACTTTTTCTCCTGGAACATAAACACACGCTATTGACTGTCAGAATAAAAACCTGAAAGTTTTAAATTTTTGCCTGTTCTTAAGTGGACTTAGTTATTTTCCTTGTGGCTAGTGTTAGTTTGGTGTCTTTCTCTTCATGCTTGGATTTGCCTATTGAAGGATGCAGGACAGGACAGAATCTCTGGCTTTTTCCCAAAGCAGTCTACAAAATTTACAGTGATGACAATCAATTTTAAGCATGCATTGTCTGGTGAAACTTGTGCTGGAACATTGTTAGACTGATAGGCAAGGCCAGAGATCTATGTAGAGAAGATGGCATTGAAAAATAAAATACATCAAAATTAGTTTACTCACTGATGGCAGTGCCAGTTGCACTGCTGAAGAATCAATTTTGAGCTATGGCAAAGGAGACTGTAAATAACTTACATTTTGCTCAGAACAGAAAGCATGTGGGGATGAATCTACCATAACACTGACTGTATGTGGAAGGAGTTGGTGGAATCCTAGTATGTTAGTGGAGTTGTCTGGTACCTAACGTGCTGTCACTGGCTAGCAGATAAAGTTGCCTTATAAGTAAGTCACTGAATGTGTCTTTGTGCACAACTGATCTTAACGTTTCAGTGCCACCCACAGAAAAGATGTTGTCCTTTACTTTATCATCTGTGCAACATTACTTTTCTGTAGCATTTAGTAGAGAGCCATTCTATTAAAGTCTGCGAGTGCTCCAGAGATTTGAGGTCAAGACTTGTGCTGATAAAGCTGATTATATGCACTGCTACAGACAGATGGGTGCTACACTCCTATCCTACAGGTGGGTGCAGTTGGAGACTCTTCATCTGACCAAAGCAGAGGAATAAAGATCTTGTTTAACAGAGAAGTCACCTGTGTACATCCTGGCTCCAAAGTAACTTAAGCAAGCTAAATAAACTGTATTAAAAGTCTGTTTACCTTTCCATCTGAAGCACTGATCTTGCACAGTCTGAGAAGTTTTGGGGGTTGTTTGTTTATATTGGTGGTATCATAGAGATGGGGACTTCAGTCAATTTCTAACCTTCTGATCTTGTAAGAATGCAGTGTTTCAGAGTGCATCATGAGTAGCTGAAGCATTTTCACATGTCAGCTAGTGTCCTTATTGTCTTAAGAAAAATCAAGGTCAACAAGAAGGAACATTGACTCCAATTCCTTCCAATTTTCTGAAATGTCAGGTTTGCTGTAGGCAAAATAGTATCCTCTGCAGCACATGTATTCCTTGCTTCAGATTAAGTACTTAAGCTCAAACAATAGTTTGTTAAAAAAATAAGAAACTAGGAGTTGAAGGTGCAAACCTATCTGCTCAAACTTTTTACTCTCTTGCTAATACCTAGAATTGAGGGAATTGATTCCTGAAGTTCTGGAAAACAGGAATACAGTAATCCAAAACAGTATGTTTTGTTTCCTTGCTGTAAATGATATTTTTTTTGTTTTCACATGCATACTTTTACATCTAAAACATATTTAGATAAACTTATTTGCTTGTGTACCTAGCCTATTTATAGTGTTGTTTATTTAACAATAAACCATTTTTTAAATGATGTTCTTGTGCTTGTTGAATGATAATCAAGATTCTGCTAAAAAAAGGCTTTCACAAATATTAATAAATTATTTTGCAGAAAAGAAATGCAACATTACCCATTTCTTAACAATCATAATTTAAATAAGTATGGGTAAGGCAAGTTGCTTACCCGGATTGGACTTTCATAGAGTATCCTTCTGGATAGCTGACAAGTGCCAAAGGTTTGTGTAAGGTGTATCAATCAGTGAGAAAGCATTTTATTTCTAAAAAAAGTAAATAAAAATAAGGGTTGCAAGTACAGAACTAGATTAAACTCATTTATGTAAACAGGAATATCTTACTTCCAAGTTGTAACTTGTTACCTCTCTTACAGCCTAGACTGTGAGAACAGGACTTGTTCTACCAGCTTTTATTGTTACCCATAGCATCCTGCAGATGGATACAGCAGAGGTGGCACCCTCTGTTTTTGCAAGCAGGCCGAAGACTCAAAATGTGCCTAAGATAAGATAATGAGGAGCAACCTTTTGCTCATCCTTGGCAATACACAGCCATTCTTGGACATGTCAGCAGACAGCATGAAATGGTAAAAAAGCAGCCATATACCTGCTCTGCAGAGGCCTCCAGGAGACCTGTAGTAATGGCCTCTCTCTCTCTTTCTTTGCCGTGAGTTAGGACGGTGGCTGATGGTTGATTTGTGGTCCTCTTATAGGTGGGTTCTTGTAATCTCTTTGGTTGGGTCCCACTTGATTTGCTTTACAGCTGTGAGAAATGTGGGTCCTGAGCAAGAGGTTATGACTTACATTCTCCATGAGGAAGGATGGAGGTTTTGTACGCAGATTTCAGCTCAGCACAATCCTAATTGCTTGATTCTTTCAACTGTAGTGACACATCTTTTTTTAAGGTAAGTTTCCTGGATATTTAGAGTTCAGTTCTCGTTTGTTAGAAAGAGCATCAGGATTTTAGAATCTTTTATGGAAATACATGAAATTACTTGAAAGTTAAAAGAGTTCTATGCAGTGATGAGAGTTCCTATACATATGCTTATTTTTTCTCTTTTGATAAGCAGATGACCTATAGTTAACTGCAGTTGAGTGGTCTTCATTCAACGAGTAGATCCATCAGTTCTCGAGAATGAGGCAGAACTCTTGAGTTCTACTAGCTTGTTCTGTAACACTAAAGATAGATAGGGAATACATGGCCATGATAGTTTATCTCCAGAGCAGAAGGACAGATTTTCTTTACAGAGGTGGTTTGCAATTTTGTCTCACCAAGACTTTCTTGTTAACTTCTTTTTTATCCCAGATTGTCAAGGGTCAGGTGATTCCAGAAATCCATAAACAAGTGACTTACTTTGGAAGTGCTTGGGTTTTTTTCCCCAAAATTTTAAACATGGATTTTGGTTTTTTTTAAAGTTATATTTGTCTTGTACACCAAGGAGAGGATATGTTATAGGAGAACATCTATATGCTGCTTATTTCAAGCATCAGTTTGTTTGAAGTGTGCAAATGTTCTTGATTGGAGGCTCTTAAAATACAGCTGATTTTGGGATCATGTGGTGCTTCTCCAGAGTAATGTTCCATGCATCTGGTTGGATACAATTGTGTAGTTTTGCTTGTATGTGCTGCTGTGTCAGTCCAGGTCCAGAGCAATGTCTGTCTCTCATCAAATGTCCAGTAAAGCTTATTTGTTTGATTTGGTGTGAAAAACCTCAAATCTTAACTTTTCTGCTGTAGATGATAGGTTTGAGAATTTTTGTACAATCCCTATGCTAAAGTACATCAGTTTAGGATGGTCACTGAGACTGGTTATCTGCAAATTTCTCAGTTATACAATGATATTGCTTTCAGCGGGAGAACATGAATATTCTAGAGGCTCTCCAGATCCATGAGGCAGATTACAGCTGAAGTTAATTTTTAAAAATGTATTTTGTTCATCTGATATTGAATGCAAAATCTTCAATTACTTGATAAACCAAACTGTTGTACCTTCTTTTTCTGTTGCACTGTCAGTACCAGTGACAAATATCCTCTGACCAGGAACCTAAGATTACAGGTGTAAAGCAGTTGTTGGCTGTTGTGTGTGTTTTGTAGGTTCAGAGCCTTTAAAACAACATGAGAAAGATCATCCAGTTTCAACCCCTCTGCCTTAGGCAGGGACACCTTTCACTAAACCAGTTTGCTCAGAGCTCCATCCAAGAATTAGTCACTGATGTTAGTCATTGATTGCTGTTATAATGTTCTTAGAAAAAAAGATACCTCAGAGCAGATGGTGTCTGGTCTTGCTGAGGACTCAGTCAAAGGTTTTATGTGCTTGTCTCATGTGTAATTGTATTAAATGTTAGTAATTTCAAAAATTAGTCATACTGATACTGAATATTTCCAGGTGAAGAGAAGTATATACTGAACGTGCACAAGGCAAGTGATTCCCACACATCACAAAAAGAGTGATTCTTAGTTAAGGCTTCTGTCCTCGCTGCCAGGTCTGTGATTGCACTGCTCATCTGAGTTTGAGTACTGAGTGCAAGGCAGAGCTCAAGTCCAAAACTAAAAGCAGGGAACATCCTGTCTTCCCTCAAGAGCAGCAGCTATTTTGGCTCATTGACATCAGCTACCATGCTGTTTTCTGTTTCATCTTGTGCCAGCTGTTGACCACACAGGGAGACAGTTGCATTTGGGGGGATAGTTTTCTGCCAGATTAGAAAAGAGGTGAGTAATTTTTGCTGGAGTAGTGAGTTGTATGTGGTTTACTGTGTGCTCAGATGAGCTGTAGTGCACACAAAAGACCAAGATTGGGGAGAGGGTTGCATGCATACCATTAAAGTGAGAAACTGTTCCTTAAGCACAGGTGCACACAGTCTTTTCGTTTAGAAAGCAACATATCTCCATGGAAAGGAACACGTTTTTTTCACGTCTTTGCTTACACTGCAGACTTTAAGTAGAAGTGATCCACTACCATCAGTAGTCCAACAGCCTCATTCTGCCATTCCTCCAGAGCTCTGTCTGGCACTTGCTGTTCTCCTTGGGCTGGTGCTTTACACCTTGAGGTGTCAAGAATCCTCAAAAGCAGAACAGTGCCAGCTTGGGACTCTCCAGTTTTAGATATTACATTCTGCTTCATTATTAGGGTCAGAAGTATTCTGCTTATTAAATTTCCTTTCATTTCTATTTTGCCATGTTCTTGCCTCCTGAATCTTGTTAATAGTCAGCTACTTTTTCTCCAGGGTTTCTTAATGAAAATGTTTAGTAATAGTATTTTTTGGGATCCACCCTGGAGGTATTGTGTTAACCCCTTCATTCAGTCCAGTGTCCCTCATCAGCAGGGGTGTTGTCATATGTTCTTCACCCTGTCCTCGTTTTTCTGTTCTTTTTCTGGCACTGGACTCCAGAGCTGATTTTTATAATTAGATCCTCTGTTGCTAAACAGAACTTAAAAGCAAAAGCTCTTTTCATTTCAGTTACTTAATGGAAAAAAAAATTCTCATAATGTGTAAGAATATCCAATCTTCTGCTGGGTTTGTTTGGTTTTTTATTTCATTGACCCCTGCATGTACATGTAAGGACCTCTTATTTTGTAATACCATCCATGTTAACTACTAGGGAATATTTCATGACATCTAAATCCTGCTACATCTGTTTCAATTTCCTTTTACTACTTTAATGGACTCTTTGAGTCAAAATCACTAAAAAATCCCAATATTGCTTGAATGGATGGACAGTTTGGAGGGTTAAGAAGGAAACCACATACACAGAACTTTTCTCTGTTTAGCTTATATGCAATGCTGCTGTCAGGAAAGATGGTGAGCAAACAACTCATGTTTTTAATAGAGTTGAGTGTAAATTTTCGAAAACTATATGCTAAAACAATAAAGACTGCAATTTAGATGTTCTTTTATTTCACATCTTTAGTTTATTTGAAGTAGTGTTGTTATTTCAGGTGTGCAGTTTATTTCAGCCTATTTGATGTAGACCAGAACTGTGTTTTACCCAGGCTTTTTGGTGCATGAGAGGATCAGATGTCAGTGTCCATCAGCACTAGCATGAGCAAGAGGCACACACATTATGAGTGTTTACTGGGACATGAATTCACACTTGGTGAGCTCTTACCATGCAGGAGTGTCTGCCTTCAGAATCTACCAATGAATAGGGGTTGTGTGTGATTCAACTGCCCTGGTTATTATCAAAGAATATGTGTGAGGTGTGTAAAACATGACACACTAGTTTATCACCTCAAAATCATTGTAGCATGGATAGAATTTGGATATTCAAACATCTACAAAGTGGAACTATGTCCTTTTTTTGAAAACAGGAATTGCTGCACATAAGAGACATGATGGAAGATGTGTACAGTCTATACAATCTTCCCGCAGTAGATTGAGACCAGTGGCACTTCCCCGAAAAAATAAATTACCCGAAATTTGCAGCACATTCATATTCAATTTCATCACAGCAGATGCTCATTAGTATGTTGTTATTAATTGGTATTCACTTTAGGTTTTGTTTAAAATGAAGATAATAATTAGGTTTTAATTACTGCATCTTTCTAAGGGGGGGAGGGGAGGAAATGCCTCTCAAAGCACTGAAGTATTTCCTGTACGCTTTTCTCCAGTACATCTAAACCTTGAAGGAGTCCCTAAGACACATTTTTCTGCCAAGAGACTTCTTTTATGTTTCTTTTTATTTCTCTCATGTTTTTTAAATATTAAGAAGAAGATTTGTTTGATGGACATACAGAATCATTTCACAGTAGTTGAGAGCCACTGTTCTTTTTAATCAAAATTATCCAAAAGGCTTCTCACAAAAGTAACTCTCTCAAGCAGCTGATTAATGAAGTGGTGCCACTGTTTTGTATTATAATTAATTGAAGTAATACAAATAACTTCTGTAGCCTGTGGAAATTACCTCTTTTGCAAAGCAGTCTATTAGAGTTAGCAAACTAAAAGGGGGAATTTTTTCGTGGGTTTCATTTAATTTCTCATTGCCTTCATCATCCTTAAAACCATAGGTGGCACAACAGTAAAGAAAGAATACACCACAGAGGGGGCTTGAAGAAATGGGAGAGAGTCAGGTGCAGAAGAAAGCAAAAGGGCAGCAGAAGTGGGATGCAGAAAAGATTTAAAGAGTTGTGAGTGTGGTGTGACTATAGAGAAGTATAAGTATTTGGGAGATGCCAAAGAGTAAATGGAAGACTCTTTGGAGGAATATGAGTAATTAAAGAATTTTGGAAAAGTATTGACTATCATGTATTTGGTTAATACAGGAATTCACAGTGAAGTTTTGCACAGGCAGATACTGATAGGACAAGGGGGAACAATTTTAAACTAGAAGAGGGGTATATTTAGGTTAGGTGTTCTGAGGAAATTCTTTAATGTGAGGGTGGTGAGGCACTGGAGCAGGTTGGCCAGAGAACTTGTGGATGCCCCATCCCTGGAAGTGTTCCAAACCAGGTTGGATGGGGCTTTGAGCCTGGTCTAATGGAAGCAGCCCCTGCCCATGGAAGGGATGTTGAAATTAGATGATCTTTAAGGTCCCTTCCAACCCAAACGGTTCCATGATTCTAAAATTAATCTAAGTAAGGGCATTTAGTTTTTTGACCTGTTTAAATGTACACTTCCAAGACATGGAGGCTTTACATGCTGGTTAAAGGTGTTTAGTAGATGAGCACTGCATCTAGATAAGTAAAACTGGAATCATTAGTTCTGTCTCCTGCTACCTTGCTGCTGTGAATTTCCATCAACTTTTCCTTCTGTTTGTCTTTCTCTCCTCCTTTTCCTGATTTCTTACCTTACCTGATTTCCTTTCTTGCCTCATTTGTCCAGGTTGCCATGATGCCCTTAGCTACGGAATAGATTTTAAAGGCTGGTGTGTTTCCCATTCAGGTATCCTGTTATCAGGAGGAAGGACAGAGAGGCATCCCAACTGAAGTTCCTTGGGATGTAATCTCAACCAGCCAGCACTGAGGGAGAAGCCTTTTAATTTCAACACCTAAATGCATCTGCTACCAACCTTTCTTATATAGCAGAAAGGCTGATGAGAGATTGTACATCTTAATTTCTCCTCAGGCACTGTGTTTAGGGTAGGAAGATGGCTGCCAATGGTTAAATATTTCCCAGGCCACTTACTTTCAGAGAGTTCAGCTTTGGCATTTCTGAAAAAGAGGAGGAAAGGTGGAGACTGGCCATTTTTTCCTCTCTTTTTCCAAACTAAGAAAACCAAGTTCAGTTCTCATATCTTACCAGAAGGGCTGCAGAAGGATCTGCTTCCTCCAGAAAAGTCCTTACTGACGACAGTGTTGCAGACTGAGGGAGCTGGGACCATTTCCTGCTTCCAGTTTCACTCTGATGTGGAAAAAACCATATCACACTTTTGCTGAGCCAGAGAGAGGTGGAGTAAGTACACAAGGGGACCTTGCCCCAGAGCTGAGATTTTAGGTATTTGTGGGACAGGAGAAGAAATGGTGCTGCCCAGTGTCTTGTTCATACACCAGCAGCTGCAGGGACAGGGTGAATCCTAAGCAGGGTGGATTTAGCCCTGTGTGGAGGCACCGCTGTCCTTCAGGAACTCCTGTGAAGTCTGCTTTCCTGATGTGTGCCCTGGTAGGCATTCTCTGGCGTGTGTGATAGCTGAGCAAGATAATTTTCTCTTCATAGCTATTTTCTACCCTAGTTTTGTCCTTAGTCATGGGAAAATCTGCTTTTCTGGTGTTGGTAATTCACCAGTTCTGTTAAGAAGACACCATCAATTTCCTGCTATGTAATCTGTGTAATCTTAAATTCTTCCTGGGAAGGCAGTTGGTGATTTGCAGTTGGCCTCATGATGTTACAGGAAACAGTTCTACAACCGTTTTAAACCTAGGTTTAAATTAGTATTTTGCTGGCTGAGCACAGTGATTTTTTTTTTTTATTACATCTGTTATTTTTATATTAGAAGCTTAATTTTTCTGCCAAAGAAGTTAATAATTGTGAATGAAAGCTATATACCTTTTGTTCCTTCATCTGTTTATTGTGCTTTTAAATGCAGTTTTAAAAAAAATTTGGTTGCATGAAAAGAACAAAATATTCTTTCCATGAGTTGAAGCTCTCAAAGAAACAGATTTACCTGCAGAAGTTAGTTCTTAATGAAATAAGGAAATCAAACATGATGCAGTAAATAAAGACTTCAAAATAAGGATTTTACTTTCATGTGCTCACCATTCAGATTTTTGTGGGAAGAAAGAATGCATAAATGGTGATACAAATTTAGCTGCAGTTCTTCCTGTAATGCTAGGGGTGTTTGGTTTTCTTTACACAAAAAATTTACCTTTAAAATTAAATTGAGTTTGAAGCTCTAAGGATTGGGATTTTTTCCCCCTTTTTTAAACCTACAGATTATCAGAAATTAAGGGAATATAAAAAGTGGCCATATAAGTAATTCTTAAAGTCCTTTTAAATTTAAGGTGCCTCATCGTTGGATTCAAAAATGTGCCATGATACTAATAATTGCATTAAAATCTGCAAACATTTTGTTTTTCCCCAGTTACTAACTGTAAGTTGCAGGAAGCTAAAGGGAAGGAGATACTAGCATATTATCAGTAAAATAAAATCGTATGTATGTGTGTGTGTATGTATATAGATATATATGTCTGTCTATGTGTGCGTGTATACATTTTTACATACTGATTTTTGTACTTTCTTTATCCATTTAAGCAGTGACTTTCAATTAGCCTGCCTACTAATATCAGGTCACTAAACTCTATGGCTGATGCTTTATTCTTTCGTGTGAGTTGTCATTCGTTTGCTTCAGTTGGCTGGCAAAGGTTGTTGTATATCCATTACCAGCAACACAGCACTTTGCATTTCTGAATTGACAAGCAGCTATATTGACCCAGCGCTTATTATGGGTCAACAGCTGCGTTAACCGACGGAAGGACTGAGGGGCAATTAAAATGAATTGGCAAAAATATATCTTCCTAATTTACTCCAATTTGTTATTTATGCTAACATTGTATGGCTTCTATGGTGACACTAAACAGAATGGACCCAATAATGGCAATTAACATAAAAATATAATGGCTAATCAAATTGACAGCAACTGTTTCTCATCATCTCGACACACAATACATTATCAAAACAAACTATTATGAAGGAGGTAATTTCAGTGTTCTATTCAACCTGCTTCATGTGTGCAGTCAGGGAGATGTGTACCAGCAATTACAGCTGAATGTAAAAAACTAAACAAATAACTTAATCGCTGTCGTCCTCCTTTTTTCTTCTTCAGGAAGCAGTAATCAGGATTTACTAAAAATAACTGGTGTATAATAGTATAATGATGATGCATATCGTAGAATAGCTAATAAGGAATAAAATATGCTTCTGTGTGTCTTTTTTTAAAATAGGTTCACATGAAGTGGAAAAAAACTATACTGTTAAAATATATAAAAAATAACTAAGCAGTAGTAATAGTTGTCAAATGTCTCAACATGAGTTGCTTAATAGTTATAGATACTTATTGCATGTCAATAGAAGTGTAAAATTAGGTGAACGTGGTAACAAAACTTGGCTTGATTGGGTAGAAGACTGAGAAGCTAAGTTAAAGCAGAATTCCAATAAGTAGAAATAGTTTACCAGTTGCTTTTCCACTGCATTTTCAGGATCATTCCTTGTGGTATGCTGTCGCAGTTTTATAGTGGTCTAACCACATCCTTTGGTTTTATTGCTCATCAAGGAAATCTTTGATGATTTGTATATGTCTACCCATGTACTAAATGTATTAAAATGGACACTGCTTTGAAATTTGATGCTGTTACACTTATCTTATTCTTTGTAATGAACAACTCTTCAAACCATTGTTGGCCAATATTTAAACTCCAGAATCTTAAAAGCAGGCACTGGGATGTAGTTTTATGGAACAAGTGTGCAAGAAGATGAACTTGGAAGGGTTTAGTTGTAGTGTGGTCAAGATGGATCTCATGCCTGTTTCTAACTTCTAGAGCACAGAAAGGCAGCAGTGATAGGAGAGCATCCAGGTGTGTACTTCTGAACTAGAGGAATAGCACAGAGTCTTGACATAACTGACATTCCGAGCATTTAATTGAATATCATATCCCACATGGACACATCTGCAGATTTTTGAACTAAAAGTGATTACTAACATGCAGTAGCCTTCACAGATGTGTAGAGCAAGGTGATGACATAGCTGTAAAGGTGTATATGCACCTGTTCTTATTTGAATGACACATTCCCAATTTATGTAACAACAGCTGGGGTGGGAGGACGGGAATACAGAAAAACACCTGTATTCATTAAAAAAAAATACACAATTCTTTTTTCTTTTTTTGTCCTTTAGTTCATTGCATTGTAAAATATACGAAAACACTAAAGTTATTGCTTTGTCCCATTGTTCTTATGGCTTTCATTTTCTTGCTAAGGCATCATTGTGATACGTGTATCTATGAGAATGGATAAATGAATCTTAAGTTTCTCTAAGAACTTACAAGTTTAGCTGATTAATATAAGTGCTTGGTGTAAATTGTGAGGAAAAGTGTAGAGATGTAGTAAGGACACTTTGTAGCATAACGCTAATAATAATTCCAAAAGTTGACATGAATGGAACATGTAAACTGTTGGGGAAGAAACGGAAATCATCTCCTTTTAATAGTGGGCATAGAAATGTGTGCAAGAGACACGCTTTTGAGTTGGGGTTTTAATTGCTATCTTCTTACATTACAGTATTCTGATAAGGCCCTGTACACTCAGCTCTGCTTCTACCGATACATTTTTGATGTGGATTATGCGCTGGATAAAGTGATTACTGAAGAAGATAAAGGTACGTTTAAATTTTTAATTAATTAACTATAGTTTAATAGCCATTGCATGCTAGGCACTAGACTTACTGTACTCTTCAAACCTGAACTACGAGGCTGTAATCTAAAATACAAAATGGAAGAAAGTATGAATTTAAGAATCTCCTGTAAGAGAAATGTGTTCAGTTGGAGTTCACCACTTTAAGAATATATTATATACCCCCTTTCTTCTATTGAAGTGACTGTGCTTTGGAAAATGTGCTTTTTCTGTTAAACCATTAGAGAAATCTCTTTGCTTGAAGTTTGAAGGGCATGTTAGCTTCAGTAAATAGATTAATTGAAACGTATGTGTACAAAATGAAAACTTACATTCAACTATTAATATTGAAGAGACACTTTTTATCTGGGAGAAAATGAGGGCCCAGAAAAGCAGTAACGTTAATTGTCTACAAGGCTTTCTTAAAATACAGATTAAGCTGATCTTAGGAAGATTTTTTTTTAAAATTCTCCCAATTACCATAACATTTCTGAACTAAAACATTTCTAAGCTGTAACAGATCAATGGGTTTTGTGCAGCTAAGTGATTTTCAAGCTGACAGAAGAATATTTCTGAGAGTGGGTTAATGGTTGGAATTGTGAAAAAAGACGTGTGTGTGTCCCACCGCTGAAGCGTGTTGTCCACTGGGAGCACTTAGACTGTGTCCTCTGCAGATCTGGAGGTGCCTGTGAGGAGAAGGTGCTGCTGTTGGGACTGTGTTCTGGTGGCTGCTCTGCTGTGACAGTCATTCCCAACCCTGCCCTGCACCACCAGTTGTTGCTGGGTGGTGGAAAGAGATTAAAATAAAACTCAGTCTTTCTAAACGCTACTTCGGTAAGCCTTGTATGAAAATCAAAATAGTGTAACCTCTTAGCTAAACACTGCTCAAACAAGCAAACAGACTGCTTTTGGCCTGCTGTACTTAATGTTTCTTCTTGTAGAGGTTCTCATTTTCTTTCCCAATCCCTCTAAGTCAGTGAACTCACTCTGATGCTTGCACTTCATAAAGGCTTTGTACATCTAAAGAAGTCACAGTGTGTAGCCATGTAGATGTGCTGAAGGAATGTTACATAGTGGGTGCTGCTGCTGGCTGACACCAAATTATGTGTAGATCTCTCGCCTAATAGAAGGACATGAGTAGAAAACACTTCATGAGTGATCCCATCCAATCCCCTGCTACAGCATTCCACTGCATTTTTAAGGACTGCAAGTTTCTGGAACCTCATTTTGAAACCTGTGAGTGGTGGTTCTCCTATTGCTGCTGTTTCAGCCTATTGATCTTTGATGACTGAAAATTCCCTATAATTTTCATGTTCTAATTTGTTTGTGGCTGGTGTATGTCTGTTCACTAAATGTTTATTTATTTTCCTTCCATGATGTTCTCTGCTATGCTTTTAGAAACAGTGGTGACATCTCTGTTTTGTTTCAAACTAAGGCAGGGACACTCTTAGCTTTCTTTAGGAAGAACTGGTCTCTGCTGTATGATTCTTCCTCTTAACACCTTTGTGTGCAGTCATTTTTAGGTTGAATTAATCTATTCAGTATGAGAAACTAGCAATGACATGGTATTTTAGATGGTACCTCCCCAGTGTCTTGTGCACCACGTCTGTACATTTGCTGGAATTACAGCTGTTGATGCTTTCTGGAGCCACCTACGCCCTGTTCATAGCTGTTCATATCATTAACTTGTAGTGAAGTAATGCTGGAAATCCTGAGGTTTCAGAGGGGTTTTTTTACCTCCTGTCATTTCAGAATCATGGGTTTATTGATATCTCAAGTTCATGCCACTTGTTTTACTTAATTTTCCTGGTTTCATTAATTTTTGACTGCTTAATCTCATTTGTAATATTAGACTTCAAGGTTAATAAATTCTCTCTGAAAAATAGTATGGTGGCTTCTGTATTCACATAATTTACCACCTTCTGCTTTAATGGGAAAATGTTTCTTGGACCCTCACTGCTAAGTTCAATAAAATTACGTTTCAGAGTAAATCTCAAGGAATTGTAAGAACTCTGCTAGGACTTTCTTCTCTTGGACAGTTAACCTTCCAGCATGGTGTATTTTTCTCCTTTTTGTAATTGTTTGAAAATTAATGTATTATCTTCTTCAAGATAGTGATTTCAGTCTTGGTGCCGCAGCAGGTTGCAGGGCCAGATAAATTAGATCTCCTAGTTTTCCTTTGAAAATTGATTCTGTTCAAAGCAATTGGCTGTGTGGGTATGGTAAACCTATGTATAGTTCTGTCCCATTTTTCAGATAACTTTTGGGAGGAGGTTATTTTTCTGAATATATGGAGAATTTTAGTATAATTGCCCATGGCTATTTGTGCCACCTTTTTATTTTACAGATACCAGTGTTCTCTGTTTTCTAGTAACACGTTACTGATTTGATACACTTAAAGTGTGTAGGATTAAATAATTTTCATGTACTATTTTTTTGTTGTAGGTCTGAAATGGAAATCTAGTGAACTCCCCTTTATACCATGAAGCTAATGTTTATTTTCCCTTGGAACACAAAACAAATTTTTTCCATGCCATCATTCACAAGCCATTCTGTCTTTGATCTGTGATCAGAATCATTTGCTTTATCAGAAATGGTTGCAAAATTTAAATGCAGGTTTTGTGCATCTTTGGTATTTTCAGTCTCCTCTATACTTTTTATGTGACTAAACCACTGATTAACTGGTTTTTTGATCTTGGTTTGGGGAGGTTTTTGCTTTGTTTTAGGTCATTGTTTTTCGAAGCCCAAATTACTTGGACTTCTGTTATTTCTACCTCTTTTTGCCATTTGTTTCTGAATTTTTAAAGACCTGTTCTTTTTTTGTAGATTCTGTTTATTCCTAATAGCAGCTTTTGTTGTTATTTATCTTGGAGTGTTCTTCTATAAAAAGAAAAAGTTTTGATGGCTAGAGATTGAAGATATAAATGTATTTTCCACCGCAGTTTGAAAGAATTCTCTCTCATTCAGAACCTTGAGATTTCACTACTAGTTCTCTTGCTTTTTCTGTTCTTGCCTCTTCAAAATACAGAACCTTAATCACAGAGCAGGTTTTGTTTGTTCAGCTATTTATATTGAAGACCCATACTATTTATTGAAATGGAATCTAAAATAGTAATAGTGAAATCAGTGGGAGTTCAAAAAGACATCCAAGCTGCTTCCTTTCCCTGCTAGAGGATCAATACCAGAGCCTACTTTTTAAAGATGGGCTAAATTAAAAAATCCTCTGACAAGGAAGGTTCTACAACTTTTCAAGTTTCACAACCAGTTCTTTGTGGTGCTTGGCCACTGTACTTGCTGTGGAGAGCTGGTCTTGATATCTGAGGTGAATTTTGCTTTCCAAAGCTTACTCTGTGCATGACGGGTGAGAGTTTTACATATTTGAAATACGTAATGCTGTATTCTAAGTCTATTTCAACTACTAATCTGAATTTTGTGGAGGAACAGCAGGAGAGTTTTCCACTTTTCTGTGTGATTTGGTTTTTTTACATTTTTTTGTAGACCTTCAATATGTCTGATCTACCAGAGAGGAATACAGCAGAAGAATTAATATGTTTTGCACACTCTTATTCTGCTTACTTATACCAGTGCGTTTTTTACAACACTTGGAACATTGTTCACTCATGTTTCATTTGGGATCTACTGTAGTCATAAGACCTTGTTATTGGTCCATCTTTTTCCTGTAAGAATCAAAAAAAAGCTGATTGGTCTACATGATGTTTTCTTCTTCAGTGACTGGTAAAGTTAGCTGTCAGTTATGTCACCCAAGAATATTTGAATTATATAGTTATGGGTCTCTAGTCGTATTTTTAATACTAGTGTTTATCCTCCAAACCAATGTTTCCTTTTATCTGGAAGTTTAAGGTCTGTTATGATGATACAATTTCATATGTTAACATTGTGATACTGTTCAAGGTTCTTAGCTGTCATACTATAAAAAGTGAAATTCTGAGAATTCTTGGCTGTCTTTCTAAATTAGGAACTGTTGCACAGTTAGTATTGGCTTAAAAACCAGTTTCATTTTTAATATCACTATGCAAAGCTCCTAATTTAAGATACCAGTAATACTAGAAGGGCTGTTTGTTCTCAATTATTTTTTAATCTGAAAAGGCACAAAGTTCTCTGTTTTGAGTAGCAGCATACTCAAGATTTTTTCAGCACTTTCTGACCGTTTTTCAAAGCTGGGTTGTGCATTTAGTCAGACATTGCTTCTTAGGTGAACAGGCAGAGCAGTAAGAAGCAGCAGGAGAAGCAAAGTAGTAGCATCCTCTCTTCATACTGATGAAAAAGGATAGGTCAACTATCAGTGATTTCGAGCACTTGATGCTTAAATGCAGGAGTATGCTTGCTCTGTGTGCCTTAACTTCAGAAATGGAAACCAGTGTATTTTTGTGGCTGTGTCATCAGGAGATCAAAATAGAGTGTAGTAATCTTTTTATCATTATCCCATTCAAACATTGGTATTGTTAAATATTCAAAGATATTACTGTTTTCATTTTGCTTTTACAGTGAAATGAAAACCTTTGAAAGTGAAGAGAAATGGAGCCCCCATAAAGTCAGTACAACTACTGTGCCTTGCACAGATGTCTCTGGTTCAGTTCCCCCACCTGGCATCAAATAAAAGATAAGGATGCTGTAGTCTCCATATTCACAGTGACTGCAGCATTATTCCAAAAGCATTATTATCACTGAGGCTGTTTATGGTGCTGCAATCTTTTTTGAGAAATAGGATCCTGGTCATAGGATTTTTTCTGCTCCATACTGTAGAATGGGGCTGAAAGCTACTGCCTTTCAACTGTCCCACATCTCAGAGAGGGAACATCAGAAATGTTGTTTGCAAGACATTTAAGTATTTCAGGGACAGAAATTGCAAAGCTGCTGTGGTAGATTCTTTCCCAGAATATACTCAACTATTGAGCCCACGTCTGTTCAATTCTGAAAAGTCTCGGCATATCCTCTTAATGGATAACCAGAAGAAAATGAGAATGGGAGGAAGATAACTTTGTGAAAAGCAGTTAAGTATTCCTGTATATTAGGAAGACCTACATCTTTGAAGTATATGCCACTTTGTGGAAATAGAATGTAATTGTTTTGATCATATACTTATGTGCTGCAGTTTTGTAAAACCAAATGCATATTCAGAGGCTGTTTTCGCACTTTTATTACAGCTTTGTGTGTGCACCTCACTCCACCCTTCCATGCAAACATCAAAAATCCCTAGTTTACTTTATGGATGAATAAACTGAAAATTTATATTGGGAAAAAAGAAACTCTTCTAGGTTGTTAGACCTAGGCGTGAAAAAAATCAGCTCTGAATATTTGTGTGAATTCTATCAGTTCAGTGGTGAGTGCTTTTTTTCCCCAGTATGTTCTTAACTCGGTGTGTCAAGTAGCAGGTTGAAGTGATTTTAAAAAAAATTCTTTTTAATGGAAGAGTTTTTGTAAGTCAGAAAAATTTGCCACATTTTTGTCAATATAGAGACAGAAGACTACAGCACAGTACTTGTTGCAATAAATAAGAAAGGGGATACAGTTTTCTGCAGGTGCATTCTAGGGGACAGTAAGGAGAGATGATATAAATTACCTAGGTGCATATGTGTGTGTGTACATTTATTTTTAAGATGGCAGCACCTGAAACCTGGCATATCTCTTTTCAGAGGGTACAGTTCAGTAAACAGAACATTTCTGATGGCATCACATCTCCAGAAACCATCACTAAGACTTCAGTTCACTGTAGTGATCTCTACATTCAAGCAAACAAATGCTCCTCTGCACATTTGCTGTCAAGTACTTTGTCTTCCAATCATGTTGTTTGAAGAGACTGTAAAATAATAATTTTCAAGAATTTAATCTATGAGTCTTTCTTCAAAAGCACTCGTTCATTTTTCCTAAATATGGTGTTTTGAAGAGGAAGACGTGAACATTTTTTTTTAAATTTGAGTCATTATTTCTTGAGTATTTTTAAATCAAACTTTTTTTTTGAAAGCAAAAACTACTGAAATTTATTTGCAGTAGGGTGTTTGACCCTTTTGAAGTAATGTATGGGCAGTTAGCTGATCACTGAATCTTAAGTTATCCTCCCATAATGGTCATGTCTTTTTTTTATTGTCACGTGGGCATTTTTAAGATCTTAAGTGTAACTTTTTCTCTATTCTATTTCTGTTCATGTTGTCTTTTTGTTCAACCTACAAAATCTAAGTAAACCCCATTATACTGTGCATTTTTATAACCCTTTCTCTGAGCACAGAACTTGAAGGGTTGGGACACCACTGTTGGAATTAGGAATTGTTATTTTCTGTACTTGTGAAGGAAATAAATAGAAATAACTGTTAAGACAGTTACAGTATGTCTACAATGTGGAAAATCTGTGGCATGAGAGGAGTGCATTTACTGTGGCTCATACCACTAATAAAATGGTTTTGACCAAAGAAGACTTTTCCTTGCACACTGTATTAATGTTGCAGATGGGATGAAGTAGTGGCTTAACGAGTTTCTATCTCCTCATAAACTGGAATGGTTATTTGATCTCTTCAAACAAATATCCCGCTGCTACTGGTAGAGCATTTTTTTGTATGTGGAAGAAAGTTAACAGGAATATCTTCTCATTTGCACTTCAGGATTTTTTTCCTACTTAAATATATAGATACATGCCAACTTCTTATATACAACCCATGCAGTGGCATGGTCTGTCTGATGTCATCTGCCTCCTCCTTTATCAGTTCTCTTGTGAGTTTCTCTAAACAGAAAATATTTCTAAAGCAGTTTTTTCTTCACTGTTTCTTTCTTACCTGAAACACTGGCATTTTTTTCTTATGGAGACCTCTGTCTTTCTGGTTTCATCTCTTTAGTAAAGTTTGAGGTTGTTTTTTTCATGGGGTCAGTTCTGTTGTTGTTCACTGCAAGTCAGAAGTGATAATGCCTTAGTGACTACTGCTTCCCACAGCAGTTTGCTCTTTTCTCTAGTGGAAAGTGCAAGACAAGCATTTTTTTCTTTTCAGAAGACCTGAAAGTTTGATGGATCTGACTGCACTAAAAAAAAAAAAAATTTAAAATCCTGGCTTTTAGATATCAGACTTCTGACATCAGTGCTATTTTAAAAAAAATTGTTGTAGTAAAATTGGAAGTATAAATGTAAACAATTTAACTCTGTATAATGCATTGAGTATATGTGTGCCTAGGCATCAGAAGGATAATGTAAAGCTAAGGCTTAAAGAGATTTTTAAAAAGATACAATTATCTGTATGATTTTTAAGTCTCATAAGAAATGTATTTTAGAACTTGCCAGTGATGGCTGATAATCACTTTGATATTTTGAGGAAAATGGTAGCTTTAAACAGATGATACAGAATTTATTTTTAAAAATGTATTGTGCTTATACAGTTGATGGCTTTTATTTCCATAATGTTTTTTACTACATAATTATACATCTTAATTACGTAATTACCGTCATAATTATTATGTAATTACATGTAGTTCTACTAATTACAAAATCAGGAAGTGTAATTATCTACTAAAAACTTTCTGAAATCTTATTTGTTCACTAGAGATTATTTAAAAGACCAGTGACCTACTGAAGATGGTGTGCAGTGTTGTACTTAATACCAGCACTTTCTTTTCCCCTTCCTCATGGCCAGTACAGTTTGTCAAAGGGTTGTAGAAGGATTCCATGTCTTTAATTACGATTTGCCTTGACATGAGGTTGGAGAACTCAACTATATTGCCTATAAATTTAGAGCCTCTTAATTTTTGCCACTGATACCTTATGTCTTTAAATGTAAAGATTCTGTAGCTGAACGTAGAGAAAGTTGCATCATTTCAGTGAACACCTTTGTGACATGATTTGTATTTTGGTTGAGGGTATCTGGTTCAGGTGCCTGGTGTCAGGTATAAAGATGTTTGGAAAAGTTTGTTTATGGTCATCTATATGTGGAGTGAAACCTTGACTCCACAAAAGATAAAAGGAATGCAGCTGATTTCTCATGGTCCAAAGATTTTTTCTATTGTGTAAAATTGCTTTCGAAAAAAATTGCTTCGCCATATTGAGATACACTCATGTCTGTGTATGTGCTCTTGCACACACTTGGTTATAAATTTGTCTGATCATGCAGTTTGAAACCAAAAATAGTTAACTGCATGTTACAGAAGAGAAAATTAATATTCAGGGCATTCCACGGTTCTTTTGTCCTGGTATTTTATTAAAAGAAAATAATAACTCTATTTTCTATATATTAAATAAGTCATTGCTACCTTTAGTAGTTTGAATGAAGAGTATTGTAAAGTAGATATGATGAAATTTTTTTCATTCTGTAACACTATGGTGTATCAAAATGACATCAGAGATAGAAAGTTCTCTCTCACACTCATCATGACAGCAGGCATTCATTTATTATGTCGCAGTATTAAAACATACCACCAAGGAGAAATATACTTTCAGTAACAGAAAACAGAATTAATTTGAAAGGGATGATTTTTTAAAAGTGATCACAATTTGTGATACTAGTAAAAAGTAAGTAAATGGTAATCTCTGTGTCAGAAGGGAAGTGGTGAAAAAAAAACCACGAAGAAAGGGGAGTACTGGAATACTGACATTTCTGTGGAAGAGCTCAAAACTTAATACTGTATTGCACACGTATCAGTGTATAACTTTTTTGTGCTTGTTACATAAGGCAACTGTTTTATTGTATACATGCCAAAAGCTATTCTTAGCTCCCAAACTTGCCCTGGGTTCGCAGTTGATGTGAATCTGTCATCTTCTTGATGTTAAAAGTAAGTACTTCAACTCACATCTCCTAAGTATATGAGTCTTGAGGAGAATTTGTCTCCAAACCAGTTTAAATTACATTGACCATTAAAAGAATCGCATGGAATCATTATTTGTAAAAACAGGAGCCTTACTTAATCTCCAAAATTTAAATTAATGCTGCAAATAAAATTATTTTAATTACTGTACTTACCAAAGTATAATAACTGCATGGAAGACACTTCCTTTGAAATATCTTTCTGTATTCTCAACAAACAAAGGTTTTATATCAAAGACATTATGAAAATATAGTTATTCTCTTCTCTCTAAGAAACGGATGGAGATAAACTCTTCTTTTTATTAGGGACTAGTAAGTCATATAGGGACTAGCATAATGAGAAATCTTTGGTTTATTCCATAGGGGGTACAAAAATGGTGCATGATATATTTATAAAAATTCAGCACAAGACAAGTGTCTAAATGCAGCTGAAATTTGATTTATTTAAATAAAAAAATATTACCCTCCATAAAGTAGTTTTACACTTTTGCCATCTCTACATCAGAGGAATGTGGTGGTATCAACTGATCCTGGTTGATCTATTTCTGGGGAAGCAGGGGGAACTGAGCACTTGAAACCATGGGTATTGCTGCTTTGAAAAGAAAGAGTTCATGAGACAGGGTTTGGAGTGCATATTTCAGAAAAGAAATACTTCTTTGTCACCTCGCAGTGTCTCCACTTGCAGTTTTCCAGTCCCTCTCTCACCAAAGCCACACTTGTTCTGTGGCCTTTGTAGTTGTTTTGAGGTTGATCTCACTGTAACAATACAACTGCCAAATTTCATGTTTCAGTCTAATGTAATTGGCTTTTGAGAACAGATTAGTCATCTTTGAGAGGCCAAAAAAATTACTGCAGGATGTTCTTCTGTCCTGGCTTGTCCCTCTTCTGTGAGGGGACTAAGATGGGTGCAAGGGGCAGGTTAGGGAGCTCTTCGTTTTTTTCTGGCAGAAATAGGTTTGGAAGAAGTTGATTTGATCCTGCAAGGATTACAACTGTTAAATGCATATCAAAATGTTTTCCTATCTTATATTATTTAACTCAGAATATAATAATGTAATTATTTTGACATGAAAACGCTACGTACTGTAGTATTTCCACTTATCTTTAAATAGACATTTTCACTTTGTGAGAGATGCATGCAGTAAGACAAAACAAAAAATGAGTAAAAAGAAGTGAGTGACAGCCTAAGCTAGTTTATTTATATTATAAAAACAAATAATATTTGACATTAATAGACTTTTACAGACTTGAAATTAAAATATTTAGCTAGTTATGGTATTGTCTTGTATTTCTAGTGTAACGATAAATGTTTTATAGACTAACAGTAGCACATTTGTCAGATTAATATTTTCTTTGAGATTGTGTTACATAGCTGTGGGGGAGGGCAAAGGAGCACTAAAGGGACTTTTTCTTTTTCCGTAGAGCTGAGCCTGTAGTTTAAAACGTACGTAATGAAAAATGATGATGAGTGACCAAAACCAACATAGTTAACATACTTACTAAGAGCATTAACTACTGTGCTTTTGAGGAGTAATGGTAAACTAATCAGGAACATGATGTGGAAAATTTGTATTATGTCATACTTTAGATTTTGTATTGTACAGGAATTTGTGGTTTTGAAAATAGTTATCATGAATGCAATGTCATGAAGACAGTTGTTTCAAATACTGTTTAAGAGATCTAAGGTGTAGCTTCTTGGTTGTAAACAAGTGCCATGTGTACTTGTTTTTTGAGCATTCTCAGGGATGGTGACTCCACTGTGTCCCTGGGCAGCCTGTTCCAGTGTTTAACACTCTTTCAGTGAAGAAATATTTCCTAATATCCAATCTGAACCTCCCCTGGTGCAACTTGAGGCCACTTCCCCTTGTCTTGTCACTGGTTGCCTGGGAGAAGAGGCTGACCCCCACCTGGCTACACCCTCCTTTCAGGTGATTGTAGAGAGTGATAAGGTCTCCCCTGAGCCTCCTTTTCTCCAGCCTAAACACCCCCAGCTCCCTCAGCAGCTCCTCATAGGATTTGTGCACTGGACCCTTCACCAGCTTTGTTACCCTTGTCTGAACATGCTCTAACAAAAAAGAGAAAGAAATAGAGGTTCTAATCTGAAGGTTTAGTTTCTTAAAGTCTGGATGCAAGTTTAAAAGCAGTATTTCTATTTTTTCCATTTCTATTCTCCAAAGGTTTATCAGCTGTTTCCCAGTTTAAGCACTATTTCAGATATCACAGTGATGCAAGTAGCCGTAAAGGTGGACTGTACAATGCATAAAAATATTTTCTCACTGTTTCCAAAAAAAAGGGGGACTGATAAAATTCAGAGATTGCAATGAAGTGTCCATGCCTTTTTGAACCTTTGAATACAATCTGAAGATTTCCTTCATTTTGGTTTTATTGTATTGTTGTGGCATATTTTGAGCATGAGAAATATTCAGTCAGGACCTCATATTTAGACAAAACATGCATTTTATTTCAGTATTTAGCCTATTAACATTTGAGCATGTCTGTATTTTCTACCAAATACCAAAAGCTATCATTTTTGTTCTCTTACAGCATTTAACCTAGTGATTTTTGATACATACGTGTATTCTTTGTTCTGCTAGTGACTACTGATGCTGCACTGACCCATAGGGTGTAGGTTACCAAATATGCCTTGTTTTAACCTGGCCCTCCAGGACCCACTTTGGCCTATGGTGTCTGTGGGTTTTGTGGCAGCTCTGATGTGTCTGGCTGCAGTGCTTGACAGTTCACCATTTCCAGGCTGCTCTGCTACCCTGGCAAAAAGCACTCTCCCACTCTGGTAGGTCCTTGCTTTCCTCAGCTCTTCCAGCATAGAATTCTGGAATGGTTGGGTTGTAAGAGACCTTGAAGATCATCTAATTTCAATCCCCTGCCATAGACAAGGACATCTTTCACTAAACCAGGCTGCTCAGAGCTCCATCCAGCCTGGTCTTGAACGCTTGCAGGGTTGAGGCATCCACAGCTTCTTTGGGCAACCTGTCCCATTACCTCAACACCCTGACAGTAAACAATTTCTTCCTAATATCTAATCTAAACCTGCTCTCTCAGTTTGAAGCCATTCCCCCTTCTCCTGTCACTACGTGTACTTGTAAAGAGTCTCTCTCCAGCTTTCTTGTAGGCTCCCTTCAGGTACTGGAAGGCCACAATTAGGTCACCTCAAAGCCTTCCCTTCTTCAGGATGACCAATCCCTATTCTCTCAGATTTTCCTCATAGGAGAGATGCTGCATCCCTCTGATCATCTGGGTGGCTTCGTGTGGACTTGCTCTAATAGGCTGATGTCCTTCCTGTGCCGGGACCCCAGAGCTGGATGCAGGGCTCCACGTGGGGCCTCACCACAGCAGAGCAGAGGGGCAGAATCCCTGCCCTGCTNCTGCCCACGGTGCTTTGGATGCAGCCCAGGACACGTTTGGCTCTCTGGGCTGCAGGTGCCCGTGGCTGGCTCACGGCCAGCCTCTCACCCACCAGCACCCCAAGTCCTTCTGGGCAGGGCTGCTCTTGATCTCTTCATCCCCACCTGTGTTGATACCGGGAGTAGCCCTGACCCAGGTGCAGCCCCTTGCACTTTGTCTTGTTAAACCTCATGAGATTCCCATGAGGCACTTCTGGAGCCTGTCCAGATCCCTCTGGATGGCATCCCATCCTTCAGATGTGGCAACCACACCACTCAGCTAGGTGTCATGAAGGTACATTTCGAAAAGTGAGACTATTCCTAAGCAGAAAGGAAGAAGCAGTTCAGGTTATGGCAGCCACTGTAAAATGTTTATGTTAAATTCTAGTGTACCCAGTAGGTGTGGTATAAGAGAGCGTGTGTGATGTTAGCAACTCATCACCTACAGTCCCAGTGTATCAGTGCATTCTGGTCTTCCTTCTTGCAGGTCTATTAATGGCTTTTTAAAGGGGAAATACGATCATCGGGGTAGACTCTTGAGAAGTGATAGCCATGCTGGGCTTTTAGGAGTCCTCATTTTAACACTTTTTTACTTAGTCTTGCTATTGAGGGATCCTTTGGAAATAGCTTTCAGTTTCCCGCTACCATCAGCACCCAGTGTCACCTGCTGCACGTTTTAGACCCGTGTCCTCCCAGGCATTGAGGTGCTGGTACTTTATTGTCATGAAAGCTCTTAGCTGGTGTTGGGTTAGCATCCTTCACCAAAAAGAGATGTGTAAGGAAAGTGACAGTACACTTAGACTTTACAGAAATTTTATGAGGATAAATGAAAGAAGGGAAAGATATAACCATAGATTACCACAGGATGAGGTAACTAACATGTTAAAGCCTTACAGTGCACATTCATACGCTAGGATGCTTTGCAGTTACTTGTCTGTGTGCCTCTACCCTGACTGTAGAAACAGTATTGGTGGTTCAGCATTATGCTTCCAAAATTGCATTGCACTTTGAGGGGATTTGAGTTGTTGAGGATTTTTTGTAACATAGCAATTATAAAGTAAACTTCTCTTTCATGGAGAAGGAGAGGGCTGTGGGTTATTTGTTTGGTCTTTGCTGCATAAGAGATGGGTAAAGAACTTCCAGTTGTCACATCCAAATTCGTGGCACTATGTTGGTACTGCAATTAAGGGCCCAACAAATTATTAATACCAAGGTAATATTTTATTAGGATGTCATAGGGATGCATGTGGAATTTCTTGTTAAAGAGGTTGCATTTGATAAAGGAAATGAGAAATGCTTATTCTGAACTACATGAGGAAAGAGCATTAGTGCAAAATAAGAATAAAGACATAAAAGAACACATATGTGAAGTGAATTTGACAAAAAAAAATCCCAAAGTTCTCAGGATGGAAAATGTGGGAGAGAGCCCTGAGAAATAGAAATGTTGAAGGATTTTATAGAGGCAACAATAAATGAAACTTGCAGTACAGCTGGACAGTCAAATAGTTCATTGCCAAATGTAGCCCTTATTTTTATGGGTTGTTTGAATCCAGTGAGATTAAAATTAGGTCCTGCATTTTCAATAGAAGCTCCCTAAACTGTGGATTTCATTAGGCTCGTACTTGTTATCCTGTGAGAAGTTTTTCTTGATTAGGGAATTGTTAAATAAGATCTGTGTGTATGTATTATTGAAAACTGTTGCACAATCGTAGGCACAGCCTTAAACTGGCATTAGTCATCGCTTGAAGAATTCTAGACTTGGGTAGGTTTGAAAACAGATAATTTTGTATCATCTTGTTCTGGATGTGTAGAGTGAGGACTCGGGAAAAGTATGTGTCAAAGAAGGGGTTTTTTCATTGTCCTCTCAACATAAAATATGATTTGGGAGGAAATCTCTTGTTGCAGAAATCAGCAGTTTTACAGATGGATTGCATCCTACTTGGGAAGTTTCTTCAACAGTTGCAAGCTGATGTTTTTGAAATGTCTGGAGTAGGCCAGTATTTCTGTTGAATAGCACATTTTTGAAGGCCATTATTATGATAAACCATGTTCTTAGCATAATTCAAATTGGTATATATACTTCGATTTTAAAAATTGAGTTCTTTTGAGACTGGGAACTGCAAACAGCACTCAAGAAAAAAAGTACTGTTGAACTTACACAGAAAATTTTACACTTAAGATTTTCCAATAATGTGGGTACTTTGTGTCCCCAACTGTGCCTAGCTAAGAGAGGCCCAAGGAATGTCTGAAGGTCAAACAAACTTTTCATTATAAAGCAAAGCTCTCTAGAGCAATATATCCAAATTATAAAGATAATGCAAATTACCCCAGTGACAGGCCTTTTATATATTAAGAAGCCACTCTTATCTTTCAGCTGATGTACATTGCCTTTAAAAAAACGAGAGCCAGCAATGGACCCAGCACTCCAGATGTGTCTTGCTAGGTCTGAGCAAAGGAGAAGGGTCACCTTCTTGGACCTGCTGGTGCTGATGCTCTGGCTGGTGCAGCCCAGGGTGCTGTTGCTGCCTTCCTGTGAGTGGCCATTACTGGTTCATGTTCAGGTTGTTGTGTACATACTCCTTAGCTTGTTATGTAGGTACTGTGTGAACAGGGGCTTTGCTGTTCTCTTTCTTTCTACATAAAGCAAAACAGGTATTGCACACCAGATATCACTAGTGGAGAACATTTCCTGCAAAGAAATGCACTTCATCACCTCTGGCTTTGAGGTCTCAAAGTTCAAGCACTTGTATGTGAGTTTATCAGGCTGTGGTCCCTTGTATTATGGGGAGAATTAGGCGGTTCTAGGCGATGACTCAGCTCATCTCATCTGTACTAGACTAGTGTGGATCACTCCTGAGAAATGCCTCCTCTTATTTCACTAGTTTTACAGAAGGTCCAGGGTAGTGACTAGTTCAGATCTAGAAAGAGTAGTACTGGGAAAATTGCACCAGGGACATGTTACCATGTTAGATGCCAAATGTGAAAAATTGATGTGTACAGCACTCCAGTCACCTCGAGGTTTTTCATCAAAGAATAAAGAATAACATGAAAGTAGTTTTCTTTATCCTCCTCCAGTTACAACCTCTGTTGACAAAAGCAAAATGGGAAAAGTGTGTTCTGAAATAGACCATTTCTGCATCCCAGAATAACCTGTTTCTAAAGTGTACATAGCTAATTGTAAAGGCCCAGGGGAAGGCATCTAGTCATAAATATTAACCATGAGGAGGCAGAATGCTGTGACTCCCACCACTCCTTTAGATAAGTCTGTCTTGAGGTCTGCAAACCAGCCTGCTAAAAATCACTTTCAGAACAGAGTTCTGGCTTCTGTCACAAGAGCATGCTGTTGTTTTGTGGTTATTTGTAGGGAAGCAGGGGTTGTAGTTCTACAGTGGTGCTATTTTTTGAAGGGACAAATCTAGGGACTAAACTTCTTGTATTGGGTCATTTGAAAATTAATTTGCAATCTTCAAGGTGAACAGCTGTTATCTATTAATAGCTATTTTTTACCCACAAAAGATTCTAGCAGTTAAAAGCCAAGTCCATCAACCTCTGCTTTTTCATATTCAGTAAATATAGGGATTTTGATAACTCCAGACAAAGTTATCATGGGGAGGAGTTTAATATTCTACAGATCATAGCACATAATCTTTCTTCCTTCTGCTTGAATGTCAAGCATGAAAAAAGAAAATATACATTTACAAAGTTGACTTTAGAAGGCCCTTTTAAATATATTTTCTTATAGCAGAGCAGCCTCAGATAATCCATTATTTTACTTGTAGACCCTCTTTAAGGAGGGCAGAAGACAAAAGGCACTCAGAGATTTGTAAGCGTATCAAGTTAGAACACTAAGATCAAAGGCTATCTCTGCCTGAGGGACTCTGCACATTCTCTTCCAGATCAGCTGCAACATCAGAGACAGGAAAACCTACAAAGCATTTTGTTTGCTATGTGTTCAATCTCCTGTCATCTGCTAATGCAGTCTTTGTCAGAAAGTACTTAATGTTGTGGTACCCAAGTAACCTACTTCCTTGTTTCACGTCCATTGTTCTGCTGAATACATATTTCCTATATTCCCTGTCCAAGATTGCTGACTTTTCACAAACAGGAGATGATCAGCAGACATGCTTGCCTGGGGGGGAAAGAAAACAAATGTATTGGCATCCTAGTAGTGGAGCTGGTTGCTTCCATGGGACAGAGTATATTGTTGTGTCCTTGAGGTATTACTGGCAGCTGAGCCTGTGGTCTCTCACTGTTTCAGAATGGCTGGTCTCATGTGCTCTTGAAGGGCAGGATAGGGGATACAGATTCTTGTAGATCATGTGGGTGGGGGTCTTAGAAAAGAAATCATTTTGATCACTGTATCAGAACAGCTGCAGTCATATAGTTTAGCCACTTCTTTAATGTCTTGTGATGAACTGGGAGAATTTGGGAGGAGCTCACAGGGAGAAACAGGAAAAGAAAAGTTGTTTAAAATAATTAAACTGTTTGGATTTAATTTTCTTTTTAAATTGACCAATGTGTTAAAACAGAGTAATGCATTTCTTAATGTGACTGTACACTAGGTTAGAACAGAGGTGGTGTTCCCAGGTGCTGAACCCTGGTGATTCTTCATCTGCTCAACTGCTTTTCCCCAGCATTGCAAGGTAAAGTTGGCAGGGAGTAGTTTGTCTCCTTTACTCTGTGAAAAGATTGCTTTTCAGAAGTTGGCGCAAGTTACTTCCCTGAAGAGAGTATAAACTTCATCAGCAGTGGAACTGAAGTTACGTAGTCCCTTTCATGAGCATTCTGTGAGTGACCAGTTATTTCTTGGATTCCTTCATATTTGATAAAGTCTACATAAAGTAGGAACAAGTAACTTAAGTTTGCCAGAAATGGTTTAATTTTCCCCAGTTTATCTCCAGCCTGTGAAGATGGCTGTAACTGGAAGTGTTCCCTTGCACTTGGTTTGTAGCGCAGTGACAAGAGATAGTTTTTTAACTCTTGTCACTCTCTGTCATGTGACAGAGAGATGTCCCTCTTTCAGTGTGTGCTGGGATGGTTCTTGCCTGTCATTTGCACTGGTAGCTTACAGAGTTTGTGAATCAACATCTATAACAAGTGGGCATCGGGGAGCTGGGTGTTCCTGGTCCCAGAAAATTGTGCTAATGGACATCAGGTGACTGTAGCACCAACAACTCATGAAGTGAGCTGT
This sequence comes from Atrichornis clamosus, assembly GCA_013400975.1. NCBI lineage: Eukaryota > Metazoa > Chordata > Aves > Passeriformes > Menuridae > Atrichornis > Atrichornis clamosus. Next base: position 31,010 of record WBMZ01004551.1, on the reverse strand, counting down.
CTTCTGAGGAGGTTTGACTCTATAATACACAGTCGGACTAGTCTGAAAGCAAAAAGGAGAAAATTTTAAGTATAAGAAGGAGGAGGAATTAGCTTTTAATTTCTGTATTGGTAAAGCAAGAGTGTATCCAGGAAGAACAGTAAGTTGGCAATTTCTTCCATTTTAATACATATCTTGAAGGAGCGTAGATAGATGCTGTGCACCTCTAGATGTATCTATAGATAGGGGTTCCCTGCAAGCAACTACTGCTTATTTTGATGATGTTCTTCTAGAGGATGATCTAAGCCACCTCTGCACGTGGTCTAAAAGAATCCTGTGTTGGGCACCCATTCCAGAAATGTAGCTAAGCAGTCAGGTTCTGTGGGATTTTTTTCTGGAATTATGCATATCACTAAGAATTATACATTTGTTTGGTTGTCACCGTCAAATACAGATTTACTTTAGGGTGGGCAGCATTTTATTAAATGTGCAGGTTTTTTTCAGGATAGCAGGCTTCCTTACAGACAGAAAGGAGATACACTTCTTTTTAATATTTTTTTTTTTTTTTTCTGGTGTTTCTGCTATCTGCTTTGCCTCCTAATCTGTAAAATATTGTGTGGAAAGTAGAAAGGTGAAAAATAATGGTGAGTTAGATCTGATACCCTCGAGAATGTAACAAAAGCTCATGTTCAAACAAATGTGCTGTCATAAAGTTGATATGTAGCTAACAGTCCACAGCTTAAATTGGGATCAAGCTAGCTGTTGTCAAATACTTGAATAAAAAATTGTAAGTTGGGCCAGGTGTTTAGTAAATATATATTTTTGTGTTTGTATTTCAAGCCTTTCTGGATTAAATATCTAATGTAGGGGCTGTTCTTCGACCAAGGTTGTGGGCTTTGTGCTTTTGTCATAAGCAAAATAAAGCAATGGTATTTAATTCTGGTCCCGTGCTTCATCCAAAACCAGATCCTAAATGGCATTTTTATTTTGTTTCTAGTTGATCTTCTGTGCCAGCAGCAGATGCTGTAGTCTGTTGTCATCTCTGCTGTTTTAGTGACTGTTTTTGACAGAGCAATTTGCCTTCAGGTGTCTTGTTTTACTTTTGTGTGTGTTGTCCTTATGCCTGATGTTATGGGGAAGTCATTTCCTCAAATCGGCGATGGTAACGATTTGAGTAAGTAAATGACAATTGAATTCCAAGTCTTCCAACAGCACTGATGTGCTGATACACAAGATCATCATTCTCCAGGAAAGGCTTGTCTACCAGTCATCTCCTGTTACAATCGAAGCTGTATTTTGGGTAATTCTGTTGGATTTGAAACTCTTTGAAAAATTTCTCCTCATGCAGCTGCTAATTAACAACTGACTGAATGGATGCAGTCTGGTACGGTGCTGTTCTGTTTGTTAAGTTAGTTTCAGTCTCATTAATCAGAATTGGTTTCAGTAGCTTCTGGAAAAATGTTCTCAGCTGGAGAAATCCATGCGGCCTCCGCACAAAATCCAGGACTAAAATCCACAAAGTTACAGCACGGCAAGCATGACAGATGTGATAGATAAGATGACATTGCTCTCAGTATTTTTTGAGTGAGAAGTAGTGTATCTGTGTATTTTTAATTACATGGGAGCTTGTTCTGCTTTTGAAAATGTATGTGCTTTGCATACGGCAATCTTTATACTAAGTTACTGGTAATCTGTGTACTTATTCGATTGCAGCCAAATACACATACTTAATATGTGCAGGAACTCATAAAATCCATTTAAATATGAAATACAATTGAAAAACACCATAAAGAGCAGTCAAACCTATGAAGTTGAGTTACAAAGAGTTACTGCTGTTAGTAGACCACCTGACTGCACCTTTTTATTAGAGATTTAATCTTTCTGTTTGAATTTTCTGGCTTTTGTAGGTTTAAGCAATAACTTGATGTGTAAGATGCTCTTACTAGGAGAATACCATTCCACTCTCCTTTTACTAATAGTGCAGAGCTTTAACTGATTTTGAATATTTTAAGAGTTTCTGCTTCTGTAAAAAACAATGAATTGTTTTTGAAAGCAGGCCATGTTGCCAGCTGTTGATAGGTCTGCCTACATATCTTTTCAGTGTTTTTGTGAACAACTGATCAAATTAGATTCGTCACTCTTGGCTTATGGTGATTTTAAATTGAAATGGAATATATTAAAGCAGCCAACCACGCTGATTATATTGCAAGCCTCATTTAATTTCGTACATTCACACATTATAGTGAAAAGCAGGATTTTTTTTAAATGCATGATTGTGACTGTACCTTTAGCGACTCCAAAGGTCATCTGTAATCGGTGCATAATTTATTAGTGTTAGATACCTGATTTCTGAAAGCACGTTCCACAATATTGCATATACATTAAAGGTGGAGAGCAAAAAAATCAAATTGTCATCATTTCACCTAAATGTGGTTCTTGATACCAGCCAGGTCCTTACTGTCAGTTTAGGCTGCTGCATTGAAACCTTTGTGTGCAATGGGTCAGTTGTTATCTGTGGAATGCAGAACTGTCCATTCTGAAATCCTGAGGCACTGGAGCATACATTAGACATTTTCATAGAATCATAGAAAGGCTTGGGCTGGAAGGGGCCTTAAAGATCATCTGGTTCCAACCCCCGCCCCATCATGGACAGGGATGCCACATCGAATTGGTCAGGGCCCCATCCATCCTGGCCTTGAACACTGCCAGGGATAGGGCGTGTAGATATGGCACTGTGTTGTTATGAAGGTGTTCCTTTCTATCAGATGACAGTATTTTCCTGTAGTGTTCACAAAAATAAAATACGTTTCTTAAAGATTTTCCTTCTGTTTTATTAACTGGCACCTTCTTATAATGTATGAGAAGCTTGATAGAATCTTCTAGTTGAAAGTCAATAGAAATGCTGGCAGAATAAATTTTTACACAAACTCCCCATATCCCTCTGTCTACCATTATCTATAAAAGTAAATCTCTGTGATTTCCCTGCACTTGCTCAGATGTAAATGTCCTGAAAGTTAACACTGTGAATATTTGGTGTACTCAAAGTGTTTAAATTCACATTTCATAACAAATTTTTCAGATTTGCACATCACTTAATGCAAAAGAATAGTAGTTACACAATAGCTTTCAACAGGGATTCCTGTATTTTTTTTTTAATGCTGCATGGGCTTTTAATGTAATTTATGCACAGAAAAAATTATTACTTATTCCAGCATTTTGAAAATATTTTACAGTGCTGTGTCATTATGTGTATGACTGTTTCCCTTTCTAGAAATCCTTTGGGGAAGCAGTAGATACACCTTAGTGTCCAGGTGGCAGTTGTCAGTCTGGGGAAAAGTGAAGGCTTCAGTCACCTGGTCTGTTTGTGGATGGCACCAGCACCGGGTGAGGCTGGAGTTCCAGCCCACTAGCTTAGCCCTTTGATTTACCAGCAGCCAGCTGGATGTGAAGCAAATGTTTCCTGTGATAACTTGGTGAAAATCGGTTCCATGCCAGCTTTCAACAGTTTAAAATTAACATGAGTTAGCATTTTCCTTTTGATTTGAATAAGGAAACATTTTTATCCCTTTTGAAGATGCACCACACTGCAGTGGCTTCTGTGGATAAAAGAGAACAGTTAAACTCTCAAAAATGTTCAGTTTTGCTCCTATAAGAGACCCGTGACCAAGAAAAAAAACTGAAGAGGGGTTATCATAGAATACTGGTATGCAAAGACAATTCACTTTACACATGTTGTTACACATGTATGCAAAGCAGCTGTAGCCTTTGTATATGTACATATGCTGTATGGTGCATATAGCAGCAGATCTCACAACTTGCAGGATGTTTCCTGTTCTCCTAAATAACTTGTGTCTGCAGTGGGGTTTTGTGGTTATTTATCAGTTGTCTCCATAGATTTTATGGCTTAGACTTTGTCTTCAGACTTCAAGTCTAGTTGCACTCAAAATCTTTACTTAGCTATTTCATATAAATCTGTTCTCAGAATAAATTTTATCAGTGACATATATGACATATCTAGATGCTGTCTGCTGCTTCTTTGCAACTTTGTTTTGGGTTTTTCTTATTTTAAAGTCTGATTTGTTAAGAAATAGTCAAGAAGAAAGTAAGGCTTAATCTGATTGATATTTCTTTTAACATAAATATAAAAATGGAAGTCACTATATTTAGATATTCTCGTAAATTGTCTTGTCTGGTGTAATTTATCTTCACAAATGATAAACAGACGAGTAATTCTCTTGTCCTGCAGAATTTTCAGAGATCCCTTTCAGAATGTCATAAAATATTCAGCTTCTATTCAATAATTTTTTTAAGCATCCAGTGGTAATGCAGAGTAGCTCAACAGTCACATTCATGCTCAAAAAACACATACTCGGTTGCAAAGAAAAGAAAATTCAGAAAAAATGTACCAATTATTTTGACCAGGAATCACCTATATTCTATATGTACAGAGGTTCCTGAGTCGTACTTGTCCGAATTTAGGAACTCGTGCTCAAACCTATGGTGCGTCTTTGGATGAACTTACAGTCATTTGCAGAAACAGTTAATAGTTCAAAGGGCCACTACAGGAGTGTAAGTTAATTATTAATATAGAAAAGAGCTTCCTTACTCAGTTCTGTTTCATAGAGGTGTTCCCAGGACAAAAGAATTTTGTCCATTTTAAATATGTATATTAAATACCTTGAGCAAAACTCTTTATGAAAATATCCCTCACACTGTTGTGTGTCTTCATGGGATGCACCTCTTTGTCTGGATCTTTTCTGACCAGCTTAGGTTCAGATCTGTGGTTCAGGTGTCTGAATAATAATCTTGAATATAGGACTTTCACTGGTGTACCAACCAAAACATAGCACAAGCACAGTACATGAGAATTCCTGTGCAGATACTTAGAATTCCTAGAGGCTTAATGTGGATTTTGGGAAGCAGTAGCCAATATCAATCTAATAGCATGATATTTACTAAAATCTAATCAACTATAATAGCCGATTTTCCGCACTGATTCTGAGGCTTTTCCTTTGCCCAAAGTGTTCATTTTCATTTCTAGATTCAATGGTTCTATATATTTGTATATTTTTAAATCACGACAATGTTTCTTCTCTTGAGATGAGTTTCAGCAATACTAGTTTTCTGTGAGGATGAAGTTCTAATTGTTATCTTCACATAAAGTTTGCGATTAAACACAAAAATATTATTTTCTTCAGAGTCACAAATCCAAAGCATTGCTAAGAAAACAGGGGTCTGTCATCTGCAGAGCAATAGATTTGTCTGACAGAGTGGGCTCGAGAGTTCATTTTCTTACTCCATTTCTACCATCTAAATTGTGGAGCACTAAGTCACCTGAACCTGTGATTGTGTAGCGAATTATGTGTTCTAAAAACCATTATAGCTGTGAATAGGACCTGGTATTGTGCAAAGACCTTCACAGTTTCAGTCTCATGAAAAAAGGTGTATTTGTGCTGGTGGAGACAATTTCACTAGGCACAACATGCTTCCATCTTCCAAGCCATGGAGCAAAACCGAGTTAAAAGGGAAGCATTACTTCCTGTGATCTCTAACAAATTATTTCTTCACTAAACCTTTACACCCATCTTAACCCTTAGGTTCTTCCTTCCCGTGTGGTGAATGATGGCATTCATTATGTGTGCCTTAATGCATCTTGACCATTTCATTGTCTATGAAGTAGTGTCTTAGTGAAGATGTAAATGCGGTAAAAGGTAGGGTATTGGAAACTTCCAGCATTAACATCTCAAATTTCCTTAGATTGAGTTTTCCTGACACACCTTTTGAGTGTGCAAGTCTGGCCTTACCCATTGTGGCTGTACCCTCTTAATGGCTGGCTTTACTGCCTGTGGTGAAGAAGGCTTTCCCATAAAGAGTGGCAGGTCTGTTGTAGAAGTGAGTGCCCCGTTGGTGTGTGACTGACTGATGGTGTTCAACCTCCTGACTGTGTTCAGGTGGGTAGAGCCAAGACTGCCTATACTAGGCAGACACCCGTGTGCAACTCACAAAATGAGGTTGTGCTCAATGCTTACAGGTCTTTTTAGAGTTTTACAGATTCCGAAAGGTTCACATGGGTTCAAAAGTAGATGGAATCATTTTATGAAAGGAAAAGTCAAGCCGGAGTTACTCTGCACGAGGAGAGCGCCACCAGTTCAGGAAGCTGCTGGACCTTCCAGGTTGCTGCAAGGTGGTTTTGTAAGCCAGGGCTGTGTTGCTGCAGGATTGCATTTTTCACCCAGGGTATCTGCTTTTCTTGCCTCCAAAGCAGAATTTGACACTAGGCAGACCTTTAATCAGGCCTAGTATGGCCCTTGTTTGTTTGTGGGGTATGTGTGCTATATAATGAACCATTCCCTGCTGTGAAGAGTATGACATCTTAAGAAAGGAGGATGTGCGTGTGTCCTTATGGATAGGAGATACTGCTTTCCTCAGCCAGGCAGTTAAGTAGAAAGCAGCAGTAAAAGACCATGACCATTCTTCCCTCCCTCAGAGAGTGTTGATCTTTGAACCTTATCTTCAGTCTGCTTTTTGAGTGGCCAATCTGTTGCCTGCACTAAATCTTCGTGGCTCTCATTTTTTTCTTTTTAATGAATTCCACAGCAGCACCTAGTCACTGAGTACATAATTGATGTAGATTCTGTGTCAAGTGAAAGCAAGGTAGAGCAGCAGTTTCTTCATTAAATTTCATTTTAAGCCTTCTAACTCAACTTTTAAGAAATCTAGCCATTTTTTAATCTTGGTTTTGGTTTTATCTTGGTTTTGCACACCTCACTTGAAATGTGCAAGTGACTTTTTTCTTATGCTAGATACTTATTTTCACTGTTGCTGTCAAAATTGCATTTACCAGTTTCAGCAAAATTAAGATGCATACTTGCTCTAACTGCAGATATAAGTTCTTAGTTTCAAGATCCAGGTCTTTCATTGTATTCTTTCCTCTCTGAAAGAGGAGAGTGGAGCTTTCACTCTCTGAAGACTTGTGAGCTTTTGATGAGAATGAACACTGCCCAAATTTAAACGGTATTCAAACTGTTGAAGTGCCTCACAAAGAATGACTTACAGTAACTCTGACTGAGCATCTTCTGCAGTTGAAAAGGAATATTTTATACCATCAAAAATACAGATACCAGCAGAGGCATCACTGAAAGAAAACTTGGAAATGTGGTATACTGGTTTACCTCTTCTCAGGAGACTGGTTTCACATCACAGTTATTATTTGTATTGTGCTGCTATCTAGAGGTCTGGTGCACCACAAATAGGCAGTCTTTAAGACCATTCTTGCCTATAGAATTTGCAGTGCAAGAGAAGCAGTAGGTCAGAGGAGATGACATCCAACTGGTTCCAAAGACAAAAAATGAAGCCTGAATTCAGCAACTTATTCGGTACAATGTTGGAAACTGGTGGCAAAGCTGAGCGTAGCACCTCAGTCTTTTGAATGAAGACTCAGTTTTCAGCAGCTGTAAAAGCAGAATGAATAGTCTGTCCTTTTTATGTTTCCCTGATGATGCAGATAAAGCAGGAAACTGAGCATCTACCAGATAAGGGCATATATTAGTTTCATGAGCATTTGCAGCAGAGAAATTTATATTAAGCTGTAATAAGTGCAAAGAACTGTGAATGCTTTTAGTTTAGCCTTGCTAGCAGGTATCTTAATTAACTTTTTTCTAATTCATTCTGTGGGTTTTGTACATTCTTTGTCTTGTCTTGATTGTCTTGAGTTTACTTAGTTCTGGTTTTTTGATATTGTGGGGATTTTCTGTTGATATACTTTTCTGTTTTTAGACTTCTTCCCACTTAACCTTGATTTTGAACCAATGCATCTCTGAACTGCCATTTTCAAGGCAAACATTTCCCAGTATTTTTGTCTTTGTGGGGTCATAGAATCCTTAAGGTTGGGAAAGACCTCCAAGATTATCAGATCCAACCTTTGACCAAACACCACCATGGCAACTAAACCATAGCACCAAGAGCCATGTCCAGTTTCTTGAACACTTCTAGGGATGATGATTCCACCTCCTCCCTGGGCAGCCTGTTCCAATGTCTAACCACCTTTTCTGTGAAGAAATTCCTCCTAATGCCCAACCTAAGCCTCCCCTGGCACAACTTAAGACTGTGTCTTCTTGTCCTGTCACTGGTTGCCTGCTTGCAGAGTCAAAAGCTCTACAAAGTTGAGCCTCATTTTGAACAGGTTTCATAACCCAATGCATTTTAGTTCTGTCACTCTACAAAGAACTGTGTAATCTGGGTTTGCAGCTGGTTAACCTAAGGAAAATCAGTTTCAGGCTTACCGGATCATTCATGTCTTACTGCCATCTCATTTTTGCAACATGATTAGCTATTTTCCAAAAGGAAAAATAGACTGATGATTTTAAAACAGACACCGAGAAAGTCAGTAAGTATGTTTTTCTGTTATAAAATAATTCATTGGAAAACAAGAAAAAGAGGATGCAGGGCCAGTTACATATTATGGGGGAATGAATGTCTTCTGACTCTGCCATAATAATAACTTCCTCCTTCCTCATTTCTTCTAAGCAAATGTACTCGGGGTACTCTTCAGTGATAGTATATATAAAGGATATCCTCCAAAAAGAGATTGGCAGATTTAATTTGTTTGATGTGTGCAATCACAGTCCATGTTAAATTTGAAATGCTTGTCCAATCAAGGGTTCAATATAGAAAAGAGGCAGTAACAAGCATGCAGTACGCTGTAATAAAGAAATCTGTTGATTGAAAACAGTTTGTATATTTTGGAAATGATAGGGAATGTAATTGGTAAGAAAGAAAAGAACAGGGCTTCATAAATAATAGGAAATAGAGCATATTTTTTCCACTGATAATGCTAACTCAATTTAACAATATTCTGGTGCTGAATTTTCCTGTTCAGTAAAATAGGCCTGGTAGATCTTCCAGTACTCTAAATTTCATGATTAATGGGAGGAGCTCTTTATTTTGATGGTGCCAACTTCAATGTGTTGAATTTCAGCTATAATGACCCTCTCTTCTTCTCTCATCCTTTTTTTCCCTCTGTCTCCTAACCCTTAGGAAGTGTATATGAAGATGGAGAGGATTTGGCAGGCGAGCTTTTCAGTCAGACATGACTTTTTTTAAATACAGCTCTCAGGGTGCTTTTATGAACTCTCAAAGGATATTTGGTAGACTAGGTAAGATGAAAAGGGCTTGATGAGTCAGGCTAACATCAGTATGTCTTACAAACTTCAGTAATTCTAGACCTAATCATAATTGAAGCCCAGGACCAGCTCGAAAATTCACCCTTGCTCTGCACCACACCTTCTGTATAGTCCTTCTTTTTTAGCTGCAGTTCACTCCCAAGAATTGTTTCTATTTATGGAGCAGTAAGTACTTGAATAGATTTTTAGCATATGGATCATATCTGTGCAGTGTTGCAACGCTGACAGTCTTGAAAATAGTGAGGTTTTATAGCCGTATTTCGTGTTATTAAATTTCTGAGAATCAGATTGCTGTCTTGTTTCTTATGTTTTATGTGAGCTTACATTAGGGCATTAATATATCTTTTTCAAAAGACTGTGTTAAATGGACATATAGCTGCTTCTGTTTATGCAGTAATTGTTATGATACTTTAAAACTCTTATAATCCGGGAGGAGGAAGTACTTGAGAGTCAAAGCTAGGAAATAATGCAGCTAACAATGCAGTTTTTGTGGGAAAGATTCATTTATTGTTAAGTTTCTCAATCATTTTATTTTACATTTTGCATTGAGATAATGTTAGTCGTATTATATGAGGTTAACCAATATTTGGAGATAAAATTATACCTAAGTGGTCATGATAGTTGTGGGAAATATAATGTGTCAGGCTGAATTTTTGTTCAAGTATTCTCATCTGATGATCATAAATATTATGACATTTTGAAGAAGTGCTCTTAAGTCTAAAGGAAAAAAAATTAAAAATCTGTATATGCAGAAACGTGAAGATGTCCTTATTAGTTTGAGCAGTTGGGTTCTGTGAGACTGAACTCGGGGCTGAGGAACTGGGCCTTTCCAGACAGTGATTCCCAGGAGGTGATTGGTGTCTGTGCAGTGGTAACCACTGCAGGTAACTCCAACAGGATCCGACACTTGGTGCTAGAAACTCAGCTCACACAAGATCTACAGAGATGATGTGATATCCCTAGCAAATTTAGAATGAAATAACACAAGTTTTGAAGCATTTAAAATTATTGTACTCTCTGTGGGCACATTGACTTCACAAAGGCAACTGATCATTTGCTCTTGTACAATAATATTTGAGTCTTCTCTTACTGAGGTTTTGGGTTTGATACTTCCCTCCCCAGAATGGATGCAGTAAAAATTCCATAAAAGCATGCATTGTTGAACACACTGAAGGCTTTATTCTTTCTCAAGAACTTCTGGCTAAATCTCGGAAGCTCATCAGATGTTTGTTCTGTAAAACCTATGATTCAGAATAAAGACGATTTTTGCATAAACCTGAAGTGTAGAAATGATAATAAATTTACAGTGGTTAATGACCAAAAAGCAATCTATTTTTTGGTCACAAGTTTTAACCAGGCATCAGCATGGTTGGAATGTTGCTACTGGTTGAGAAGTTATCATAGAAGGCTGTCACTCAAAACAGTACTTTGGAGGCTCTCTTGAAACCCTGTAGATACTGGGGATTTTTCTCCAAGGGGTAGTTGTTTTCTTTTAATCAGAAAGTGCAATTTAAAATCTGCATTAATACATTCAGACTAAATCTTTGAATATTGTAGCCTACTGCCAGTTAACTGACTCATTTCTAGTCACTGTGTTACACTACATGAAAAAGAATTGTTAGTGTGTCTAGTAAAATAGCTGTTTCCATTATCTTTGCTCTTTCTATGTACGTGTTTTAAGAGAGAAATTCTTACTCTGTGTATTTTGGTGTCAACAGTTTCTACTCTTAAATGATGGACAACAAGTTAACAACATAAAATGGGTGTTGACAGTTCTTGAAAATGAAATAATGTTTGATATAACCTCAAGTTTCTCTCTGAACTTTGACCAAACAATAGAAAACCTGAAAAAGGAGGGGCCCTGTGCTGTCAAGCACAGAATTGCACAGGAAGAAAAATTAATCTAAATAGTGAGAGAGAAGTCTGGGTTCTCTTGCATGATATTTAGCAGCAATGGTAAGAAGAGGGATGTTTCTTTCTTTGTGTAATGTGCAGTAGTTACAATAAACACAAGATTTCCAAATCTCAGAGGACTCTCTTGACAGTTGCTTGATAACAGCTTTTTTCACTCCATAGTTTTGACAGTTTGTATGTGTTGCCATATCTAGTGTAAACTAAAACATCACTGTCATTCTGTTTTTCTTTCTTATGTGGCTTCCTTTTCTTTATTTTTTTCTGTCTTTAGCATAATGAAAAACATGGGCTTTTAATTTGTCGGCTTCAGTAAGACAAGTTGTGTGTGGAGAGTGGCATGTGTTTGAGTTTTGAAATCTTCAGATTGAAAAGCGCTTCTTTTTTTGTTTTTTTTTTAACTTTTAAAGAAAAAGTGTATGTGTTTGTGTCCCAGTGCTGACCTGGCCTGTCAGCGTGCACCAGTCATTACATGTGAGTGTTTGTGTGTGGACAGCGTGAGGACACAGGACACTTCTGTGTTCACACATTTTTGCGGTAGGTTTCCTTTTTTATTCACCCAGAGGTCCACAGGACTGCAGCTCTTGTGTTAGCATCTCTTCCCAACCTGATGTCCTTTGCTTCTTTTCTCTCCTGTGTTTCTGAATTATATCAATGACAATATTGGAGTAATGCACCATTTTAGAGGAGCTGCTGGGAGGTGGATGTTGCAGGGAGGCACTGGAGGGATACCTGTTTAGGAGAGGACTGCCAACCCCAGGGGTACCCTGGTTTCTGCAGCCAATGCTCAGCTGTTTTGGTTTTTCACAGTTAGATTATATGTGCCTGGGTAAGGGATAGCTTTATTTAACCTTTTGGAGAGTGGGGGGTGCTGTCCAATATTTCTAAGGTTATTTTGTCATCAAACCAAATTTGCTTTAGCACAGCAAAGTGCCCAGTGTCGTCATCTGGCATGTTACAGACAAATTCCAATTACTTTTCTGCTTCAAGCTATTGTTAAACACTACGAGCTAGCTGACAGTAAAATTATAAATACAGGTGTTGTCACACTACACTATAATCAGAATTTTAATTTGAATTTTCATTTGTAAAGCCTTTTTTTAACATGAAAATGGGAATAGAATTAGTTTTATTGACAGTAAAAAGACATTTTGAAAGCTTCCTAAATCATTACCTGTATTTAGTTGTGAGAAAAAATTGTATATGTCCGTATAAAAAGAAGAGTTTTATTATCACATATTTACTCATTATATTTAGTGGTAAATAAAACTAGGAAGATGTGTTTGACAAATGATTGACGTAACTCAGTACGTTTTCACTTCATCAGAACAATAGACAGACATAAATATATATTTGCTTTTGTTTTGTTCTGATATTACTAATGCAAGCCTGCGATAAAATCTTCAAGCAAATTAAGTAGAGCCTGTTGAGTCTGCATGCAGTGCTAAACTTTTTATTTTGCAATTTTCTCTTCTTACATAGATTCATCATTCTTTGCTTTCTTTCTTTCCTTTTTTTTTGTCTCCTTCTTTTTCTTTGCTTGGTGGTTGGAGTGGTTCCCCCTTCTCAAGACCCTTTTTTTTTTTTCCTCAAGGCATTTAGTGTCGTGTCTGCCAGATTTCAGTGATGAGCAGCGAATTGCTTTTAAAGTGGGCATTATGCCAGTTCAGCAGCACAATGGAAAACCAATCTTCCACCATTCTACTTTTGATGCTGTTATTGTAGCATTTTAGATAACTGCTGCCACAAAAAAAGATGTGCTCAATTGCTACCAGTTAGTCAAGTTAAATCCAGAGTAGCATTAAAATTACTCTGAAAACTGTTTGTCAGAGGTCATGTGTTGTCTGTGGCTACAGCGCATAGGATAGATGTTCTGTGCTGTGTGGGGTTTTTTCTTTTTGCGTTATTATTACTGTGACTGACCAGCTCTCTAAATAGCCCTTCACTACCTGTTTACTTATTGTCTTCACCTCACTGCTGAAAATATGTGTCGAACAGAAATGTTGAAAAGTTTCTCTAAAGTGCTGGAAATAGCAGGGGAGTGAGTTGTTCAGGGTGCTACAGTTTGTACAGTGTGAAAGAAAAAAAAAAAGGAAAAAAGAAGGGGTAGAGCAAGAACATAATTCTCTGGTTTCTGTAGCAAGATTACTGTTTTCATCTTTTTATCTTCACTTTTCAACCACTGAGTTCACTTTTCTATTTTTTTTAATAGCACAAACGGAATTTATCCGCTTTCTCACTCTCTTCCCCTTCAACTCCTCCTCTTCCTCTTTATTTTGCTGGCTTTGCTTTTGAATGAAAGGGTCTGTTACTCCTGCTGTAGGACAGATGGCAGTTGTGGAGCGGGGATTATAGCACTAGGTGACTTTTAAATCACTTGTTTTCCAATAAAACACAAACGGGAAGATTATTTATGGGTGGTGGGAATTAAAAGAGCAAGGGTATTTTACTCGCCTCTGGCCGAGACTTCTTTTTATGAATAATATAATACCCATGCAGCCTGAATATTTGTTTCACTTGCTTGCATCCCTGAAAAAATACGTGTTACGCTGTATTATGTTCTGGTCATTTTTAACAGGGAAGCAGCCTTCTGCATCTGTCACTAGGCAGCACCACTTCGGGGTGTAGGACTGCAGATTACAGCCCCGGGCAACTCCTGTGGGATGGTGAAAGAGCTGATTCAGCTGTGAATTTCAGCCTTGCACTTAGGCATCTGAATAACATCCCCAGTTCTCAAAGGACTTAATAATATTTGTAGCCTGGTAAGTGTGGTAACACTGCAGTGGTCCCTGGTGGAGGTGAGGAAATACATTTATGCATTAGATAGGCAGCACCGGTGGTACACCCGTGAAATTCTGCCCCTTAATCCATGAGGGTTGCTCTTTCTCTGTGGGTCAAGAATGGTGTCTGTCTCATGGGAACACCTTCCACTAGAATTCGCTTGTCTTTATGAAATTCTTTAGCATCTCCCAATAGGTGGCAGTGTGGAAGTGCGCAGTTGTCACAATTAGGCTTTTTTAGTGTCGTTCTTAAAGATGGGCATTTTCCTACTGGTTTGGTGGAATTTTACCCATTGAGGGTTTGCTGCTTTAATAGGAGAAGTGTTGTGGACTCTCAGATTTTTCTGTCCAGGGAGCCTCTTGGTGGTTGTGATGGGTCACGTATAGTTGTTCCTGCTAACACTAATACCTGTGAGTCAGTAGAACTGTTCTCCCCAGCGCTTTTGATCAGAGCTGTGTCCATGCTGGGTAAATACCTCGTGAAAAAGAATACCTTTGAATGATTGTTATGGGGACTGAATGACTAGAAAAGTGAAAAAGGGTGCTTGTTCATGGAATTAAGGGGAAAAAAAGCTGTACCATCTCCCTCAGGGAAGTAAAACTGTGTCCACCAGCAACATGATTGAAAAGTTAAAGTGCAAAGAGCCTAAGTGATACAGACACACACACCATTTATTATGTAGGTAACCTTAATAACAGTGATTTAAAAAGCAAGGTGAGCACTAGATGAGTTCTCAAGACAAAAATGGGAATGTAACTCCATGAGAAACAGTTCATACATAACGTAATTATAATTATATCAAGATTTAAGAGATCCCTGTTTTCTTTTGGTTTTGTTTTTCTCTTTCCTTTTTAAAGTAGAATTTCAGTTTTGCGGGGGTTATTGCACAGGTTTCCTTGTTTTTTGATCACACATCAACAGACTTGTCTACCAGGGAACTTGCAGAATTCAACTACATGCATTTGCATAGTCTCTGTATGTAAATGATTTCTCAGAATGACCTGCAGAAAGTGTGTCCACTAAAGTCAAGTCTCATATGTATCTAGTGCAGAAAACCAGCTAGATAAATTAAGAACAGAAGGAAACAGAAATACCTGGAATATGGTCACAATGAATTTCTGCATGTAATATTTTTGCTGATGAGAGAGAAACTTGAATCCGTTGGGGTGGGTTTTTTGGTAATTACTAATACACATGGCACAAAGTCTTTCTCTCTTCATGGTCTATATTTTGGAGATATGACATGGAAAATCGTCACATGCGCTTGGTTAAATGCTATGGAATTCCTCACTAAAGAGCCACCTACAGGGAAGCATATTCAGTGCAGTGATTTCAGAGTCAGTATCCTTTGCAGCCAAGGAAGAGGGAGGGAACTGATGAATAGAACAAAAAAAAAAATTATTTTGCAGATCTCCATCTTATTATTCAGTTTTCCAGAAAATATTTAATGTAAGGCAAGCTTTCTAGGAAGAAAATGTAAAAGTAAGGATTCAGTGCCTACGAAGTGCTTAAAAAGCATTAAAACAGAATGGTGTTTTAGGCTGTGAAATCAGCTATTTGGCTTTTTAAGAAGGAAAATTAATTGGGGTGACTGCTAGGGCTCCTTGAGGAGAAAACATTAAGTTGAACTGAACACAGTTTAAATAAGGACTGGTTAAGCTGGAGCTTGACCCTCATCCACTTCTTTTCTTTTTGGTTGGAGTGGTATACCAAAGAATAGCTTATAACAAGATACTGGCTTTATATTGAAGACAACCATTTATAAGTATATACTAATGTTGTCACCTTTGAATTTTCAGCCTTAAGTATATGTACTCTTAATAATATTAATGGAGTAATTTGAAATTTTGAAACCACGTGCTTTTCAGTATAAGTGATCTGTATGGATTGGTCTGCAGGAAGTTCCAGATTACCTTTCTCTGGCAAATTGCTTCTCTGCTCAGTCATTTTTGTCTTAGTGCCCAAGATCAAACCCTTCAGAGCAGGCAACAAAATGTACAAGACGGTTTTTAGAGCCTCTCTAAAAACTCCTTTTCTGTGAAGAAGCCTACATATATTCTGGAAGTATTGCAAGCATTTCAACTTTTGCCCATTTCACTTCTCTTATTTTTTCATTTAAGTTCTTCAGTTTCAAAGTTGAGAAGCTCTCTTTAAACCAAGTTAAACTGTAAATCTGGGAGTTAGGCAACTTAGAAATGAGGAAAGTTAAGACTGAAATTAAATTTATATTCCATGCTATAACAGCTTTATGTTCATACATGGCAGTTGTTCAAACGTAAATTGTTTCTTAACCGCTGGTGGTAATCCAGTTACTTGTGGTGTTTTGTTGAGTATTATCTGGTTTGAAGGGCTGGTGGGTTCATTCTTAGCATTTCTAATTGCTAGAGCAAACTAGGAAAAGAAAGAAGTGTAGTTAGAAAAATACATATTTTAAAAAAGACCAAAACCTGTACATTCTTCTGAATGTACTTGAAAAAAGAAAAAAAAAAAAGACATGACAGCAGTATTTGGAGAGCATAAGGAAGTTTGTTTGAATCTGTCTTTCTATGTAAATATTTATAAATTTTCGTTTAGTGCCTTTAACACTACATTAAGAA
>WBMZ01004551.1:2060-9560 GCA_013400975.1 Atrichornis clamosus | reverse complement strand
ACTGAAAGGCAATTTCAGTCAGTTTGTATAGCTTGGTTTTCAGAAGGCCTTAGGTGTGTTATTGATTAAATTCTCATTTAGGAAGAAAGTAGGAGCTTTTATATGCATCTCTAAGTTGGATGGTGTGGTAACTCAAAGGTATTGACTGGCTGTGCGAGATACGACGGTCACAGTTGTCTTTTACTCAGAGGAGCACAGAGTGGTGCTGGTTGTCATTCTTACTCTGCTGTGTGGCAGCGTAAATAGTCCCCTTTCTAACCAACCTGGTGGGAAAAGTCAATATCCCATCAGCAAAGGAGGTAAACACATCAGGAGCTGTGTCCTCTCTCATCTTCCCCTGCTCTGTATTACTACAGTTCTTTAAATCTCTTCTCCCCAGTCATCAGATGCACTTGTGTCATTCAAATGCATGGTGCCGCAGACACAGCCCTGCCTGCCTCTCCTCCCGGAGCTCCCGGCTCCCATTCTCTTATAATTGAAACTTAAAATTGGCCTCATTACTTCAACGAGGCCCCTCATATTTCTTGGGTTTTTTTAGTCCACCCTTTCCTGCCTGCCTCCACGAGGGTAATTGCATCTAAGAAATGTTTGAAGCATACTGTCAGAAAGGTTATTGCATATAATTGGAGTTTAGATTTAATGTTGGGGGGAGCTGGGAGCTCTGTTCATGGGATGGCTGGAGTCCTGAAGCCTGAATTGGAGCTGTACCTGTATTTCTGTTTCCTACTTTAAGCCCTGGTTTATTGTTTGCCTCTATGTTCTAATGATTAATGTGCCTTCCTGCTCTGTTCACATGTGCCAGCTGTTTGCATTGATGTATTTTTACCTTCGTCACTCCTGATCTCCAGGAAGCTTTAAACTATTTTGGCCTAGTTTTAAGGTACAAGAATGGTATTTTCCACAGTTCCTTGGTATAAAGAGCATGGTTTGGCTAATGTGGGCAGTGGCAAGTGAACCCACTTACTGTATCATTTATCTTGAAAATACATAAACTAGTTAGTGCTCAGTTTGTGGCAAAGTGGGATTGGTGTTTTTATGGATGTGGTTATGACAATTTTCAAGGTTTGTTTAATTTAACCCTACATTTAAATATTTTCAGGATCATTAAATGTGTTTATGCCATAGTGACTTCAGCCTGTTAATGAACAGATTCATGTAATCAAAGTTTTTATTGTATTGGTGGCGTAGTTTAAGGAAAATTGAATTCCTCTAAAAGACTTCAAGTCATTACTGTCTGTGTAATGGTGAGAATTTGGTATCTTCAACTAGGCATCTTCTGTTTGCTTACGGCCCAGACACAAAACTGAATATGACAGCACAATACATAACTTCTTCACAACAATGCATGAAAGGTGCTTATCAAAGTGCTTTTAATCAATGTATTCAGTTACTCAGTCTGGCATCATTGATTTAAATTTTAATTTAATTTTTAAAGAGTTGATAGCTTCATGCAAAGCAGTTGAGTTCAGTGGAGCTTTGTGAATAATGTGGCAGTTACTGTTTGTACTGTATCCAGAGCTAGTCCGGATGCTGAACTCATGTTGAAACATCTGGGGCTCTGCAGAAATATCTGTAAATCCTCAAGAGGGAGAAATTCACAAACCCCCAAACTGTAATAGCTTTTTCTGTCACCATGCCTCCCTTCCAAGCCATCTCCTCGTGTAGCAGTCCTTGACTTGGCTGCGGAGATGAAGGTGTGTCTGATGGGATGCCTTCATCTCAGTCACATCACAGAGGTGAGTCATCACAAAAGTGAGTCATTTCATCCCTTGCACGGGTAGAATCAAAAAACCAGCGTGTCCCTCTCCCCCGAAACCTTTTCTTAAATAAACTCGACTGTTTTTAGAGACAATTGGTTTTTAATTTGTGCTGTATAGTAAAAGCTATTTGAGAGGGGGTGGAGGCTCCTTTGTTACGTATTCAGAGCACAAGGAGGGCAGTGCAGATGTTGTGAAGGTGTCAGGGAGAAATGAGGTAACAGCTTTTAGGCAAAGCTAACGAGCAACAGAAAGATGGTGTTGGTTGCTCACAAGACACGTGGTTTTTACACTCCGACTTAGTGGCTTGCAATCTTGAGTACCTTTAAGTACCTGTGCTATGCTCAGGTCCCTCCAGGCTAACAGGGGGGAAGCTGCCTGGGAGGGTACCTTGTTTTGCAGTGTGTCTGCTGTCCAGTTTTCCAAGATGTAACTGCAGGCACAGGCTATTCAGTAGGAGCTGGTGTTTCTAGAATGTGGAGTTGGTTGAAAAGTAGGAGCACAATTGCGCCAGATCTGCATCCAGTTGGCATTGCTGGATAATAGAATAGTGGAATATTTTGCTCTTTTAGTCTTTGTCCACAGCTTTTGTAAAAGCTGGACAATGACCTAAACAAAATCTCCTGGGTTGTTTGGGTTTTTTCATGGCATAAAGTTTAACAAACCCCAACAAAAATAGAACAGTTTGGTCTTTGCTGCTGACATATGTACAGACTCATGCACATGACTTTGCACACAGATAAAGGTACAGGCGAGTAAATGTCTTGTCCTCCAGGGATCTCTTGATCAAGTATTTCGGAGCCTCTTTCATGTGTCAGGTAAACCTGACATCTCCTGGTTGAGATACTGGGCATCTTCTCTCCATTTTAGGGTAGGGTGGCAAGCAATTGTCGTTGTTTGTGCTACGTCCCTTTTCCTTCCAATGCCTCCATAATGCTGAGGATCACGATTCCCATCCTGCACACAAGGTGTGTGTGAGAACACACAACAGTGGTGCTAGGTCTGTCCCAGCTTGTGCCAGTATTGGCAGCAGGGACGAGAGGAGTGACTTGTGTTTTCCTTCACTTCTGAAGTCACCCTGGGGCAGAATCTCTTCCTATCTCCAACCACTGGGGACTCTGCATAGTTCTCAGTAAGTTAAGGCAGCTGCCCGTATGGGCAGGTGCAGACTGGACAAGTGGTGGTTCTTGCCAGTTCCTGGCAGGAGCCGCTGCACCCGCGCCAGTGGCTCCATGTGCGGGTTCACCATGGCCCCTCAGCAGCTCGTGCAGGAAAGGCAGGGAAGGCAGCAGAACTTGGGAGAGCTTGCCACAAATGTCCTCTTTGCTAAAAATAACATTCACCTCCTTCTAAAATACCATTATTCACAGTCGTAGTGAATGCAAAAATCCAGTCTTTTTGTGGTCATTTAATCCTCTGTTTTTTGAGTTTTTCTTATTTGTTCTTTCTTCTAGAGTATTTGAAGAAGAAACCACTCAGGAGGGAAGTCTCTGAGGCCTACAAAAGACTGAAGAGCACCGTTGACAAATGCCTGTCCATGAGTGGCTACTCAGAAGTGAACCTTGGCAAGCTCTTTACTGCCAGTGTAGGAAGATCTGTGGCAGAGTCCAGTAATGAAAGACATTGATTAAAAATGGAGGGAGGCAAGTTCCTTCTTTATCAGTAATGATCTCTTCAGCAATACTCTATTTCAGTATGCACAATGATGTTTAAATAATCTTGTCTGTTTGGAAGAGGAAAAATGGAAGATGAAAACAGGATGTATGATTCACATGGACATGAAATATTTGAAGTGTTTTTATCTTCCTTTCTTTCCTTCATTGAGAAACCAGGGTTATTAAAATATGGAGTAGTTGATTTTTGCAATGTATTTTGTTGTGTATTTAGACCTATGAGGGAAAAGGGGGTGGGGGAATTGCTGCTTTAATTGGATAATTCCCAGTGAGAGTTGCTGGAATGTAAGTGATCCTAGACTTTGCTCCAGGGTATTTAGTAGAGGTGCTCTCAGGAAGAGAGGTTAGTAGAGGTCTCAGTAGGAGCACTAATGTTTTGCCTTTTCACAGTTTATCGTCTTCCTGATCATAAACATACCAATTAAAAACAATACTAAACCTAAATGCATTTAAATGTCCTATTACCTTCTGAAAAGAGGTAGGGATGCTTTACTTTCAAATACATTAAAGAACAAGTGAAACCTGGAGGTGCTAAAAATAGGAACCATCTTTTTATTAGGAGTCTTTCCAAGCATCTTTAAGCATAGTATTTTGCTATGTTGAAAATTTCTGTGTGGATGTGAAGACATACACATGTACAAAACCGTTTTACACATACAGAGGATATAAATGTATTTCATTTCTTTCCATGCAAAGTATTTGAAAATAAGCAATCGATAGGGAAAAATACTTTTGGGATGGCATTGTAACCAATAACAGGGAAATGGAAAGCAGCAAATCATAGTTACTGTTCTGTAATAATTACTGTGTTGGAGATTTTACAGGTTTTACAAATAAATTGTATTTTTCATTTACTTCTAATAAAATGACAAGCAGATATGACAAGAGAATAAATTTGGGTATATGCTTTTGTACGCAAAATATTGTACTCATGTTCACCGTTAAGTTTGCAATGTGTTATATTAATGTAAGGTTATAAAAATTTGCTTTTAAATCTTAAACAATATAAAATGTAAAGTTTTCTTCACACTTGAAGGAAAAAATAAAGTTTTCTAGTAAAAGAAGATTTGATTTTATTATCTGATGGTTGAAAATACTCCATGCTAGGTCATATTGCTCCGGACTTTTCCTGGTCTTACAGAAGTGCTTGTGTGTCTGTTTTTAGGATGGACAGCCTTTAACAAAGGAGCTTGAAGAAAAAGTAAGAGCATCAGCATGAACGTGTTGGACACCAAAGGGATACATGTGCCTATTTGTGTTAAGAGTATTTTATGACATTCATTTGTCCCTAAAGTGGCACTGGAAAAGGCTGTGTGTCAGTATGGGTAATGTCAGTTTGAATATGCCTAAATACACAGTTGCCTTCCTAGCAACTTTTGGGACGAAATCCTTTCATTTTTGCTCACATGGAATCACCACTGTGAGAAATGGAGCCTACTCAGTCTCTGGTGTTGTGCGGGTGTTGTCCCACCCCTGCTGAGCTATCAATCCTTCACAATGTGTTTAGTTGGGTTAATACTGTAAAACAGACTTTATTTGGAGTGTTCTCTTGGAAAGAAGGTGTTGCTGCCAAGATGACATACCGAAGTTGCAGATCTTCAAAAGATCCTGGTTTCCTGTGATTTCACACAGGGATTTTTAGATTTTTTTGTGTCCAACCTAATTAGGATTGTGAAGATATTACTGATATTAACTGGATAGAATGCCTGAAGAAAATGAAAAGTGTGACCTTCTCCTCCAAACATTAGGTATACAAATAAAATGGATAGATATGGCATAACCTGACCCTGTGGCACTTGTATGTATCTGTATAATTACTGCTGAAGAGCCTGTTAATTTGCAAGTTTAGGGATGTTTAGATTAAATGAGAGTGTTGTGGAATGACTGTGTAGGATGCAGCAGCACAGAGTGGCCCTGTGAGGGGCTGTTCCCCCCCCCACACCGAGACAGAGGAGCCGTGAGTGGCACGGCCCCGGAGCCCCCGCCACGCCGGCCAGCCGCAGTCCGGGGGGGTAGGGGATGGGAAATGAGGGCTTTTACCCCGAATGGAGGCTTTTTCTGATTCCTCTCAGCGAGGCTGGTCAGATCAGAGCTGAAGTCTTGGCAAGGAGTAAACTGGATTTTTTTCTCCCCTCCCCTCTCCCTCTCTAATCAGCTCTGGGCACCGTGCCTTGTCTTGGCCCCGCAGAAAGGCTGGGAAGTGCAAAATCATCTTTATAGCATTTAATATTAAAAGGAGCTGGTAAATGCTGTGCTGTAAATAATTTGGGAAAGACTGAAGTTCGGAGGTTTGCATTCTGAGGCTGACCTGGCCCGAATGGCCTTTCCTTCCTTTCCCTCCTCGTATCCCCCTCCCCCACCCCGTGCTGTTAAAATTAAGGTTTGTGTTTATTTGTATTTATTTGCAGTTGGGAGAGAGGAGTGTTGATATATGGAGCCGGTGGCCAGGTTTCCCTGATGACATATGCGATATGAAAAGCAATTCCCATCCGCAAACACGGTTGCTGCTGTGCCAAAATCCCTCTTTTCGCCGCCAAAGGCAGTTTTCTAAGGCCGAAGTGGAACACATCTTCCCCTTCGAATCCATCCCCGTCTTCTGCAGAGCACCTTAAATGTGCCTTAATTGAATAGTTCTCCCGCACCCTCCTTATAGCAGTTTAATAGATTAACTCATCTGTGCCAGCTTCAAATTTCAGATTAAAATTCCTTCATCCCGAAGGCAGCATTATCAGGTTGTTGGAGGCTGTTTTCAAACCTTGGTTTTGAATAGCAGCGGCTCTGCATTAATTTAACCACTAAGCTAATAAGTAGGTTTCGTTTTGTTATGCTAAGCTTTATTGCTTTTCTTTTGATCAGAATGGTGTTGTTGAGCAAAGCAGCAGACAAGGCATTCTTTGATGAGGGAATTAGCGCTCTATTCTTCCTCTATTATTCATAGCACAGTGGAATATGTAAGTACCTGAGGGTGTCAAAGGAGAGCAGGCTCTATTGCAAAGTGTTCGCCTTGTTTCTCTCAATAGCTGACTATGAGATGATAAACCGCTTAATACACTGCACTAATTGGATGAGAGCAAAAAGAGATGGGAATTAAGGCACGGCGAAAGGAGAAAGTGCTACCAGCCTTCATTCACTCTTTCACCACTTTAACAGCACCAAAGGAGGCACAAGCTTTCTATAAGCAGACTAGGGGTTTTGTGCGGAGATAAAATGAACCTGTTAGTGGATTCAGGTAATACACTAATTATTGCACAGTATAAATACCACTACTGGTTTTATAACACGGAGGTAAACTTCTTTTGAGAAGGTTATAGGATTGCTTGGCAGCAGTATAGATCCTAATAAGGGACCAGAGTAATAACCCCCTGGATTAACAAAATTGCTGCTTGCAGAAGTATGATTCGGGCTTTTACAAAGATTTCAGCAGAATGAATAAAAATGACTGAATGACATTTCTTAATGCCTAATGGCTTGATAATGATTCCCTTTTCTTTAAGGCAAAAATGTATATTTCAGTCTGCACTGTTAATAACGTCCAGGGAACAAGCCTTATTTTTCCCATAAATTTGGTGGGTTTTTAGAACTCTAAAATACGGCTGGGGGCGGGCGGGGTTGGGGGTGTGCGATGTGAAAATGCCGTGGGTGGATGGGGGAGCTGCGGGGAAGGGTCGCGGCGAGCTCCCACGTGCGGTGCTTCCTCCAGCAGCGCTTCCCGGCCGGCGGCTCCCGCAGCCGGGGTCGCCCCGCGGAGCCGCCCGCCGGGCCGGGCTGGGTCGGCTCGGGCCCCCTCGGTGCGCCCATGGGCTCCTCTCCAGCCCCGGCCCTCCCTTGTGGAGCGCTGCCGCGATTAGACCAAGTCACCCCGAAAAAGTCCCCCACACCCCAGCGCTCCGACGGCCCGGTGCCGCCCCACGGCCGCTGCCCTCGAGGGCCGGCGCTTGGTCGGGGGAACCAGGACTCATCGCGGCCGGGAAAGGGACGCGGAGCGTGCTGGCCGGAGAATTCACGCATTTCGTCCCCTGCTCCAGGGAAGAGGCAGACGGGCGCGCTGCATCCAAAAAAAAAAAAAAAAA
>WBMZ01004548.1:0-26218 GCA_013400975.1 Atrichornis clamosus | reverse complement strand
AGGGAAGAAGAAGGGAAGAAGAAAGAAGGGAAGAAGGAAGATCCAACCTTCATGTCTTTCCCAAAGTAGCTCTCCTTTAATAAACCAACACCTTTTCTCCCTACCCACAATAGTTTTATCAATAATGTCGAAATCCTGCATGGATCCTCTGGATGGTTTTGGGGTCCACGTCTTTATTTCAATTTCCGTCTTATTTTTACTATCTTGTTTTCTTTGGAGTTTCTCTTTCCAGTTTGGGGTCTCATTTGCAGCACAGCAAAGTGGGTCCACTCATCAGTAAAAGGAAAGGAATGGAATGGAATGGAATGGAATGGAATGGGATGGAATGGAATGGAATAGAACAAAATGGAATGGAAGGGAATGGAATGGAATAGAATAGAATAGAATAGAATAGAACAAAGTAAGAATGGAATGGAATGGAATGGAATGGAATGGAATGGAATGGAAAAGAACAGAACAAATAGAATTTTTTGTTCTATTTGTCTCATCAGATGCAACCACCACCACTGTGCTGCCCTGTGTTGGAGATGGAAACTGGAGTAACTGGGAATGTCTGAGTGGACAAAGACCTGGAACAAGGCCACCAGCAGGGTTCATTAGTAGATTTTTTTTTTTTAAATCTACCTCTAAAGCAAACAGCAGTTCCCCAAGACCAATTTAAATCTATTTTTACTTCCAGCCCTGAGAGTCTGGAAAAAGGTATTGAAGAGAGAGCATTTCAAAGTCTCTGGTGGCTCCACTAATTAAATCAGGAGCCTTATGTGGAAAAGATAGAGAGAGATACAGTTTTGTAGATTTTTTTGTTGTTGTTCGGCAGTTTTTTTAAAAAGTAGATTTGTTTGGTTTTTTGTTTTATGCTCTAAAAATTTGTGAGATTCCAGGAAATCTCATGAAATCCAGGAAATATCTCGTGAATAAAGGGCTGGAGCCCCTCTGGAGCCAGGCTGGGAGAGCTGGGGGTGCTCACCTGGAGAGGAGAAGGCTCCAGGGAGAGCTCAGAGCCCCTTCCAGGGCCTCAAGGGGCTCCAGGAGAGCTGGAGAGGGACTGGGACAAGGGATGGAGGGACAGGACACAAGGAATGGCTTCCCACTGCCAGAGGGCAGGGATAGATGGGATATGGGGAAGGAATTGTTCCCTGTGAGGGTGGGGAGGCCCTGGCACAGGGTGCCCAGAGAAGCTGTGGCTGCCCCTGGACCCCTGGAAGTGTCCAAGGCCAGGTTGGACGGGGCTTGGAGCAGCCTGGGATAGTGGGAGGTGTCCCTGCTCATGGCAGGGGGTGGAATGGGGTGAGCTTTAAGGTCCCTTCCAACTCAAACCATCCTGGGATTCTCTGATCTTCCATCCTGATGGAGCTGCAGATCTGGACAGGGTTTGCCTGGGTGAGGTTCTGTCCCTCAGGAACAGCCCTTGGATCCCACGGAGCCCCTGGAAAACCCAGCCCCTCACTTTGCTGCAAACCCAACAGTTCTGAAATGCCGCTGGTTGGAAGCAGAAGGATGTTCCTGGTCCCTGGATCTGACAGGTGGATTTATCACACCTCCACGGGCTCCTGAGGGGGCCACATCCACACGGGGCAAGTCTTCGCACACAATTATCCCACCCAAACCGTGCTCCTTTTCCTTGTTTACAGCTCCCCTGGGCCTCGTGCTCCTCTTTGGTGCCAAACACCTCCAGACGCCTCAGAGAGCGCTGACAAGTGGGTCCTGTCACTCCACGAGGTGCAAAACACTCACTGTCACCAGCAAGTGAAGAATAATAGAGATGAAAAATGAGCCATGAAGAGCAGGGCCTGTCCATCACTGCGCTAATTACAACCACTGGCACATCCATGCATCAGGATTAATTCCCAGCAGAAAGCGGGTGATTGCTCTGTTGCATTCAACTCTGCAGTGAGGGATGTGCCAGAGGGGGGATCATCACCTGCTGCTCTTCTAAAGCAGGTGAGTAAATAAAGGAGCAGGAAGGAATCCTCTGCCCTGCTACAATCATCACCTCTCACGTTTCAGGAGCTGACAACACCTGAGGGGGGAAATTGGGAAGAAAACCCACATTTGAGGCCCATCCTGCTGTTGTTTCAAAGCACAGGATTCTCTGCGTTTGTCCCAAAATCCTTCCCTGAGCAGAGGGGGAGATGGGGAAAGGAGGGGCAGCTCTGCTCTGCTTCCTGGCCAGGTTATAAATAACTATTTATGAGTCTGAAGCAACTTTGACAAATGTTTCCAAGCAAAAAGGAGAGAGAGAAAAAAAGAGGGAAAATAATACATAAAAATGTGAAAAGTCAGTTTCTACCCTGGCAACGTGAACACTTTGTGATGGTGTGCTGAAATGAGGTTTTTCTTTGATATTGACCTAAATTTAACTTTTCTAAAGGTTTAAAGGGGTACAGAAACCTCCAACCTGAACTGATTCCTTTCAGTTTAAACCCAGAGAACTCTGTGATCTCCCAGGTGGCTCTCAGTGCTTTTCTCATCCCGGGAGTTGAGCATCAAACCTGACATTTTGGAGGTGCTCCAGGCGGGTGGGGGATTCCTCAGGGCTGAGCAAGGAGCCAAACCCTGAGTTTTTGCCCCTGTTTTTCCAGGTGAGGCTGAGACTCACTGCACCTGACTCCAGGGAGATTTCCAGGTTCTGCCCTTCTCCCTGGCTCAAGGAAAAATTTAACCATTCATTTATTTCCGAGGTTTCCTCTTAGGACGGGAGCAGGAGATGGGTAAAAGCCGGGATTTGCTTTCCATGGGGAATGTTGTGTGGAACCGCCACTCTCACCGAGGGGTGAAGGGCTGAGTGCACATCCCAGTTATCTCAATCTCCTGGATCAGGACAAGGCTGCAACAATAAATGTCATAAAAATCCTCTTAACCCTGAATTCGCCATCACCAGTGATTTTCTAGGGAGTGAGAAAAGCAAAACAGGAGGGGGGAGAGAGAGAAAAAGGCATTGAAGTGAACTGGGGCAGGTTTCCCTTTAGCTCCAGGGGATCAGACATTCCCTCCGAGGTGCTTCCTGCAGCCAGCTGGAAATGTTTACCTGGAAATGCCTCCTGGCTCTGAGGAGCAGGACCATCCTCTCCTTCAGGATGCAGGGATGCAGGTCTGGAAGCAGCGCCAGGCTCTCTTGGAATGAAAACCCGAACTTCCACCAAAAAAAAACCGACCAAAAAACCAACAACCTCTCATCATCACACGCTCGAGCAGCTCCGGGAACAAGAGAAAAACTCTGCATGAATACTCTGGCGAGTACCAGAAGGGCGAGATGGATGCTGCCGTCACCCTGCCTGGCTCCTCGTCACCCGTGTAATTAACGCTGAGCACCCGGGAGAGCCGGGAATTCAGGGCGAATCCGGAATGCAAAGCAGGGAGCAGGGAGGTGCCCCCTCCTGCCCAAATTGACCTGTTTGAGGCATTCTCAGGTGACCTGGGCGAGGAGGGGTCGCACACGGGGTGTGGATGAGGTGTGGGCCCACCACCTTCACCCACCTGCGCCCACAAGGCCTGGCCAGAGCTCCGCATCCCCTGTCCCAGAGGGAACCGGGATAAAACCCAGCAGGAATCGCCTTGTTTAAACCCCCAGCAGGAACCTTCCAGAGGAGAGGAAGCGGAGGTGTCCAACCCCCCCAGGGATGGAGCAAGAGGTGCAGGACGGGAAGGCCCCTCCTGTGCCAAGTCCTTGTCTTTGTGCAGGGTGGGGATTCCAGGAAGATTTCAGGTTCCCGGGTGGAATGGGCTCGGTGTGTGGTGCCCAGATGGCAGCACAGAGCTCTCTGCAGGTTGTGGATCCAAGCCAGGGAACAAAGGGTTCCGGGTGGCAGCAATTTTGGCCATTTTCCACTTTTCCCAGCTCTTTTTGTTCTTTTTTTTTTTCTGCAAACATTTCAGCCCAGTGCTAAAACCTAAGCAGGTCATAAAGTGTAGAAACCTCGAGGTGAGTTGATGTCAGACTCTCCCGCTATCCCAGGCTGCTCCAAGCCCCGTCCAACCTGGCCTTGGGCACTTCCAGGGATCCAGGGGCAGCCACAGCTTCTCTGGGCACCCTGTGCCAGGGCCTCCCCACCCTCCCAGGGAACAATTCCATCCCAATATCCCATCTCAGCCTTCTCTTTGTCACTTTCAAACCATTCCCCTTGTCCTGACACTCCATACCCCTGTAAGTAGCTCCATTTTTAGCAGTTTCATTGAAAATGTGACATTATCTGGAGGATGCTGCTCAAGCATCTGCCAGGACTCCATCATTTGACCCAAATTAGAGCTGCACAAAAGCTCAGACTTCTCTCCAAGCCTGTGCCACCATCACTGCTTCATTTCAGGCTGTCTGGGAACTCACAGGGGCTGCAAGCAAGAAATTCTGGGCAATTTTGGAGACACAGGAACATATGAAGAGGGAATCACGTTGTTCTCCAAGCCCAGCTCCTCCATATGGGCTGTTTGTGTAGCCCAGACCTCTCCCCCAGCACAGTGTCCTCGTGCCACCAGGGCTGCAAATGACAAAGCACCCAGACTAAATCAAGCTGTTATTGCTCCTCCAAGACAGATTTTTACCCTTGGATTGGAATTTTTTTTTTTTTCGGTGGCGCTGCAGCAAATCACATGAAACGTGGAGCAGATGTGAACTTCTCGGGGTTCCAGCATCCTTCATGGAATGTGCCCCTCTGAACAAATTACAAACTGCTCCATCTGTGCTGACTGGATTGAAATGTCAGCCCCACGGTTGGGGGAAGCCTGGCAGGATTTGTGTTTAACAATTTTGCAAGTGTATTAGATTAGCAATTATCCTGTTCTGGTTTTAAATTCTAATTTCACCTTTTTTTTTTCCCCCTTCCTTCTGCAGGATGCAATATTCATGTACTGTTAAATCAAATACTCCATTAACAGCACCAGAGATAAATATTGAATTAATGGAATAATTCAGGTTAATAGCAGATTCATGGGATAAAGCTGGAGAATGCTGTGTGTGAATTCTGCCAGCAGCTGAATCCCTGACCCTGGCTGTGCTCTGACTGCAGGTACAATAAAAAAAGCCAGAAATGCTGAACTGTCTGAGATTTAAATATTTACTGGGAGCACATAATAGGTCATGGGTGTGAACAGATGAAGCCAGGACAGGCCATAAGCAGTGAATTTTTCAGGCTCTCCCATCCTGCTGAGGAGTTACAGAATCCACCGGTTCCTGCTGCTGAATAAATGCTCATTTTCCAGCCCCAAAGCCTCCATCTCCTGCAGCCCTGGTCCCCGAGTGGGGCTGAGCAACCGACGGACACAGCCCCGCTCTGGTGGCACGGCCAGGGCCTGTCCCCTGCTGCTGTGACAAACCCAGGGCAGGCAGAGTCCCCCCCAGCGGAGTGGGAAAGGCAAGAATCCAAGGGTTTGNAGAACAGTTCAGGTCAGAAGGGAGCTTAGAGATCATTTTGTTCCACCCCTGCCACGGGCAGGGACACCTCCCACTGTCCCAGGGTGCTCCAAGCCCCGTCCAGCCGGGCCTTGGACACTTCCAGGGATCCAGGGGCAGCCACAGCTTCTCTGGGCACCCTGTGCCAGGGCCCCCCCACCCTCACAGGGAACAATTCCTTCCCCATATCCCATCTATCCCCGCCCTCTGGCAGTGGGAAGCCATTCCCTGTGTCCTGTCCCTCCATCCCTTGTCCCAAGTCCCTCTCCAGCTCTCCTGGAGCCCCTTGAGGCCCTGGAAGGGGCTCTGAGCTCGCCCTGGAGCCTTCTCCTCTCCAGGTGAGCACCCCCAGCTCTCCCAGCCTTCCCCAGGATGTGTTTGTGAGCTGTCCCCACACCTCTGTCCTTCATTCTCTTTTTTGACAAGACTCCCTGGTCGGTCACCATATTTTTATGCCTGACTTCATGAATATTTCAAGTCGGAAACTCATCCCGAAATGGTTTCCTTTTTGTCTTTTCTTCTAGGAAAAGTGTGTGTGCAAACTCTCCCTTAATTTATGCAAATACGGAGGTGGAAGAGTTTCACTTCATTGTTACAAATTAAAAGGTCCCTAACATTTCCAATTAGCTGGAGAGAAAAGCAGCCATAAATTCATGACACAGGCAGCAATTCTGCTCTGGAAGGACCTGGGAGGCTCTGAGGGACACCCAAGGGAGGCTCCGAGGGACACCTGAGGGAGGCTCCGAGGGACACCCGAGGGAGGCTCCCAGGGGTGCCTGGAGCAGTGGGAAGGGATCAGAATGGAGGATTTGTGCCAAGGGATGGCCCAAGGGCAAGGAAGTTACCATTAGGGTTAAACCCAGCTCAGTGTTGCCCCTCTTAGAATAATGGAATATCCTGAGAGGGAAAGGATCCACAAGGATCATCAACTCCAACTCTGGCCCTGCCCAGACCCCCCAACAATCCCACCCTGTGCATCCCTGGCAGCGTTGTCCAAAGGCTCCTGGAGCTCTGGCAGCCTCGGGGCCGTGCCCATTCCCTGGGGAGCCTGGTCAGTGCCCAGCCCCCTCTGGGGGAAGAACCTTTTCCTGCTCTCCAGCCCTGGCACAGCTCCAGGCTGTGTCTCCTCCACTGCATTGAAGCAAAGAAATGAAGGCTGGTGCGTGGACCCCTCCTTCCCACGGGAGCCCACCACCCCTGCTTTGTCCCTCCCTTGAAACCCCATCAGCTCCGGACTGGGGAGGCCTCAGAAAAGGGTTGGGATATGGGAAAGTTTCCATGGAGGGACCCTGCCCATCACACAGAGGGAAGGCCCTGGGGCTCTGAGCTCTGTGCTCCCAGGCTCTGCAGGGATTTGTCACCCTCTCCATCCCAGACCAGGGCTCTGGGGCCATGGTGGCACCGTGGGCTGGCACAAGCTGCAGGCCCCCCCCTGCCTGAGCAGCTCCCCCGTGGGATCCCCCCACGGCCCCGAGGCACAGCCGTGGCCGGGGGGGCTGGATGGAGGGAGGGGGTCAGAGCAGAGGGAGCCACCAGGCACAGCCCTGCAGGAGAGAGGTGCAAATCCACCCCTGTCCCGTGGTTCTGACTGCATTTAGACTTTTTGAGGGGGCAGTGTCTCACCTCATGCCCCATCGCCCTCGTGAGGGTCCCTCTGGCTTCCCCCCAGTGCTCAGCACCCCCCAAGGCTCCTTCGGGAGCAATCCCACCACCCCGGCATTCCCAAGTGATGCTCCTGCTGCCTCCCAGGCCGTTTCACAGCCTGGCTGGTGCTGCTGGGTGTCTGAAATCCCAGGGACACCCTTTCCCATCCCTCTGGCTGCAGACACGGCGGGTACAACGCGTTCAGACACCCCGAGCGAGGAGAACTCATCACAACGGAGCTGCTTTTTATTGGCTTCACACCCCACAGAGCTTGTACCTCTCCTCCCCAGGGCCAGATAAGGGGGTTGTGTTGATGTTTAAGAAAAAGCCCTTCCTGGCACCGGCGCTGGCAGAAATATTGAGAGCTTCATTCCCCCCCCCCTTCGCCCTCTCTCCTCCTCCTCTTGTAATCTTTGATAAAGAAAAAAGTGTTCTCCAAAACAAAAAAAAAAAGGTATGCTAATTAACAATTAATTCTTTTATCTCATAGTGCCGAGACTGGAAGACCTGAAGAAGACGTAGAATAAAATTAGTGGTAATTAGCTTTTTAGAGCATTAAATAAACAGTGATGTGAACGATGGAGAATTAATGTTATGCATTTATTTTTAACAATATTTATACAGGCAGTTTTTGAACAAGGCCCTGTGGCATTGGCTTTTACTAATACAGGCAAAACAGCACTGAGAAATAATTACATTTAGTCTGCATTAAGACAGCACTATGCAAATCAAAGGAATAATGAAGAGAAGCCTGTTAATAGGGCTTTAGGAGACTCTGTGCTGGAATATAATATCAGGGCTTTGTATTTCTCTGGAGAATTCCAGCATTGCCACCCTCCATCATTCCCAGCCAGAGGCACTGGCTGTGAATCAGCATCTCTGGAATGAGTCAGAGCCACTGGAAATGGGTTTTTGGCGTGGTGATTTGGGCACTTCCCAGGGAGCCCTGGCAGGAGCCAGGGAAGGACTCAGAGCTCCCTGTCCCAGTGCTCCCACACAGCCACCCCCAGCCCTGCACTGTGGGGCAGAGATCACAGAATATGGGAATATCCTGAGATGGAAAAGGACACACAAGGATCAGAGTCCAGTTTCTGGCCCTGCACAGTGGGGCAGAGTGTCCCAGAATATCAGAATATCCCGAGATGGACAAGGACCCACAAAGATCTTGGAATCCAACTTCTGGCCCTGCACAGTGGGGCAGAGTGTCCCAGAATATCAGAATATCCCGAGATGGAAAAGGACCCACAAAGATCTTGGAATCCAACTTCTGGCCCTGCACAGTGGGGCAGAGTGTCCCAGAATATCAGAATATGCCGAGATGGAAAAGTACCCACAAGGATCAGAGTCCAACCCCTGGCGCTGCACAGACACCCCAACAATCCCACCCTGTGCATCCCTGGGAGTGTTGTCGAAGCATAACTCGGTGTTTCTCTCCCCAATCCCTGTAGGAACACCCGAATGTCGCGCCCTGATTCCCAGAGGGGTCAGCGCTGTCCCCTGGAAGTGAAGTGTGCAGAGCTCACGGATTTCAGCCCCAACAAACCCGCCTGTCTGACTGGACGTATTTATTCTTTGCGGGTGCTGGTTTGATGTTTTGGGGCACCTGTGGGACAGGCCCAACCATTCCATTAGGAGCCCCCTGCACGGACAGGCTGCACTTCCCGGGGTCACTGATAGAGATGGGATCTCCCTCATCCAGACATTTGTAACACTCGGGCAGAAAGGGACAGAGAAAATCAAAATTTGGCTCCTGTTCAGCCGAAGCACCCTCGGATCATCCATCTCCTGTTATCACCCCAGCAAGTGAAGGAGAGGGAAGTGGGAAGCTGTGGAAAACCCTGTTTGTGTAGCAGAGTTTTACTGCTAACAGGGTGTGCTAATTAAGAAAGGAGACTCAGCAGATGAATCTTTGACACAGTTCTTAATTAACACTCTCTCCAAAGCCAGAATCAGAGGGAAGAGGGGTGCAGGGCCCTCCTGGGCTCCCCCAGCCCAGCAGGAATCCAGAGCCTCCTGCTCCACACCCGGCTTCCACCCGCCTGTCTTAATTAAAGTCATCAGTGACAGGCTTCAATCAGGCAGCTAATGAGGAGCTGACAGGGACTTCATGCAATCAGTCCTTTGTCACTTCACTGGAGTGACAGCAGCAGGGATACGGATATGGATATGGATATGGATATGGATATGGATATGGATATGGATATGGATATCCCTGCCTTCCTCCTGGGATTCCACGGGGATGGGAAACCTCCAGTGAGGGCAGGGTGAACACAGGGCCTGGCCAGGGCTGTGGTGGCCGTGGGTGACACACACGGGGCAGGGATAGCCCTGGGGAATGTGGCCTTGGGTGACCCATACTGGGCCAGGGAGATCCCTGGGGAATGTGGCCGTGGGCGACCCACCCTGGGCCAGGGCTATCCCGGGGGAATGTGGCCTTGGGTGACCCATACTGGGCCAGGGAGATCCCTGGGGAATGTGGCCGTGGGCGACCCACCCTGGGCCAGGGCTATCCCGGGGGAATGTGGCCTTGGGTGACCCATACTGGGCCAGGGAGATCCCTGGGGAATGTGGCCGTGGGCGACCCACCCTGGGCCAGGGCTATCCCGGGGGAATGTGGCCTTGGGTGACCCATACTGGGCCAGGGAGATCCCTGGGGAATGTGGCCGTGGGCGACCCACCCTGGGCCAGGGCTATCCCGGGGGAATGTGGCCTTGGGTGACCCATACTGGGCCAGGGAGATCCCTGGGGAATGTGGCCGTGGGCGACCCACCCTGGGCCAGGGCTATCCCGGGGGAATGTGGCCTTGGGTGACCCATACTGGGCCAGGGATATCCGTGGGGAATGTGCCCATGGGTGACAGTCACGGGGCAGGGATATCCCGGGGGAATGTGGCCGTGGGTGACACACACAGGGCAGGGACAAATCTGGGGGACTGTGGCCTTGGGTGGCCCTGCTGGGACAGGGACGTCCCTGGGGGGCTGTGGCCATGGATGAACCACAATGAGAGAGGGACAAATCTGAGGGACTGTGGCCATGGATGACCCACTCTGGGCCAGGCACACCCCTGAGGGACTGCGGCTGTGGGTGACCCTGATGGGACAGGAACACCCCTGAGGGACTGTGGCTGTGGGTGACCCATGCTGAGAGAGGGACAAATCTGAGGGACTGTGGCCGAGGGTGACCCTGATGAGACAGGGACAGCCCTGAGGGACTGTGGCCGAGGGTGACCCTGATGGGACAGGGACAGCCCTGAGGGACTGTGGCCTTGGGTGACCCACGCAGGGACAGGGACACCCCTGAGGGACTGCGGCTGTGGGTGACCCTGATGGGACAGGGACAGCCCTGAGGGACTGTGGCCGAGGGTGACTTGCCTTGACCCCTTTAACCTATTTTTTTGGCGTCTCTTTGGCACCTGTCCCCCACACTCCTCCTGCCTTCCCGCACGTTTAGGTTTGCTCCCTATCCCCCACCTGCAGCCTCTGCCAGGACTGCACAGGAAGCAGGACTGGGAAGGGAGAGATCAGCTCCTGAGCAGTTACTGCTCCTTAAGGGAAATCACAGCTTTGGTGCCTGCCCAGACAGCTCCAAACCAGGGCCCTGGGCTGTCTCAATACCTTGTTTAAGTGGGTGGGTTGGTTTAAACACGCTCCAGATCCTTCCTCCTTGAGCAGAAATTCCTGCTGCTGTCCCTGGGGACAGACACAGGAGGCTGGGGGAAGGCGGCTGGGACCAGAACTTCTGTTTGCACCCCCTGTGACTGCAGTGCTGGTCCCCGCACACCAAGATTTGGTGTCTCTAAACCCCCAGAGCACGGCCCCAGAGAACACCTGGAGTCTGTCCTCATCCAGGTGGGAGGGTTTTCATGGCAGAGGTGGAAGATGGGCACTGAACTCAGCACAGAGGGGATGTTTTTCCCAAGGCTGGATGTGCCAGCTGGCAGTGACAGCTCTGCCTCTGTGTCACCTGCCCTTGGGTTGGCCTTTTACAGGTGTGGGGAACGGAGGCAAAGAGGCACAGGGAGCAATCTAAAAACAGCAAATTAGGGAGAAATGAGTGATGGAAGCCAGGCCCCAGAGCCCCACTCTGTGTCCAGGTGCAAAGGGCTTTGCCATCCCTGCCTCTCTCATTTGATTGGTTCCATCCCTGCCTCTCTCATTTATTCCCAGCGTTTGTGTTCCTGCAGGAAAGCCCTGATGGGAAGGGCAGGCTTGGAGCACCCTGGGATTGCAGAAGGTGCCCCTGCCCGTGGCAGAGGTGGAATTATAATGGACTTCAAGGTCCCTTCCAACCCAACCCACTCCATGGTTCAGTGATTCTGTTCACATCCTGCAGCAGGAACAAATTCCCAGGCGATGTTGGGAAGCATCCCCTGCCTCTGACAGAGTGGGGAGCAGGCCCCCATCCTCCCTGCTCCTTTTGGAGCTCGCACAGCATCCCAGCAGAGCAGGGAATGTGCTGGGAGGTGTTGCTGTTGCCATGGCTCCGTAATTACCTCCTGCCAGGTTACCATAGAGAAAAGCCTTTGGAAACAACAGCACTTCAACTTTGTTTACATGGACTCGTCAGCTTTTAAATAAAACTTTACCCAAAGCAGGGACTGAGCCCGTGGCAGAGCAGGGAGGGCTTTAATCACTGCAGAAACCGAGCAAGTATTTCAACATTTGGCTCTTCGTTTCACGTTTTGGGCGGCGGGGAGGGTTTTTGGTTGACTCACCGGTGAGTTGTTTTATGGGTTTGACTTTTCCTCCACCAGAAGAGCTGGGAGCTGTGTCTGGGAGGAGGCAGAGACACTTTGGGCATCCAGAGGAGCTGCAGGGCTCAGTGACAGGGGTGGGAAAGCTCCAGAGAAGGCACCAGCAAGGTCCCACAGCCCAGGCAGGTGACGGGCTGGCAGCAGGAGCATTTCCACCATGGAGCACAGAAGGTCCAGACCCCAGAGCAGGCCCTGAGGAGGCCCTGGGGAGCTTGTGGCCATTTAACCTCAGTCCCAGACAAAGAGGAAACAGCTTTGAAACAGCCAAAAAGAAAGCAGGGCTTTATCACATGGGGCAGTCAGGCCCTGCTTACCAGTTCTGGCCAGAAGGAAAGAGGTGCTGCAGGTCTAAGATATTTTTGCTGCACAGAAAAGATGAATTCCCTCAAAAAAAAATCAGGTTTGGACAAACCTGAATTTCTAAACAATCTGCTTGGCTTTGTCCAACACCATCCACTGCTTTAGGGTTTCCTGGGAGGGCAGGGGGTGTGCAGACCTGAGGGATGGAAAAGCTGCCCTCATGGCACTGCAGAGTGGGGAAATAACTGAGATTTGCTGCACTAAAAATCCTTTGGGATTGCACAAGGGGCATAACCAGCTGTGGCGCTCAG
Source organism: Atrichornis clamosus (assembly GCA_013400975.1). Taxonomy (NCBI): domain Eukaryota; kingdom Metazoa; phylum Chordata; class Aves; order Passeriformes; family Menuridae; genus Atrichornis; species Atrichornis clamosus. Next base: position 13,827 of record WBMZ01004548.1, on the reverse strand, counting down.
AAGGGAGAGCCAGATTCCCTGGGGGATGGGTGGGATGGTGTCCAGGCCGTTGGGAAGGGACCAGATGTCTGTGGAATTTCATCAAAGGCTTTTTGGGGTCACAGAGCCCCTCGTGACCGCTGTCAGAGCTGCCTCCACACCCCACCGAGCCCTTCCACAAAGCCGGGTCCTGAGGCTCACCCTTCCAAAACCTGAATGATGGGAGGTTTGGCAGCAGGAGGAGCTGGGGATGAAGGCTCCCTTCTCTCCCACAGCTCAGGAGAAGCTGCTGTGGGCGACCTGAAAGTGCTGGGGTTGCACAGCAGAGGCTTTCTGCAGTAGGTGTTGGCAGAGAGGCACAACATGTCCTGAGTGGGAAGGGACCCACAGGGATCGTCGATCCAGCCCCTGGCCCTGCCCAGACCCCCCAACAAGCCCACCTTGTGCATCCCTGGCAGCGTTGTCCAAAGGCTCCTGGAGCTCTGGCAGCCTTGGGAATGTCACCATTCCCTGGGGAGCCTGGTCAGTGCCCAGCCCCCTCTGGGAGAAGAACCTTTTCCTGCTCTCCAGCCTGACCCTTCCCCATCTCACCCGGAGTGGATCTGGTTGGTGCTGTCAGTGCTGCCCAGGGCGTGTTTGGTCTCTCCTTGATGCCCCTGTCCCCCCTGGCTGGAAGGATTTGCTCCTCCCAGCCCCTGTCTGCCTTCACCGACTCCCAAAGGAATTTTAGGGGTTATTTCAGCTGTGGCACCACTCTCCACTGATTCCTGTCCCAGGCACATCACTCCGTACTGAACTGAACTGAACTGAACTGAACTGAACTGAACTCCCTTTATGTATTTTAATATCTAAAATGAATCTTAGTGATGAGGCAAACACGGAACATTCCCCATTTGGCCTCGTTAATTGACCTCAGCCGGAGCAGTGACTCCGGAGCTTTGAGACATCCAGAGGCTTCAGCTTTGTGAGGACAGAGCGGGGGGCGGCCGCAGGGTGGGCGGTGGGTGAGAATTAAGGGCTGGTTCCAGCAGTGTCACCTCCCGCAGCTCGGGACAAAGGGAATTCAGGAAGGCTCCCGGTGCTGCCGCAGCCACGAACAGAACTTGTCACCCCCTGTCACGGAGAGCGCCACACCCTGGCATCAATAATAGAGTAGTTTATTAATTCTGCAGCAGCAGGAGTTAATTGGCTGGGGATAAATGGTGAACATAGCAGGAGGCAGGGGAGGTCCGCGTTCCTCTCGCTCACGGTATTAATGCAAAACAAGATTAAAGCCATTTCCATCTGATTCATGGCTCCTGCTTTCTCTCAAGACAAGCTAGGTGAAGGGAATTGTCCCCCCCTGCTTTCAATTCTCAAGTATTTCCATCAAATTTGCTCTTCCTTTCTGGCCTAATGAAGAGAGGGCAAACCATTTCCACTCCCACCCGAACCCAGCCGTGGGTGGTCGGAGAAGCAGGAATCCACTCGGAAATCGGGCCTTTGTTCTGAGAAAACTTACTAAAATAGTTGAATTTAGTTGATGTGTTTTTGTCAAGGGACAAATAATAAGTTAAAAATTTTCGTGTTAAGTTTTTTATATAATAAAAATTCTTTTTAAAAGAGGGGAAAACGGATTAAAAAAAGGGAAAAAGGCGGTTGAAACCAATCAAGCTGAGTTAAGGACTGCCGGTGAATAAGAGAGTGATTGGTGCTGTTTTCCACTCCGTGGTGGCATTGAAATGCAAAATAACCCGCAGACAAACGAGCCTCGCGAGCTGCCCTGCTCGGAGAGGTCATTAGCCCTGCTCAGACGTAAAAGGAGCGATTCCGTTTGCAAACAAGCCCAAAAGTCGGGAAGCAAAAGGCCGAGGGGAGCGCAGGGGAAGCCAGCGAGCCCCCAACGGCAGGAATGCGTCACACGCAGATGGAGCGTCATTAAAATGAGCAAAGAGGAGGATGGGGTTTCAACATTTGAGAGATCAGGGGCTGTTCAGGCTTCCCGGGGTAGCCTGAGGCTTCTGGAGCAGTGGAGGTGCTGAGGGAGCACCTGCGGAGGGGGGGATGCGGCGGGGGCAGGGGTCCTGTCCCCGGGGTGACGCTGATGCGGCCGCTTCGCTCCTTATGGGAGAGAAATCAGGGACAAATCGCCACAAATTCGGCTGAGGGAGCTGGGAAAGGGGTTCAGCCTGGAGCAAAGGAGGCTCAGGGGGGCCCTTCTGGCTCTGCACAAGTCCCTGACAGGAGGGGGCAGCCCGGGGGGTCGGGCTCTGCTCTCAGAGATGAAAGGAAATGTCCTCAATCTGCACCAGCCGGAGGCTCAGGTTGGATATCAGGGAAAATTTCTTCATGGAAGGTTGGTTAAGCATTGTCACAGGCTGCCTAGGGCAGTGGTGGAGTCATCCTCCCTGGAAGTGCTCTTTTCCAACCCTAATGGTTCCATGGCCCTGTGGAATTCGGCGGCCCCGGCTCAGCGAGTGCGGCAGTGCCTCCCCCTGGGAGCTGCTCCGGCGGGGAAGACTGCCTCCAGCTGGTGTTGTGTGCGGGGAATTTTCCCTTTCCTCACGAACAGAGAGCAGTGCCTTTCACGCCGGGGACAGCCGGCCTGATCCGTGCTGTCGGTCCATCTGATCCACGCTGTCAGTCCGTCTCCAGGGTGCCCCGGTGCACCGACGGATCTCTGAGCTCCCAGCAATCCACGCTGGTGCTCCCGGAAAAACGTACCTTGGCTGGGAGCGGGGATCCAGCTCCGCGTGCCCTGAGCTTGCTGTGCCAGCATTTACATGACCAGGAGAGCCAGGGGAATGTGAGTGATTCCGGTCTGATGCCGGAGTTTCACACCCTGCCTGTTGGACTGGAAACGGCCCGAGAGCATCGGGCGGCGTCAGCTTCTCTCTCCACGGACTTTTCTAATCCATCACCCAATTCCTTTTCCACGGCTCTGCATGGCTGGCTGCTCAAAGCTGGTCATTTTACCCCTCAATGATACCAATTGTTCTAACAGGAGCTATTACTTCTCCGGGCAAACCTTGTCTCCATGGAATTCTTAGACCAGCCAGGCGCCGTTTTTCCCTGGAGCGCCTCCATCTCGTCAGCACTCAGCCATCACTGAGTGCCTCACCCCAGCGTCCCCCAGGAGAATTCCAGCGGCCAAACCTCTGCCGTGGCTTCCTGGGGGCTCCCACCAGTGCCTCACAGCATGGATCATTCCCTGCCACATTCCCTTCCCAACAGCTCGGGAGAGGGGATGGCTGTAGGGCCTTTTTTGCCATCCCTCATGCAGGAGTTCCTGCGGTCTCTCCCTTTCCCTCTCTACCCTCTCCGTCCCCCCTGGACTTCACAAGGCCCCAGAGGTCAGGAGCAGGCAGCATGTTCTCCATCAAAGTGTAGCAACATTTCTTTGGGTTTGTGTTTTATTTAAGCTCCTACCAGCAAAAAAATGTGCTTTTAGACAGGAGATCCAAGCTCCAGCTACTGAGCCAGCCAGGGGAGCTGCTGCAATGAATTCAAACCCTCCTGCCCGCGCTCACCACATTTGTTTCACTTTCTCCCAAAGCCAGCAATCAGAGCACTCCATCTCCCTCTAAATTGAAACTAAAGGCTAGATTGAAAAGGAGATGCTTGTACCACATAACCACTGACCTTCCCGAAGAGCTTTAATGCCTGAAACATCCTAAAATTTGTTTTGAATCAATTCAGTATCACCTCAGCACAAGGCAATCTCTGTGTCTGAAAAAGCTGCGAGGGGGAAGGAGCTTGTCTAAGGCAGCCTGGCAGAGGCGCAGGCAGGATTTTGATCCCACTTCTCCTTAATGGGGTTGATTAAAAGCTTCACTGCTTTATCCCTTACACGGGGGCACTTTTATCTGGGATGTGCTGGGGGTTTATCCCCTCAGGGGTGCGGGTTCATCCCTTGTGCTGATGGAAATCCCAGGTTCTGGCTGGCACCAGGGAGTTCCACAGATCCTTTTACCCTCGAGTCCAGCTGCAAATGGATTTGTCCACAACAACAGAGTGGATGTGGTGCCTCAGCCTGAGGCGGGTCTTGCAGGATGCTGGAGGGAATCCTATCCCACAGAGCCCTGTGGGGATTTAGGGTGAATCCTGCCCTTTGCACTGCAGTTCTTTCCCTGTAAAACTGGACAACTTCCCTTTTTCCTGACCTTGTTTCCCACTCACAACAGGAATCAGCTCCTACCAAGTGATTGGAGTGGTGCCTGGTGCAGCCCTGGGGCTTTCCAGCATCTCCAAGGACCAGCAGGACCTGCACTCTTTGGGGTTCTACAGCTCAGGTACCATTTCTCACCACTGCTGCACAGTGCCCTCCATGGAAGCTCCATCTGATTCCCAGTTTAACTTCCCAGTATGGAGCCAGCAACTGGGATTCCCACTGCAAAATTTGCCTGATCCCTAAACCTGCTTCCCAGGAGCTTCTGGCCCCTGAGGAGGAGCCTTGGAGAGGCAGGAGCAGGGCAGTGCATTCCTGGTGTTTGTCCCATCCCTGGATCCTGGGTGCTCCCAGTGCCAGCCGTGGGTGTCCTGCTCCTGCTGCCCCCCTGCAATGGAAACATTCCCATTATGATGCCTGGATCATCTCCCAGCTGCTTCATTTCCTGGCGGGGGGATAAATTACATCCCTGCTAGGCCAGGGAGAAGCTGATGCTTTGCAGCTGAGCCCACTGGTTTGTCAAAGAGAGCTCAAAAAATAAATTTTAAAAAGAGGGGGGAAAAAAAGGGTGGGAATGATGAGGGATGGCAGCCTGGGAGAGAGCAGCAGCTGGTGCTGAGCAGCTCTGACACCTGTGAAATGAGCTGAGGGCCTGAGGTCACCGGGGTGACACTGCCCCAGATGTCACCTCCCGGGTCCTTGGGGGGCCAGCAGTGCCTGCAGGCTCAGCGATCACCTGGATCCAAGTCACCTCCACCTCGGAGCTGACAGGATTTCGGGTTGTGCCAGAGCAGCCCTGGTCACCTTCTCCTGCCCTGGGCTGGTGTGGGGGCTCAGGGGCCAGCGGGGCCTGGGGCAGAGCTGCTGCTGCTGGATCCCCTCCCTGGCTGTGACGGGAACCTTTGGAACTGGTCCTTACTGGTCCCAACTGGGCAGCTGTTCTCCCTGAGGAGTTACCGGCTGTCTGAATTCCTGGGAATGACTGATCCCTGATGTCAGCCACCAGCCACCAGGAGCAGCCTGACTGCTGATGCCCAGCTCCTGCGATCCCCCTGCAGAGACAACCTCATTTTATCCGTTCCACTTGCATTGAACTGAGGCTGCCTTTCCTGCTCTGCCAGGGAGAATTAGGAGATCTTTGATTCCCGACCTTGCCCCTGCCTGGATGATTTGCTCTCCCCTTGTACTTCCTGACAGCTCCCTCTTTTCCAGCCTGCTCTGCCCCGGGCTGCGTGGTGCCCTCGGGCACCTCGGCTTTGGTGGGAGAGGTGATGGCTGATGATTAAACAGCTGAACTCCTCTTCCCTCAGATTCCCTGAGAGCTCCCGGGGCATCCTCTGCGATGGGAGATGGATCATCCCTGCAGGCACTGAGCAGAGCCCTCCATCAGGTGCCCAAGTGATACCTGGAACCCGCGGCTGCTCCGAGGCTCCAGCAGGATGCGGGCAGTGCCCGGCGCTTCCCGGCGCTGCCCGGGATGGATGCCGGCAGGAGCGGCGGATGGGAGCGGGAATTTCATTAATAAAAGCAGCAGTTCTCCCTCCCCCGCTCTGCTCTCATCGCCGGCGTTTGAAAGGCAGGATTGAGAGCCCGGAGCTCGGGGGCTGGGTGCAGATGTGGAGCTGAGCCGCTCCCCGGGAGTGCTTCCACCAGCAGAATTCCGACGGGAGGAAATGGGCTGGCGACACCCAGCAGACAATGATCCATTGGGAAGTATCCTCTGCAGATGTGCTTCCTCCTCATCAGCACTTGTGACTGTCAATGAGGCTCCTTCCCTTCTGCCCCACGCTCTGAAGGGGCTGATATTTTATCTTGGGTTTTTGCCCAGAAAGATGAAACGAGTGAGTGAAAGGAAAGAAAGGAAAAGCCCCCGCTCTGGGTGGGACTGCCTCCCGTGCAGGGAAGATGAATGGGAATTCTGGGTCACACCAGTTCCACTGAAGCTTTGCCAGGCAACTTCTGTGGATCGCTTGGAGCTGGGGTTTGAGCTGGGACAGGTCTGTGCTGCATTTCACCCTCCCAGTAAAAGGATGGAGCATTATTTTTGCCGTCAGAACTTCCTGTGAGTTGGTTTTCCTTGCTGCCCCAAGGTTACAACAGCCTTGAGAATCCCAGGATCACTGAGGTTGGAAAAGAGCTCCAGGACTGAGTCCAGCCTGTGCCCGATCCCCACCTTGTCCCCAGCCCAGAGCCCTGAGTGCCACGTCCAGGAATTCCCTGGACACCTCCGGGGATGGGGACTCCAAACCTCCCTGGGCAGCCCCTTGCCTGGCTGAAAGGGAACATCCTCCAATCCTCCTTTATCCTGGAGCAAAGGAGGCTCAGGGGGCCCTTCTGGCTCTGCACAAGCCCCTGACAGGAGGGGGCAGCCAGGGGGGATTTGGGATCTGCTCCCAGGGAACAGGGACAGGAGGAGAGGGAACGGCCTCAGCTGTGCCAGGGGAGGTCAGGTTGGACAGCAGGAGGAATTTCTCCATGGAAAGGGTTGCCAGGCACTGGAAGGGGCTGCCCACGGAGGTTTGGAGTCGCCATTCCTGGAGGTGTCCAAGGAATTCCTGGACGTGGCACTCAGAGCTCTGGGCTGGGGTCAAGGTGGGGTTTGGGCACAGCTTGGACTCCATGGTCTCAGAGGACTTTTCCAACCTCAAAGATCCCGGGATTCTGTGATTCCATGAACGGGGTGGTGCAGTGGGGTGGCAGCTCCGATATTTTGAGACCTGCAGCAGAGCAGTGTGGAAGGAGAGCTGGTGCCAGCACTGAGAGGGTGACGGAATGTGGAGAACTGAAGGTAATCAGCGATTCCATCAGCAGTTCCAAGATCCTGCCACACCAGAGCTTGATTCAGTAGAAATTCCCGGCACTGATCTTTGCAGGAGCTGCCCCGAGGGTCTGGAGGGGCTTTGCCCTCTGGAGCTGTGGGCAGGGGGTGCCCAGGGGCCGTGGAAGGCAGAGCTCCACAGACCATGGTGGGAAATCAGCCCCCTCCCACAGGAAAGGGGCAGGAAAAGCTCTGCCTGGGAGTGTTCCAGGTGGGGGAACCTGTTCTAGATCACAGGTTTTTAAGGGTGAGGAACACGAAACCTTGGAAAACCAAAGGCAAGGAAAACCCCTGGCTGTTCCAGCACAGCAAAATGGTGCTGGTTGTTCCTTTTCATCCAAATTCTGTGAATCCTGAGTTTTGTTTTAATCAAAAAGCTTTTCCTGGGCTGATGTTTCTGTGCGTGGCCTCTCTCCCCGCTGTCTTGCATTTGCTGTATTGTCTACAAAACCATCTTTATTTTCAAACCAACATTTTCCCAGTTCCCAAATCCCAAACAAAGCATAATGTTATATTAATTTGAATTCAGTGTTATTTTCTGATGGTGCTTTATGGAAAGTTGTTTTTTTCCTTTTGTGCTGGAGTTCAAATATTTTCAGAGAAAAACAGTGGCAAAACATTTTTAATAGGGAGCTCTTTTATCTAAATATTTCATTGAATAAACAGGTCCAGTGTGGTTTGATTTCAGTGCATCTAATTTAATGTATTAAACCTTCTGAGCACTGGCTTTCATTTAAATGACCTTTTTTCTTTATTTGATTCAGGGAGGGTTAGTGGAAAAAAATCAGATTCTTTTTTGATGGAACAACTGCAGGAGAAGGTTTCTGTCTTGAGCAGAATGAAAATGAGAATTTGAATGCTCTCTCCCACCCTGGGAGTTCTGGCTAAGCTTTAAAAAAAACAAAAGCAAAATAAAACAACAAAAAAAAAGAGCCAACCTCAAACAGTTGTTTCTGTTCGAAATGGTTTGGTTTGGTTTGTTCTCCCCTGAAACAATTCCAAGCCTCTGGATGCCCAGACTGTTGGGGCCATCATGGAATTCAGGTTGGAAAACACCTCCAAGAGCATCAATCCGGACTCTGACGGGATCCCCCCGTGAACCACATCTCCACGTGCCACATCTGCTCACCTTTTGGGCCTTTCCAGGGATGTGATTCCAGCACTTCCCTGGGCAGCTCCAATGAGTAACTCCTTTTTCAGGGAAGAAATTCTTCCTGATGTCCAACCTGAACCTCCCCTGGCACAACCTGAGGCCACTCCCCTTGTCCTGTCCTCACGTTTGCAGCACGTCAGGGCTGTCTCTGACTTTTGGGAGCTCCAGGAATCCGTGGAGGCCTTGGGGATACTCCATGAAGACCTCCAGGTGGTCCTGGAATGAAGGGATGTGCTTGTTCCAGCTCCAGGGGGCTGGATGGTGGCGTCCTTTGGGTACCACAATCGTTTGGGTACCGCATTCCCTTGGGTATCAAATTCCCTGGGGTGCCACAATCCCTTGGACACCACAATCCCTTGGATGTCATGGTGCCTTGGGTGCCACAATCTCCTGGACACCACAATCCCTTGGATGTCATGGTGCCTTGGGTGCCACAATCTCCTGGACACCACAATCCCTTGGATGTCATGGTGCCTTGGGTGCCACAATCTCCTGGACACCACAATCCCTTGGATGTCATGGTGCCTTGGGTGCGACAATCCCTTGGACACCTCAATCCCTTGGATTTCACGGTCCCTTGCGTGCCACCCCCCCTTGACCATCATACTCCCTTGGATTTCATGGTCCCTGGGGTACCACAATCCCTTGGACACCACAATCCCTTGGATTTCATGGTTCCTTGGGTGCCACAATCTCTTGGACACCACAATCCCTTGGATTTCATGGTCCCTTGGGTACCACACTCCTTGTTGGGAAGAGGTTGGGCTTTAAGCAGCCCCCCAGGCTCCTGCTCCACAGCCCCAGCTTTTCCCAAGGGATTTTCCCTGGTGAGAGCAGCTCCCTGCTGGAGCTCTGGGTCAGACTGAACCCTCTGGGCTCCCCCTCCACCTGGGCAGAGTAGGCAAGGCAGGGAAGCTGGATTTTCTTTCCCAGCCTGTCGCTCCCCTCCTCTTGGGTGGAGATTTCCACCCAGGATCACGCAGACGATCCCTGGGAAGCTGAGCTGAGCTCCAGCCTCACCTCCCTGCAATCCCAGGGTTTGAGCAGACACAGAGGTGACCCGGAGGTGGCTCTGCTCACATCCCGCCCCGCCAAGGAGCTCCCTCCTCAGGATCCGTGTTTTCCTGCTTCTCCCGCTGCTCTGGACAAAACAAAACAAGCACCGGGACAAAAAGGAGCCACGCTGCTTCGTTTTGCAACCTCCAGAGACGTGGGAGCAGAGACGGGCACGGAATGAAGATCTCCTGTTCCGAGGAAATAAATAAGATGTTGATTGGCAAGTTAAATCCTGCAGGGTGGCACTGCCCGTCTGCCTGGAATCCCGAATGAGCCCAAGTGCGCCGTGTTTTGGGCCCTTTCCGCTCTCCAAACGCATTTTTCAGTCTCTTCCACTAAGCCTGCAGGACCCCCGCCTGCGGTTCCCCTTCCCACTGCTCCCCTCGGCCAGAAGCGCGGAGCAGCAGCTCTGCTCAGACAGCAGCTCCCGTTCGGTGTCTCCGAGCACACCGGGAGGGTTCCTGTGTTAACAGAACCATTGTCAGGAGATAATGGCCTGCTATTAGAGCAGCTTTGATTTTTTTTTTCCCCCCCCCCCCCCCTTCTGATGGCTGTGGGCCATTTTGCTGTGATGTGAGAAATGATGTCGTGCAGTTCCTGGACATATTATGGGATCAGGCCTGTCACACAGCCCAGTCACTGCTGTGATCTCTCTTTTGAGGGAGGAAGAAGCAAAGCGAGCCCCGGGGACATCGAGTGCTGGCACAACAAAATCTGCCACTGGAACGGGAACAAACCCCGAGCCTAAAGATCAGCATCCCCAAGGAGGGCAGGAGCAGGAGCAGGACAGGGGAGGTCCCCCATGGGGTCACCCTCTGCCCCTAAACAAGAGCCCACCTCCCAGGAGAACCGAGCTCCTTCTCCTCTGCACAGCGTGGGGAAATGAGAGCATCAGCCCCAGCAGAAGAATGGTGAGGTCAAAAAGTCGAAGGATGTATCAGCTCTGGTTACAATCTCCACTTGCCTCTCCCTAAAGAAATGAAGCAGCTTAAATGACCGGGAAATATTAAGCCTGAGATAAGCAGCCAGGTGAAAAAAGGACAGAGGAGCTGGACAGAGGAGCACGGACAGCAGGGAATGGCTGATGGCTGCCACAGGGACCGTCCACTCCAGCTTCTCCAGGAACAGCCCTGCATCCCCATCCCTGCCTGGGAGCCAGCCCACCACAGGCCAGCATGTTCTGGCTGTCCCCAGAGAAGGAGGGAAGGAGTTGTCCCTGTGGAGAAGAGAGTTTGTCTGGCAGCATCCGGGATCCATCCAGCCCCTGCCCGCGGGGTCTGGTTCAAGCACCAAATTCAGGGAGATGAGGGAAAACTGCAACTTCCCGAGCCCTCCCAAAGCCTGAGACGGGAGAAGCTGCTCTGGATGGAGGAACCCCTGGAGTTCTCTGGCTCTGCACTTTGCTCAAGGCTGTGTCCGGTTTCCAGCTGAGCTCTGAGCACTTCCAGTGCCCCCACCCGCACTGCTGGAGCCCTGGGCACTGGGAATCTCACATCCAACCAAAGCTGGACCCCTGCGCACTGGGAATCTCCCATCCAGCCAAAGATGGACTCCTGGGCACTGGAATTCTCCCATCCAGCCCCACCTGTGGCCAGTCCATGCAGTTTAGTTTCCCTTCTCTCCCTCTGACCTTCCTTGTTCCCCGCCTCCAGTGCAGCCCCCTAAACTTGGGGAATTCACATCACTTCTGGGCCGTCCTTCCCCTCGCCTGGAGCTCCCTGGCCAGCAATCAGCCAGCCCTGATCACCTCGGGGTTAATTAATGCACCAGGCAGGAGCAGTGCCCTGGGAGCCGTGGCTCTCACAGAATCAGCTGGGTTGGGAAAGACCTTTGGGATCCTCCGGTCCAAGCCATGAGCCGACCCCACCTTGTCACCGAGTGCCACATCCAGGCTTTTCCTAAACACTTCCAGGGACGGGGACCCCACCATCTCCCCTTCCAATGCCCAATCCATCCCTGCCTCAGCACAGCACCATTCTGGGGAGGAACCAGCACCATTTCCTGCCCGGATCCAGGGCCAGGGATGCGAAGGCAGCACAGGCAAGGAGTCCCCGGTGGTGCACAGAGGACGCAGGAGACGAGCAGGGAACATCAGACTGGATGCAAGGAGTGATTGCAGCCTCCCTGCAGCCTCCTGGTGCGCACACCCCGCGGAGCTGCTTATTTATTTATTCCACTTTATTTGCTGCAAAGGTTAAACAAATCAAACATTGCTGATTCAGTGCAAATGACAGAAGGCTAAGTGGTGTTATCTTTAATTACTGTCAGTGTCAAGGAGAAGAGCCCGGCGCGGGGGTGTCGGGCTGGGTTTGGGGGGTGGCAGGTGTGATTTGTATTCACGTGGGGACATCTAGTGACCACGGCGACACTCTGCAAAGCCTGAGCATCCCGGGAATGGGAAGCCTGGCTTCCAGCAGCTCGGCCCCCCGGAAAGCAGCCCCTGCAGCTCCCGCTCCCCTTCGCCTGCCGCTGCCGAGGGCGTCCCTCGGGCCGCGTCCCCAGGGCCGTCCGCAGGGGTCTGTCCGAGCTCTGGTGTGTCCTGCCGTGGGGCAGGGCTTCCCCAAAGCCCCGCGGGCTCGCTGCCAGGCTCCATCCAGCGGGATGTGATGTGGGATGAGCCCCGTGAGCAGAGCCTGGCACAGCACCCGTGACAAGGGACACCCCTGCGCCGGGGGTCTGTGCTGCTGGGCCTCCACTGAACGCACCGCGGGGGAACAGAAGGCTCCCAGTGCTCCCAGTTCAGGTCACGCAGCTCCCAGTCCCTCTGGATCCTTCCCAGCTCCGCCAGCAAAGTCACCGCGGCTCATCCCGAAGCCGTTTCCCCCCTCCCTGCGTGGCTGTGGGGTCACCTGGAGCCAGGTGTCCTGCGGGGACCTCTGCTCCTGCAGCTGCTGCTGAGGGGGAGCTCTGCCCCCTCCCTGCTGGGCTCTTGTCCCAAATGTCCTCTGCTCACACCAACTCACCTGAAAAGAGCAGGCACAGCTTTTTTTTCGTTAATTGATGTTCCAGGGCAGACAGGCTCAGCCAGGCCGGGAGCTTTTCCCTCTTGGATCTGTCACAGGCCCTCTCACACTCCCAGGCGGGCAGCTCCCTGTCCTCTGGTCATCTGCTGTTATCCCGCAATGGTTTGGGTGGGAAGGGACCTTAAAGGCCATTAAAATTCCAATTTCCAGGCCTCCCTGAGCTCTCTCACTTCACTCAGTTGTTAGCAGGAGGCAATGACCCCTGGATCTGAGGAGTTTCCATCTCTGTCCTAAAGATTTCACTTCAGCTCCAAAGAAACTTCCACTTCTGCCATTGCATCTCCCTCCCCCAATTTACATCTACCTAACATTTTCCCCTTACACCTGCTGCTATCAAGATCTCCTACACACACATTTGAAATTAATCCTTTATTTCCCAAAGCAGACCTTGCTATCAGTAATTAACTTCCTTCCAATTAGCTGCTGAGACACCGTGCCGAATTTGTGGGCACAGTGATAAAATCCAAAATCCAGGTGGTTGCACTGCAGGTGCAGGAAAGGTCAGGGAGTGATTTCCCCTGGGAAGGTGGATTATTAATTTTATGGCATTCTGGAGGGTCCAACAACAGAGTCCCTGAGATTCCAGGGAGCCCTGGCCCGGGATCTGGGTGGAACCACTGGGATACCCCTCTGCACACAAGGATTCTCCAGAGCTCTGGGGCAGGAGCTCCCTGTGTGCACCTGAGCCCTGCCAGGCTGTGCTGTGCTGCCAAATTCCCTGTTCCCAGCTCACTGGGGAATGTGAAGTTCCCCTTTTTCAGCTCCGACATCTCCTGTGCCTGGGGCTTCTCCCCTGTAAGGCAGGAACAGGCTTTTATCCTTCTTTTCCCTCTCTCCAGAGCAAGAATTCCTCCTTCCCCCATCCCTACAACCCTTCTACGATGCCCCAGCACTTCGTGAATTCCTGGGATTCACTTCCTCCATCCAGGGGAGATAGATACCAACCTGATCCCCACCAAGGAACACCTGAGGACAGAGAACTGCTCCCATTTATTGGCATCTCCAGTCCTATCCATGCAGTTTGTAAAAGGGTGGGAAGAGGCCACAGAGCACTGAAACACCACAACAATTGTCAAACCCACAAAACAGCTCCTGCCCTGATCGGTGATTAAAAAATAAATAAACCCAAATGACTGCTTGCAGCGTGAAACCACTTGGAATTTACAGGCAGAGCTCTGATCCTGAGCAAGTTCATCAGGAGAGGAATTGCAGGGGGTGGTTGTGCTCTGCCTTGGTGCAGCTTCTTCCCAGGCTGACCATAAAATGAGAAATAATAATTTGCACAACATAAATTTCGCAGCACCTTAAAGTGGCTGTTCACTGAATTACCTGAGGGGACTGAGGAGAGGAACTTCCCTGCTGCTCACCAGGGGCAGTAAATTCCTGCGGCCTCAGACAGGTTTCAGTGCCTGACGCTGCTCGCAGAAAAATCATAATAATAACTGCTCTGCTCCCTACCCATTCATTAGCAGCAATTACATGGTGTTAGTGTTACAAATTGCTATTGAAAGATGTTACCAAGCTCGAAGCCCTCGGATTAATTGAAAGCACTTTTTTATTTGATTACTAATGGCCCTGTGTTATAATCTCAATGACCTGCAGGAGAAAATTGCTTCCCCAGAGGGGTGGTGCTGGCAAAAGAGCTCGGAAG
>WBMZ01004547.1:0-35267 GCA_013400975.1 Atrichornis clamosus | reverse complement strand
CTCCGCGCCGCTCCGCCGCCGGCTTCCTCTTCCGAGGGACGCGGCCGCGCGTCAGCCGCCGGCTGAGCTCAGAGGAAATGCCGCGGGCGGCGGCCCGAGGGCCGGGGGCGTTGTCCGACGGGGGCCGGCCCGGGGCGGGGAGCGGCACCGCCCGCGAGGGCGCGATTTCCCGCCTTCCCGCTGAGGGAGGCTCGGAGCGCCCAGGGCCGAGCCCCCGGCGGCCCTGCCCGTGCCGGCCCCGAAAGAGCAGCGAGAGTCGCTCCGGGGCACCAGGCACGCGGTTCCGCGCCCCCTCACCGCAACAGCGCGCTGCGGGGTGTTTTGGTGTAATTCTGTACCCCCACATCAGGGGACGGCGGTGTCACTGCTGCCCGGGCTGAGGGGCCGTGTCACAAGCTCCACGTTGCACATTTTTCCTCAAATAAGTGTTACAGCCCTGTCCTACTGCAGGGAAGTCCCTCCCGTTCCCGCTCTGCCCGAGGATCTCGGTGCCAAAGGGCCGGCAAAGCCATCACTGCCAGGGCACCAGGGTACGTATGGGCTGCTGCTGTCCTGACAGCTGCCTGCAGTCATAGAATCATTCAAGAACCTTGGTTTTTTTAAGCTGTGCCCAAATTATTCAGACATTAACAAACTAAGAGGGAAGAGATAACCCTGAGTTATATCTACACAGATATTTGAGATAATTTTTAAACACATATTTTGCTGGGAGTATCTTAAACTGCCTCAAATATTGATGGGAACAGGATCATCATCCTCAACTTCTGTTTGCTTAACAAATATTTACAGAGTTTTGAAGCAGTTTGCTGAAGTTTAAGGACCATCTATGTAAGCATTCTGCTCGGTTTAATTTCGGGTGATAAAGGTTCTTACTGTATTACTAAAAACCAAAAGCACATTTTCTGACAGCTGCAGAAAGCTAAGTCCACAGCCTTGCTACTCAGAAATATCGTTCTACAACAGCCATATCTTGAAAAGAAAACCTAGGAAGTGAAAAGCACCTTTTTTTCCCCACTACTTTTTTCATGTTTTCCTATATTTCTTCACAAGGCTGAATAAGGGGACAAAAACATTCATTGTTCTGCTTATTGTCTGTGACCCATCATTTCACTTTATTCTGTACCCCCCAAACTCCAAACTGTTTAAATAACACAGCTGTGCCGGTATTAAACTAATCCTTCAAAATGTTTTATTGGAAAATACTGTTGAACTCTGTGAACTCTTGGCCCATACATTCAATTTTTACTAGTCTGTGGTTTTTTTCACCCTCAAGCCCAGCATGTTTCACATGCCTTTCGGCCTTGCTCCAGGCACACTGATTTTTCAAGACAGCCTGCACGCTCTTTTCATGCAAGGTTGATTTGATTAGCTGCATGGCCATGCTCGGGAGACAGACAGCTACATCTGCAGGAGCTGGCACGGCCCTTCGTGCCTGTCAGGCAGCTGCTGCCCGTGGTGGGGCCTAGAGCTGACCAGCACAGCCATTATCCCCGTGGGACCTGTGCACAGGGGCACGCCGCAGCTTCCCAGCCAGCTGTGGGCCCCAGGGGCTGGAGGGAATGCAGATGTCACCCCAGACAGTGGGACAGGCCCAGGGGCCAGCTGGCTGAGAGCGTGTGACCAGCCATGCCAGCTCTAGTAGTACAAACACATGCTTCTACATGCCCAGATGATGCTGGGGCAGACTCTCTCAGGCTGCAGAGTAACAGGTTCTACGTTAATAACTGTGACCTTAAAATCAGAACCAGAATGAATCCACAACGCTGATTTTTACTACTGCTGTCCGAATTACCAGCTAGGGTTGTCTCGTCTCCTCAGCCAGAGGCAAGACGAAAATCTGTAGAGGCTGGGGCTGATAAAAATGGCCAACAGCCTGTTTTCTGTGACCTCAGCTGCTTCATGACTCCCTGAGGACAGGGTGGATCTCTGGGCAAAATGTTGAATACATCAGAGGTGGGGGACGTTCCAGAGGTGCTCAGCTTTATGAAGCTTTTAATAGCAATTGCGTACTCAAGAAAATTAGTAGGTTGTATGCTAATAAACATGACCTCAAAATTGTGACCAGAGAGGATTCATAACATCAGTTTTTACTACCATTGTTTAAATCACCCATTGTTTAAATTTATGTTATCTAAACACTCACTCCAGAACGTCCCATATACAGGATATCCTGTTCACTAAATAAGGAATAATGTTATTGTTAAACAAATCTGAGCTAAAAATAGATATCCCAGTATAAATGATCTACATGATAGCTCCGGGTGAGATTTGCAGAGGCAAAAGAAAGCTTTGGTTTAGAGCATCCATTAAAGTTTCTCCACAGTTGGCAGCATTTCATACATCTGTGTGACTGATCTGTTCATGCTACAGTACACCAGTCACTGTCAGAGATGTATGCACAGCAGTCTGCACAGCAAGCTCACAAGCCAAGTAGGTAGAAAAAAATGGTAGAAAGACAAAAGGCATGGACAGGTGATGACATTTGTCTGGTGCTTTTACAGTCTACCTGAGACACAAGCCTTAGAATTCCTGCTATTCCAGGTTGGTATCTGCCCTGCTGAACCAGAGCTGCACATAGTCTACTGCAGGTGCAGGAGGAAATCTCTGGGGATCCCTTCCTGCACCAGTGATGTACAGGTGCTCTTCTACAGCAAGTGGGTTGTAACTTCTTATAATGCACTATTAAATGGCCTATAGCAGGAAAGTACAATAATTGATTGCAAAAAAATACAAGTCTGAATGATCTGTTCCTTGACTTAATGCTCCACTTATTAGTCTTCTAATTATTTCCTTTGAAAGCAAAGCTGCCAACACAACTCTACCCCAGCCCAGCCCACTGGATGGTCCTGCCAGGGAGATGCCATGATCAAAATAAATATCCTTCACTGCCCTTCCTCTGACTCTCAGGTTTTATGGATACTATAATTACAATACAAACCAACAGCATCAGACAGACATAAATCCATTTTTTATTGTGGACTAATGAATCTCTGCCAGTCACAGAAGCAGGGGATAGGGAAACAAAAGACAGTGTCTTGTTACCACAAACAGCTGAGAAGACTCAGCAATGCAGGACTGAGGACAGCCAAACCTCTAGAGCAGTATGCAGATGTGAAGGAGTTTGGGGAATAGGGGTGTTACTGTACACTCTCTCTTAAAATACTTTCCATTTAATAAGTCAGATGTTCTTGCTGCCTCTGCCAGTCTGTTTGCTCTCTAGCTATCAGCAGGGTGTAGCACTTCTTAATCTGAGAGCCTGCAAGCAGACCAGGTTGCTATAAATCACACACAGTCCAATACAGGATTTCCTTCTGCAGAAGGATGGCTTCCTGAGTAATTCATACAACAATCTCTTGCCTAAGCCTGTCCTTATCACATACAGAAACACCCTGGCTTGATGCTGGTGATCAGTACCAGCATCAGCTGTTTCATTTCCAGCTTGTCCCGTATCATTTGAAAACCCTCAAGGACTACTTTTTTCCATAGAAACTTGTGTGAGCAGGGCATTTAAACTTACCCATTACATGGCATTCAGGAAGATATGCCTGTGTGTTTCCAGCTAAGCAATGAGCCAGGAGCAAACCCTCCAGCCTGTCTACATCAGTGTCATTGGCACGTTCCGTTCTGTCTGACAAGCTGTGACTGTGGCACTCTGCTGTCCCATGGCCTCCAGAAAGCTGAAGCAGCTCACGTTGTGAAGAAATCCAGCTACAGCATCATGGAAAGGAAACACCTTTCAGCAAGGACATAGCAACTATAAAACCATCATATGAAGAGGGGATCAGCAGTAATTGTGAAGGTTTCGTACATTGAAAATGGAAACATGAAAACTCTCCAGGTCAAGACCATAAGTCTTGCACTTGCTCTTTAAGTTCAGTATTTGATGTGATCCACATTTGAATGACAACAGTCATGCTGAGATATAGCTGCCAGTGCTGTATCTAAACTCTCCAGCCAACACACCCTGGTAACTCTCCTAGGGCAGCAGAGGAGGTGATCACACTGTGCTGGTGACAAGGCTCCAGTGTGTCACCTTTCCCATGCAGTAGCCTCCTCAGCCCTTGCCTTTCCCCACCACCCCCAGGGCTCAGCAGAGCTTGTGCATCTGAGGATCTCCACTATGGAATCCCCAGGTTTAAAAAGCATCAGATAGAGCCAAACCTTGCACGTGCTTGTGTTAAACTAGTTTAGCAAAAAACAGTTTAATACAATCTAATTAAACCCAGACACATTTGTGTGTGTTCAAATGTAAATTTAATCACTGAGGAAATAGTTTAGCTTAATTAATGGTAAGTCACTGAAATGTGTATTTGTCCCATAACTTGCTTAACTAATAAGAGGTGATCTCGTAGCTGAGTCCTAATTTGCTGATTAAAGCAGGGTAATTTAAATGAGGATCGTAACAGTTTCATCATACCAGTTTGGCGTGGTTGTGCCATTTCTGTTTTTCATAACCAGTGCCAGGGAGCTGGAAAAGAGACATCAGGCTCATCCCACAGCTCTGTGCTGGTTTCAGCAGGACTGTATCAGTGTCACTGGTGGCTTTCAAAGAGCAGCAAAGCAGCAGCAGCTGCCCCCCTCCCCTCCAGTGAGTGTCATCAGTGGGTCTTTCAGCTTTGGGCTTGTGTACCCCTAAGCTTGCCACAAAATTAGAGAAGGGGTTTTGTGCCTGACAAATGACCTGCAGCAGTGAGCTGCAAAGATGAAGCTTGGGCAAAAAGCGATGAGATACAGCTCGCAGAATCAAAGGTAAGCACACAACAGGGAACAAGCTCTGTTATCAGCTTACAGCCTCAAATAATGAGATGATCCCGGCTCAGCTGACACTCTCCTAATGAGCCTGGGCTGGATCCCCCACCCAGGGAAAAGGAGGGAAAATACAGCATGGGAGGAAACCTGAGTGAGAGAGGATCTGTCCAGAGAAACTGGCTTATCAGCAGTCAGCAATCAGGGTGGGAAAAGGTGATGCTCTGGCTCACAGCACTCGTTCTGCAGGGCTGGAGGGCAGGGGTAGCTCTAGGAAGCCTTGTCCTAGACCCTTGTCAAGGACAGAGAGGTGAAAAGCTAATAGCTTAAAAGGAAAGTGGCCTGCAGAGAAGGCAAAGCAACCCAAAACTATCAAAGGACCCGAGCCAGCACAGTTTCTCACCCTGCATTCCCACAGGGACAGTAGCAGAGGTCCTTGGGCTCAGGGAGGTTTCACCCCACACCTGGAGCCTGGCAGGAATTGCCAGCTGGATCATCTCCATCAGGAAGCACCACCAGCCCACACTGGGCCGTGTCTTCTGCACTGCTCTGGCCCACCCGAGTTGGGTGGAAAGATGCTGGGGAATGCTACAGGCACTGCTCAGCATCAGTTGAAATGAAAACCTTGCAGCACAGTGCCTGGTATAGGAGATGTCTGCACATGCAGTTGTTTAAATCATACCTAAAAATCAGCCTCAGTTGTGTAATCTTCCTGCTTCATGGGAAATTCTTTACCTGCTTGGCTGCCTGTGAGAGGATGAGCATTACAGTGATGGAAATCCTACCAGGATGGCTAACCTTGATCTCTTCCCAGCATCTCTCCACAGTGATTTCTCAGGCTGCATCCCTTTAACTAAGACTAAACTTTCCATAGATCGATGCAAAGCAACACAATTATGTCATTTGAAATATAGCAAGTGCAGCATATCCCTATCTTTGTTTAAGGCCATTCAGATGAGAACATTAAATGACAGCAATTTTTGTATCTGGTGTCATAGGTTTCCTTATTATTACAGTGTCAACCGCTTGAACAGAGGTGGAAGCATCTTTCGTGTTTTAGCTAATTCAATTTAATTCTTTTCTTTTTTAATTTACAATACAGAAGGCATCATATTTACTCCCTAGAACTGTAAAATACAAGTTGTCCTCATCTCAGCTACAAATGCAAAGCAAACCCACCTAAACAACAAGAATGGCACAGGCTCCCCTAAGGGAGACTGAGGTCAAGCCCAAGCTACCTTTACAACAAGCTGGTTCATGGCTGCATGTTATTTCTTTACTTCCAGAACATGTTGTGTCCTGCTCCCTTTGCCATCTCTAAAGTGGTACCTGTAAATGGAGGAGGAGAATGGTGAATGCAAAAGGTTCACCTTCCCCTGTCTCAGCATGGGTGTCAGCGGACACATTCACAGCCTGGCTGAGGTCCTACAAGTGCAGGCGAGTGGGTTTTACAGACATCTCATCAGCACTGGGCTCATGTTGCAATGCCCAAAACAAGCCCCTTCCCTGGCAGGAGGGTCACCAGGGCCCCTGGGATCTTTATGGCTGGGTTCTCTCTGAATGGAAAAGAATACGCTCATAACTGGAGGAGGACATAAATGTTAGAGAAAGCATGGAGCAGTAAAAGAACTTGGGTTCACTGCAGCATCACACTTTAGGGACTGTGGATGTGGTACCATAGAGTGGAGACGTCCCAGCCACTCCCAGAATAATTTGCTGATCCCCATGGTAGCACAGAAAAGGGATAGCCATGGTGGGCAAAGAATGAAGAGTGTGGACTGAAAAACAAGGAACTCTTACCCACCCAAAACTAAGCTTCTGCTCAGATCGCATCTCTTTAAATGACACAACACTGCCCTCATATTAATGTGTTTTTCCCTCCATCTCTCTTCTCTGCCTGCTGCCACAGCATGACAGATGACAGAGGCTTGGGGAGAGCTGCCTCAGGCTGCACGAATTTCAAGCTCTCTCCGAGACCACTTTGATATTGGAAGTTACATCCTTGAAATTTCCATACCTTGTGCTCCACGGTGGTTACAGCTTTTCTGGGATCTGATCTAAGGGGAGCTTCAACAGCTCATCTCTGTGGGAAGATTTTTAGTCATTTAAGAAGTATGAAATACTAAGGATTGCATCTGAACTCTCTAGAAGATTTCAGTTCACACAATTTCAGCACTAGCCTTTAGCTCTGGAATAAATAATAAACCCTTTTTCTACATCAAATTTTTTTGTCAGGTTTATGAATTATAAGCCTAAGAAATATACTTTAAATATCATTCCTAAATATATTAGAGAATGGTGAATTATTCATGATGATTGAATGCTTCATTGAATTTATTTCCCTTGATTGGATTGATTTCCCTTAATGAATCATTCATGAATTTTTTGACATTTATTTTACTAGAAACTGTTCACCAAATACTTTGAGTGAGCAATTTTGAACCAGCAGCTTTCTTGGGCACCATTTGCCTCCAGTATCCTCTGTCATTTGTAGTTTGTGCTGTCTGTACAGCTTCATGTGCCCTACAGCATTGATTTAGCCCCACAAGTAAATTACTACTACAAAACACAGGTATCTCCCAAACAGCCAGCAACAAGTCCATTTACAACCTGTCCATTGATCAAAGACAGAGGGGGGAATTAGAAACATGCATAACTTAGTTTTAGTGCCCATCTTCACCCGTCAGCAGAAGGCAAGGCATCCAGCTCAAAATATACCTGAAGATACAGTGGCCCAGCGTGTGGAAGCTCAGGTTGTCCTCTCCTGACCATGCTGCAGGTCACTGGGACAGCATGAAACCACCTCTCCTCTGCTCCAGGGAAACCCAGCTGCTGCTCAGCAGTGTGAGCTCAGCTTTGTCACCAGCTCACCAAGAAGGGCTGAATGGCTCCGTGTCCAGGATAGACATAAATATACTCATGTGCTCTCTTCGTGCTAAGAGAGCCAGCAGAGAGCACCCAGCAGACCTGAAGATGTGGCCAGTAAGGCTCTTGCCAGCCCTCCTAAGTGTAAATGGCTCTAACTACAGCTGTGTCCCAGCCACCACCTGTGCCCTTCTCACCTACCCAGGTGCAGTTGACTCCACCCCCAGACATGGCTCAGTTGTGGTGATCACAACAGGCCACAGCAGCTCTTATCTCTGTGAGCAGTCTCTAAGTGAAAGGCACATCACCCACTCCTTGGGTCAGCAGAGCTTTGTAGTATTAATAAGGAAGCACACATTGATGTGTATTGGCACAGATACTTCCACCAACCCACCAAAAATTAAAATCAATTGTCATGATAATACTTCCAGTTGTTATTTGTTACCTTCAGAGCAGACTTTGATTCTGTCTGCAGCCTCCTGAAGCAGAACGTTGCTGGGTAAGGGGCACAGCTAGATCTGCCAATGACCAAATGATTCAAATCAGCAACACCCTATAAAATTATTTTAGAAGCCAAGGAAAGCAAAGCCCATAGAAAAATCAGACCTAACTTACATCCAAGAAAGCAAAGAAAAATGAAACACCTAAAAGCCCTTTAACAAGTTGCTTGATTTAAGGTAAACGCAGAATGCTAGTGTCTATGTCTTCTGAAACTTCATAGCATGCAAGTCTAAACACAGGGATGAGAAGTAGGGGCATGGATGCAGCTTCAGAGACCACATGGACTTTGATCCACTTTGAATTCTTTCTCCCTAACAACAAACAAGCAAAAGAAAGCAAACAAAACCAGCTACTGAATCAATTCCATTCTGGTGTGTTGTAGCAATTTCAGATCATTAACTGTTTGTATGAGAAGCAGATGAATATCTTGGTAAGAGAACTCAGGAATTAGTAAGTATTGCCTAATATGAACAGGGTGAACATTGAGTAAGAGCAGAGTGTGGCATAATAATTGCCAGATACAGGAAAATTTATCATTGGTTTTACAATGTGGATGAATATTCTCTAGGAAATCACCTCTGCAAACTTCTCTCTTGGTTTTATGCTGTTTTCATAACACATGCAAGGTGATGTGTGTAATTTGTTCTATTAATTTCTCTTGGCTGTGACAAGACTGCTTGGGGTTAAGTTTTTGGGAGTTTTAGTAAATCAGAAAGACAAGTGTATTAAGAGTTCTACTGATTATTCTTAACTCATTACAAGTCAATCTGGAATTAGTACTCAGTATGAGATGACATATGGAGGGTCTATGATAACACATCATTTAAAAGCAAAGGCTGTAAGCATTATCACATGTATCTTGGTAAGCAGGGAGATAAAAAAGGGGGAAGAATATAACCATGAATTTTCTTGTTAATAGGAAAGTTGTGGAAAACACTACACAGAGCTTTCACCACTGGGACTGGCAAGTTATTTTGTTTGAATACCAAGTCTGTGGAGAATGGTGAGTCAGTTGGAAAGAAAGAATGAACTATCAGGTCACTCCAAAGCAGGAGCTTCAAGTAAGCTTTTTTATCCCAAGAGTTTGCAACACCATATCCAAGCAATGTACCAGGTGGGTCCAGGTAGCTGCTTCAGCAGTTATGAATTGCCAGCAATGCAAGCTGAAAGCCAGGCCATACTTTTTCTGCCTTATCCATAGAAAAATCCCAAATGGAACAGCAAGCCACAGGAAAGCTTCAAGACTACTCATACCAGCTTACCAGGATAAATCCTCTTGCTGGTCCAGCCTGAAACATCCAGTGAGCATTAGAATTCATGTCACATCTGCTGGAGAGGACCATATGTTTCAGCTTACACTGAACTAGTGCTCTGTGCTGCAAGTCTCTGCATTTATGACAAATGATAAGCAAACACAGCCAGCTCTAGAGTCTGCATATAAACACATGTATCTGTCATCTTCCTTTGCAAGGCTTGGCTCCCTGAGAAGGCAGAGCTGATTCTCATGCATGATCCCTCTAAGCATATGCCCCATGTCTTACAAGATTCTCACATTTTGTGTAAACAATAGCACTTGTGTCACTTAAAATTGAGAAATAATTATTTCTCATTAGCAAGCATTGCGGCAATATTTGGGTAGGAGGACTTCAGAAGCAGACAGTTGTTAATTTAAAAAAAAAAACCAAAAAAAAAATCACATGTCAACCACCTTCAAAGTCTTCTTTCAACCACCTTCAAAGTCTTCGAGTAAACAGCATTTTTCCTGCCAAAGTCAGAACAATGAGAGCTGACAAGATGAGATGTGGAAGACTGCTCCTCATCTGTCACTAGCAGTTAGCTTTCCAGGTCAGGGCTGGAATCAAGCCATTAAGCTACACTTGCAGAATAATCTCACCAGTGATTTTAAGTCCTGCTGCTGTTCTTTTGCTGGATAAAAAACCAACTTAAAAGCAGCAAGGTCAGCACATTTTCACATACCAGGAGTGCTGTATGGTTAGTACAATAATACAGCCACAAGGGAGATTCAGTTCTTCTCAATTGTAATTCCAGTGTATTTCTGCCACAGATTTGGTAAGTGGCCCCAGGCAAGTCACTAAAGCCTCCCAACAAGTTTAACATGGAGCATCCAATTATCCCCACTGCTCTCGGTCTCACAGTTAAGCATAAACTTACATCTCCAGTACACTTGCATGCAGTGGCCTTCTCTTAGGCCAGCCAGAAAGTGAAGTCCCCTTTTTCACGCGAATGCTGCAGGCTGGCAGAGGAGAGACCTTTGTTAAACATGATACCATCACTCCTGAGAGGACAGCAGGGCTCTGCCTGCCCTGGGATCTGCAGCCATTGGCACAGGCAGGCTTAGGACAACACACCTGGAGAGCAGAGGCTCCTCTGTTTTGTCATTTGGGCATTAGTCCTGGGAAAGCAAGTTGTGCGTGTTCTTCTTCCTCACAAGTGGGTGCCACCTTTGGGATTGTCTCTGCCCCACAGTAGGGAGGAAACAATCTCTCATCAGCAAGATGAGAGACAGCTTTAAATTAGACATAGGCTACTGTTTAAAGAGGAAGCTTAGCTTAATCCAGAGATAGCAACAAAGATCAATAGGACTGAGTCATCTGCCTTGACACTGCATGTCTGTCTGCTCCTGTGAGCAAAGGCTTCTCACTCCACTAAATGTTTCATCCATTTACATACAGATAACAGCCTTTGACTATACAGGTGCCCTCAAGCCACATGCTTGGGATAAATTCTTGACAGCTTGCTAAAACACAGCTGGCAGAGCTTGCCTTCAAAATGAACTGCCAAAAAACCTGAAATTCCCCTCACCTACTGCTGCCTCTGCTCTGACCTGGACAGCCCAGGCAGGTGCAAGGAGAGCTACAGCTCTGCACCCTCCCTCCTGGAGATACAGTCCCACCAGCAGGTCCCCTTTGCTGTCAAAGCTGTGACTGCAGTGTGAATGGAGCAGGAATGATGCAGCCATACAGAGGAGAGATGTGCACTCCAATCCTGCCCTGCTTCCCACTGCCTACCAGCCTGCCCTTCAGCACAGGGCTTGGCAGAGGACATGTACATTGGGAAGGCGAGATCTGAGTGATCTCATGTTGCCTAAAACTACTCAAAGAGTATTTACCAAGATAGTGGAGGCAAACTCATCTCCATGGTGCTACATGACATAACAAGAAGCAGCAGAAGCGAGTCTTAGAAAGATACCAGGGGAAAAAAGTGTCACTGGTAGGGTAGTGCAGGACCAGAAAAGGCATCCCATAGAGGCTGTGAAATTTCTCTCCTCAGAGGTTTTCATCACCTGGTTAGAAAAAAAATCATGGCTGACCTGCTTTAATGCTGGCCACAGTCCTGCTTCCAGCAGGAGGTTGGACAAGATGATCTCTAGAGCTCCTTTCCAAGTAACACTGCATGATTCCTGAGCTGCCATCAGGACATCATTTACTTCCAGCTAAGAACAAGCACAAGAAAAGGCAGTGCCATGGCTAGAGTTTGTGAAACAAAGACACTCAGCACCAAAAAAACCCCACTTTTTAAAATATCAGCATAGGTGTATTATTCTGCATCCTAACACAATGAAACACTGCTGCTGCCATAAGCTACATGCTGGACACAGAGATATCATCCCCTGCTCTGCAAAACTGTAGCATAAGGTGGTACTTCTTCAAAACACCTGAAGTGAGCAGGCAGCTGCATTTTTTGAAAGCAACAACGACAACTGGAATTTTCCTTCTAACACAGTCAAGTTCTTTTAGAAATCTACTAGCAACCGAACCTGTCCAATTAACTGTTACTTCACTTAGTCAACATTAGATTAGTCCCCCAACTCTGAAAAAAAGAATATCAGCAAGCTTTCTCCAACACAAGCTGAGTTCTGCCACTCCAGAAGTAACAGCTGCCAAGCTGCTGTCATTCTCCTACATCCATTCAAATTTTTCATCTCAGACACACTGGCAAAACTGAAGTAACAAGTAGAAAAATGGTGCCTTTAAACAAACTCCTCCCTCATCACACACATTCCTCCTTTAAATTGACCAATATTCTTGCCTTAGCCCTTTAAGCTTCCCAAGCTAAAAAATATGTGCAGAGTTCAATGCAAGTGACATGCCACAACTTAGAAGCTAGTGACAAAGAATGACTGGCATTGAAATTGTCTTCCCTAAAGTCAAGAAACAAGTCAGATTTGTATAGATTAAATAACCCCTGAAATACTAAGAAAAAATAGAGATGTACAATCCATGTCCTCCCCAGCATTGGAACTGTATGGCATAACCTCAGTTGATCACAAGCCTCGTTCTGTGTGCTCAAGTGAGCCACACACATTTACTCCAGACAAAGATGAAGCCCATCCCAGACAATGATTTGGTTCTCTGACAAACAATCCTGTGAGTCTCATTTTGCATAATTTGCATCATAAATCATAGAATCATCGAGAGTTTGAGTTGGAAGGGACCTTAATGATCATCTCATTCCACCACCCCTGCCGTGGGCAGGGACACCTTCCACTAGACCCGGTTGTTCCAAGTCCTGTCCAACCTGACCTTGAACACTTCCTGGGATGGGGCAGCCACAGCTTGTGGGAACCTGTTCTAGTGCTTCACCACCCTCATAGCAAAGAATTTCTTTCTTCTATCTAATCTAAACCTGCCCTGTGTTGGCATAAAGCCATAACCTCTTGTACTATCACTACATGCCCTTGACAAAGTCCGTTCAGTTTATGTCAGCATCACCACGTTAATCCCAGCCACAGGGATCTGATTTTTGCCTGGCTGCCACTGAAACATGTCCTGGCACAGCCAGAGCTGGACCACTGCGGCATCACGTGTGCCTTGGCAGTGCCTAGAGGCAGTGCAGAGATCCTGCTCCAGAAGAGCATCAGAAACAGCCCCAGTGCTCAGCACAGGCACTGCACCATCCAGCCGTGTCACTCACCTCCAAGCACCATCATCACCTTCAGCTCTGACCCAGAGCAGCTTTGGACAGTAGGGCCCAGGTCATCCCCAGCACTGATTGCTGAAGAAACCAGCAAGAGGTGAGATGCTGATCAAAGAGCAGGTAACAGCCCTATAGCCCTGCACACACACAGATGGATACCAGCTGCTCCTCCTCACTGAGAAATAGAACTTCTGCAGGAGAAAACTGGGATCAAGCCATGGACTATCACAGGAACTAGACAAAGCCCTCATTACTTTGAGGGGAAGGATTTCATCCTGCTGCAAAAAACCCCACAAATCCCAAATTATCTGTGTATTTTATCATTTACAAGGAAGCCCCAAAACTCAAAGGCCTTCATCTTCCCCACTCCCTGTTCTGAAAATGCAGAATTTTACAGCCTTTGTCTGATCCAAGCTTCTTCTCCTCTGTCAGCATGACCAGAGTTCATTGAGAATCACTATGATAACAGACTTGTACAAGCTATATACTTTGGCCTCTGCCTGCCATTAACCCCTGCTGGGATGGCTGGTATTACTCAGCTTGGTTCTGCCTCAACATAAAGTAACTACAGCCTTGCAGCAGCTGTACAATAGTTCTGTACAGCACTGAGAATCTCTTGTTCTTTTGTAAACTTCTACCACTTTTAGTCTTTCAAAACCTCAAACAGGCTTTTAAACAAAAAAAGTTCCCTTTTTATGAGAAAAAATGAAAAGCAACTCAATTGTCTATGTAAAACAACAACCAAAAAGAATAAATTGCCGGTGAGCAGAGAAATGCACAGCCTTTGGAAGTGGCAGAACAGCCCACCCACACTTTAATGGACAGGCAGAAACCTGCTGCTCCAGTAAAGAAGGAACAAATCCTGCTCAGGAGCATAAAGCAGACTTGATCTCCCAATTCACATTTCATGCTTGCAGCTGGAGACAGTGTTACAGCGTGACACTCCTCTCCAATGTGCAGGACGTGCTCAGTTACTGAGGACAAAGAACTCACTGTGAGCACTTTCAATGACAGCAGATATGACCAAAGACACTGGCCTCACATGGTGATTTCCTGGTATTTGATGTTCCCAGCCTTTGGCCAAATGAAATACATTAAACATGAGGTTTGTCTCTTAAAAGTTGTTGCCCCAAGTGAGCAGTATGTGATGGTCGCAGAGGCCACTGACATCTTGGACAATCATATGAACACATCTCTCTGTCAGAAGCCAATCCAACCTCTGCTGAACACACCACAGACATCTTCAGAGAATCTCTGTAACCACAGCCTTGGAGAACACCAGGCTTCAGCTGAGTAGCAGCTCTCTAGGAAAGCCCCATGGCTGCCTTGTCCAGCTTTCAATGCTGATGTAATGGCTAAAAGACCAGGAACTGTCTGGCTCCATTTCCAGTTTATGTCACAAGACCATTGTATGTATGGGCATGTAATGTGTGGCTTTGAGTCAAAATACACTGTGCCCTTCCCTCCCTCCCCAGCTGTAATAATGGACTTATAAAAGATGTCATCCCATGCTGCCCCTGGTATTAAAGACTTTACAATGGACTATTCATCAAGCAATCTTTTTTCCTTCTTTTACTCAATTATTAAAGCCCATGACTTATACAACTGCACTGCATAGGCTTCCAATGCCACTGGTTACCCCTTTAGCCACTTAATCATTCTTTTGTGCTGATTCCTCTCTCCTCCAAGCTATCTAGGCATTTCCCACATGCATATTGAATACTTTAAAGAAATTAAGGCAAGAAATCTACTAGACTTAACTTTTTTTCAGAAAATTGGTCATGTTAGCGAAGATATTGCATTAGTGTAATAAGATGTACCTTTAGTAAACTTGAGTTTTCACACATGCTGCCCACAACTGTCTGGGTTTGAGGCAAGTAAAATGAGAATCCCTTAAAGTTATCTTCTGATTATGCAGTCCCTGACAAATCTGTGCTTTAGCTTTGAGTTCTTCAAGTTATTCCAGTGGATGTGCAAACCCATCACAGATAGATAAACAAATGCTACTTTGATTGAACAATATAAATAGCACCAGTAGTTTGAGTACAACTAGGTGACACTTGCAACAGTTTGACAGAATTATTTTTAAAGAACATGTAAAGAGACAGTCATAACAAATCACACAGAAGTTTCTCTATATTAAGATTTAACCTTCTGCCTAAGCTCCTTCACCAAAAAAAAGTAAATAATCATCTTTAAGAAGCCTTTCATGTCAAATCACACACAAATCAGTACCTACAAACACTAACAGAGCTACTAAAAAGGTAGACTCAGCTGTACCTGGGTTAAATGCTGTTTGAAGCAAAGTAAGATAAGCTTGAAAGCTCTAACAGAATATTAAATGCAATTCCACAGGTGGTCCAGGTTGCTCTCTCCACCTGCTTTAAGTCAGGAATCAATTCCTTACACACATTCAGGTAAAAAAAACCCCAAACTAAAGAAACCCAAGAAAATACCAAAAAACAACAACAAAAAATCCCCACCATAACAAAAAAACAACATAGGAAGTCAAATTCTACTTAAAGAATTCAGAACTGTGCTGAAAAAACCCCACCCCAAAACACAAAGAAGTCTTTAAATGAAATTGTCTTGTAATACCAATTTTTATTCATGATGGACTGAAAATAAATACTTGCTAGTTCTTCACTTACCCTGAAAATAGAAAAAATATTCTACTTTGGCAGTATTAACCATTTTAAAATGAGCTGGTAAGTTCCAGCTTATTTCAAGTACAAATAAATTTGAAGGCAACAGAGAACGTTTTTATCATTTTTATGTGTGTGCATACATCCACAATACTGTATATATAAGTCATGTCATACATATTTTGCTGCCACCTTGTGAACAGTCTCTGAAAAGGAAGGTTTAGTTCACGTAGACCCAATTCTGCCACCTTTATTCACATTTAGCTCAGCTGACTTTAATATAGGTACTTTTTAAATGGTTACTCACTGTGACAAAGGATGGCTGAATCAAGTGCTTAGTGCAGAACATTTTAAAAGGCTGAATAAAATAGCTTAGTCTTCCACAATTTCCATACACTTTTGTGTCACAGTTTATTGTCACAACTATTATGGAAAATATAACTAAATTCTTTCTGATAAAAATATTGCAGCTTTGCATCCAAGTTGTATGGCTGTCTTCAAAACAGAATAAGCTGGTGTCTGTAAAAAGAATAAAAGATTAAATACATCTACTGAAGTGTTTTGCTTGAGCCAGATTGTGATAAGGAATAGTAAGCACTATTTAAAAAAAAAAATCGAAGCAAAAACACGTGCACACAAAGAAAACCCCACCTGTATTGGTAGTCTAATCTACCCTAGAGAAAATTAAATTAGAATTTATCAACTTTACAGAATATTTCTCCACAAATGTAAGTCAAGAGAAAAAACAGAAGTCACACATTACCCATACAGCATCCAAGGGAGCACATAATTTAGTTCAGTATTTCACACTTCCTGACAAGGTTTTGTTCATCTACCAAGATGATGCCTCAAGCTCCCAGCTATAAGGATAGCACTTACTAGCCTTATCATCAAAAATATTCAATCTAAACTGAAGCTAAAATAAAATCTAAAATTTTGCAGAGGACACCTCTCAGGAAAAAACAATCACTAACACTTGACATGAATTCCAACAGATTCAGTTCTGTTCTAGAAAAATGAAAGCTACAACATAGCAGGGCTTTCTTACTTGTATCTTTGGGAAAGAGAATCAAGAGCCTCACTTTCTGTTTCTCAGAGAACCACCTCCCAGTCCCTAGGTAAGGAAGGTAAGAGTAGCACATCTGCATCCTCACTGACAGCACCACTCAGTGAACATTCTACTTACAGCTTCGGCATCGTGCTCAAGCCCAATGTCGTGGTGCTCCCGCTCATCATCCCGGAATTGCTTTATTACCTTTAAAAATAGCAGCTAATTACCAAGTCTACTTTGCACAGAAATCAAGGCAGGTACTACACAAAACTAGATGCTGTTGACCACTGCATGCACCATGGCAAGCCATGGTCTCTCAAAAACTTCTCAAAGATCTGAACCTCCAATTCAGCAAGAAGGGAATTATTTACAGCATTCCCCAAATCTTAAGTTCTTTTAGTAGTCTCCAAAAAAAATCTTTAAGTTCAAGTTGCTAACTTTTCTAGTTCAAGCACTATCTTTTTCACTATTTCAAAAAAACCCCTATAGTAATAGTAACTTTTAACACTGACTAGTTTCAAACACACATCATTCTGATAATCTAAATAATGAAATTAAGGTCCCTGCCTTGCACAGTAAGGGTGTTTTCCTGTTAGCCAACCAGGCTTTTGTCCATTCTAGTATACTCTAAAGAACAATTGTTTGTATTCTGATTTTTCAACTGGGACAAAAAGGTTTAAAGGATTAGCTCTTGAGATGCCTGCAGATAACTAGGATTGCTTAATGAAGTGCTCAGCTTTACAGACACCTGGGCACTGTCCCTACCCAACAGCTTTGCATCACTTTTGGTTTCCACACAGTGACACTGTGAATAATGTCACTGCTTAGTTTTTTCTCTTTGTTTTGTGCCCTCTCAATTAATTTCTTTAGATAATTATCTTCACTGGTGGTATTTCCCTTGTGCACAGCAGCACAACATGGGTTACTTCAGATAAAGTTTCTGTAACAATAGGATACATTTGGACTAACCTGATTTTGTCACATGTTAAACTATGCACAGTTGACAGCACTAGTAGTCAGCAGGCTGGAAATGAACTGGTGGATTTGCTGCACGGGGAAACGGGTCAATCTCCCACAAACACCCTCTAGGAATATGTCCCAGTTTGATGCCTAAAATGCTTGGGAAATTATTTTCTTCAAGAGCTGACGAACATCAGCTCCTTACATGCTCTGAGCAGCACCCAGGACTAGATCATGAACAGGGTGCTGGCTGGCAGCAGGTTCAGTGTGAGCCAGCAGTGCCCAGGCAGCTAGGAGGGCTAACCCCACCCTGGGGTGCATCAAACACAGCGTGGGCAGTGGGGCAGGAGAGGGGGTCACCTCCAGCTCACCCCAAGCACTGCGTGCAGCCCTGGGCCCCACAGCTTGAGGGAGACGTGAAGGCACTTGAATGCCTTCAGAGGAAGGCAACAAAGCTACTATGCAATCATATTTCCTCCTTTTGTTACCCCTCTAGACCCCTCCTTTCAATTAATCAAACTTAAAGCACAGTTATCCACTCAAAAGGGAAACACTGAATTACTGAAAACATGCTGAAGATAATCCAACATACATTTTAATTTTGGTGCTTGATCAATTTAGTGCTGCTGAAGGAAGAAACATCCTTTTAATAGTTTCTGTTGACTTCAGCATTCTAAGTAACAGAACAAAAAGATCTACTGTAAATTCTATGATCATACTATTTTTAAAAGACTTAAGTCACATTAGATAATTTAATTAATTTGTTAAACTCCTTTTAAGTCATCGCTAAATACCTGCAATAGTTCTTTGTACTTTTCTGGATCTTCTTCCATGAGAGTTCGGATCTGGTTGTTGTAGTGGTCAGATATACTCTCTTCCACTGCCACTGTGCAAGCCATTGCACCCCTCTTTCCAAGTAAAGCACTTCCAGCCCCTGTGATTGTGGTACCAAACATATGAATACAATGAAATCTGAAGCAATACAAATAATTTAACACATTTTAAGGCTTCACAAAATAACAATAATACTCATTACACAAACTCACCCAAAACAAAACCTGCTACATTCCAGAAAGGCAATAAAACAGTAGGTCGAACTCTATATGCAACCATGAGTTCATTGAACTTTTTCAGGTGATCTTTTTCTTGATTCCACATTTGCTGCAAAAGAGCCAGATCACAGTGAAGTCTAAAAGCACAAGAGATAAACATTCCAATAAAACTAATAAAAAACTAACAAATGAAAAGAAAAACAAAACAGCTCAAGCCACACATGCGGTGATAACTGAGGTAATACTGTAACACTATAACATCACAGAGTTGAGTGGTGCAGAAGGGCAGCTGCAGGTCATTATAAGAAAGGCAGATGATGACAGTTAGAAGAAGGCAACATAAAAACGTTTGCAAACTAGGACAACACTACAGTAACTGTAGTATTGGTGACTCCCTTACCAAGTAATCCCACTACTCTTTATAAACCCACACGTTTGGAAGTGCTTAGAAAAAACTGGACAGCCATTCCACCATGAAGGCTATGCTCTTTCACCTTTATCCGGCCGCTATTAATCAAACGCAAATGAAACAGAAACACCGCGATGGCTCCTCGGCCGCTAACCTGGATAATCGGTCCCACGCTCGATCTGCCCAATACGGCCATTTGACCCGCATAAATGCGGTTCGCCCCGTACTCCCCCGCATGGTCCACCCGGATGATGCGGTCTATGACGGGCTTGTTGATGCCCTCCTGAGCCACCTGCGTGCTGCACAGCCTGAGGGAAACCCCTCCGGCGGGCAGAGGCCGCAGACCTGTCGGAGAGACAAAGGTGACGCGAGCTCCGCTGCCGCCAGGTCCCCGTGCGGGGCGGGCAGGCGGGCGCTGCCACCCGCGACGCCGGGCAGCCTGAGGCGGCCCCGGACGCCGGTGCGGGGGTCTGAGAGCGGGCAGAGAACGGAACCGAGCCCGTACCCGGCCCGCAGCAGAGGGGCCGGCGCTGCCCCAGCGAGAGCCGCAGAACCGGGGCCGTGAGCGCCGCCATCCCACTGAGCAGCACAGCTCCTCCGCGCCGCCGCCGCGTCATCGCCGCGCGCCGGCCTCCCGCCCTATCACGATTCCGATTGGCTCCGCCGTGCCGCCGCAGTGGACCATGCAGCTGTCAGTCAGAGCCGGCGTCCCTGGCTGCCATGGGAACGGGGGCGGGGGGAACGCCCGAAGCGCGGGCGGGCGCTCCCGCCCCTGGCGGCCGAGGCGGGAACTGCAGCGGGAGCGGGGAGCGCTGAGGGCGGGCGGAGGCGGCCCCGGGCCGGTCACCCACGGGCGCAGCAACCGAACACCGTCAGACGGGAACGTACCAAAAATAGCATTTATTGAATGTGAATTTCTTTAAAATGAAGACAGAAAATATTCCGAAACATTATATAAAAAGGATAGTGCCTCACATTGACTAAGAGCGGATTAATGCAGATTTCAAGCAATTAACACAGTTCTGTACAGAAAATCCTTAACCACAATCTTTAAATAAAGGAATGGGTGAGCAGCCTACAGGGACACACCGTTCTCTGAGACACAAGGCCCCAGCAGTTCAGCTAAGAGAGAGGAAATGTGAAATTAAGGGGTACTGACACACAGTAATACCAACCAATAACTTAACTCTCAAATATTCAAATTTTAGAACAATGAGAACAGTAGCCAAGATGTTCATACAAGAATAAAACACAAATAATGCCTTAAAATATTAGAAAAAAAAGAAGGCTCCTCCCCAGCAGCGAGGCTGGTGCCCCAGTAG
Organism: Atrichornis clamosus; assembly: GCA_013400975.1. Taxonomy (NCBI): domain Eukaryota; kingdom Metazoa; phylum Chordata; class Aves; order Passeriformes; family Menuridae; genus Atrichornis; species Atrichornis clamosus. The sequence goes on along the minus strand of WBMZ01004547.1, from coordinate 14,778 downwards.
TGGCTGTGCCTGTGACAGGCAGGTGACCCTGGTCACTTCCTACCCCCAGTGTTTATTCTGAGCTCTTTTACCAGCCTGTTTCCTCTGAACCATTCTGTGATGGTCTCCAGTGTTCAACTGCACTTGCTACTTCAGAGCAGAATAAATACCAAACCCTCATCTCTAAAAATATTTATTTAGAAAACTGATTTCAAACTCATGCCACATTTTCTTTTGCTATGCACTATTTCAAAATACTTCCGTACATCTTTTGTTTGGTTTGGTTTTAAAAATGAAGTGAGTTGAAAACATGCAAAACCATACCTTTTCCCTCTCTCATGACTCTAGGAGCATAATTTGTAAAAACAGTACAAAAGAGTTTCAGTTCTGATCACATTTTACCCAAACTCCCTGAAAAAATAGGGACTTAACAAATCCCAACAACCCTGAAACTGTAGCAGTGTTAAAGTATCCTTTTTTTAACAGCTCTAACACTGTATAAATTAGCTGAATTTCCAGTTTTGGAAACTTTAAGCCACACTAGCTTAATCAAGAAAGACTAAGACCACCAGCATTCATCACATAGATCACAGTGCCAGGGTGCCCGTCAGCTGCTCAGTTATTAGAAGCTGCAACTGCTTCTATTCTTATCTTGTGGATCTGTGAGTTTCAGGAAGTCAAGTTATTCGGGCTCGCGTGGTTTTCAGGGATACCTCTGTGCTTCTGTTATCTTTCTGATTAGGAACATCTTGTCACGACTCTCCTAGAAAGGCAGAATAACAAGTATGCTCTACACGAAGAGTGTTAACACAAGTAATCTATGAACAGCTCCTTTCTTTGTTAGAAATAGGGGCACTCACCACGTTGTACCCTCTCAGCACACTCTCAACTGCTTGAACAATTTTAAGTTCACAGTAGCCTTGACTTCATTTATCTCACCTTAGGTCACACATTAACAGTTCTGCATTGAGCCTAGTAAAAACATCTCACACACCTAAATATTTAAAACCACACTTCCAAGTCAAACAACAGCAAGCAAACAAAAATAAAAAGCACTCAAGAATTCCCAGGTGATTTGTGAATCCTTCAAAAAGCAGGAAGGCTTTCGTTCCTAAATTCCTCTCTCCTCAAAAATCTCTCCCCAGTAGTGTTTTTCTGTGGACAGGTTGTAAAATGCCATATCTAAAAGAAGCACGTACCAAGAAATGGGCTATTCCATAAGAAAGTGAGAAGTCTCACTAGTGAGGCTGAGTTCTCACTCAGCAGCTGGTCAGATCACAGCACACAAAAAGCTTTTGATGGCCACAAAGCAGCATTTCTGCACTGGCACCCTTCTCCAAAGGGCTGGTTAGTGGTGACTTGTTCCAGTTTCAGTACCTGCTCCAGCAGTGCTGAAGCTGCACTCAAGAACAAGACCAGACAAGATGCAGCAGAAATACAGGCCTGGAGGGAAGGGCAGGGAGTTGGGCTCCTGTTTGTGAGGGCAGAGAAGTAAATAGAAGTGGAGGTTGTGCAAGGTGGTGGAGGGGAGAGGAAGCACAAGATTCAGGTTCTTGTTTGGCAGAAAAAAAAAAAAAGCAGATGAGCGGATTTAAGCAAGGCAACAGATGAGAAACAGGGACTCAGCTTCTCAGAAGCTTATCTCATGTGTGTGTATAACCAGACCTTGTTGTAATGGCAGATGGTACCCTAGAAAACCAACTTCACTGAGAAATACCATAATGCTTTGATTAATTTTCCTGAATATTTTATAAAACGTTGTTCACTGCCTGTTGCAAACACCAAGTATCCAGGCGACTATGAAAACTGCTGTTCCTCTGCATGAGTCATTTCTGTACCCCTAAAGTTCTCTTTGTTGTGTTAGTAAAGTGGGTCAAATCTTACCAAAACCAGTTGTTCTTTCAGTTGCTCAACCACTCGTTTGTGTGCTCCAGCCAAGGCAATAAAATAGAACATAATGATGCTGCAAACAACAAACAAAAAGGGAGGACTTGAGTTCCTATGTATGTAATAACAAGTTCAGTTCAGGAGAACATATAAACATGTGCTGCGGAAGAGAGGGCTGGGTGGAGTTCAAAAAAACCACACGGTTTCTCAAGCATGGAAGTTGTAGAAAGCATCAGGTAATATGGCTCCAAAATTTGTAAACAGTTTAGTTAAACTGAAATGCAAACAAAATTCATTTAAACTTAAGGAAAAAAACCTGTTTACCAGAAGACTGACTAGCCACTGGAGCAGGTTGCCCAGAGAGGTTGTGGAGTCTCCATATCTGTGGAGATACTCAAAATCTAACTGGACATGCTTCCTGAGCACTCGCTCTGTTTGACCCTGTTTTGAATAGGAGAGTTGGGTCACATTCTCTACACAGGTGACTGCCAAACTTAAAAATTCTATGCTTCTACATTGAATTTTATCTTACAGAATGACTGTGCTGAGAGTTTTGTTTTTTCAAACCAAGGTTTATGAATAGGGATTGTGATCACAGGGCTTACAATACTAATTTGCAGAGGATTTACAGTCAACATTTTTGAGGACACTGTTGGATATGGGACATGCAAGGGGAAATGGAATAAAGTTAATGAGTGTGAACACATGGGCAAAGACATAAGGGCTGAGGATTCATATGGGCTTTGATGCCTTTGTCTGTAGATGGGAAATCTCATCTAATAGATATTTGGTATTAGTTCAGTAAGCAAGGAAATGAAGCTGCATAAGTGAATCAGGTCTCCACAGTACTCACCAAGTGATCATAAAAAAAGGCACTGCAAAGGCTTCTGATGCCATGCCAAAAAGAATCTGCTGCAGAACTGTTGGAAACTCAAGTACTGTATCTGGAACAACTTCCCATGAAGTGTTAAAATTCCTGAATGGCCCACATGCCTTTGAAGAGGGGATACTGTCAAAGAAGCAGAATAGGAAGAAGATGTAAAGATAAAATAATCCAGCACAAGCCCAGCATTAGTTTGATGATGTGGTAGAAGTGTCCTATGTCTTTAAAACTAATTTTTGTTTATATGAACTAAGCTATAATTTGATGTATTATGCCCTGTATATTTTATTCCAATTAACCGTTCTAAAACGTTGTGTGTCTGCTTTTGCAGAACTGACAACCTTAGAACAACTGCCAACTTCAGGGAAGTTAAACTGTCACTTACCGGGCTATGCTGACTCCCACAGGAATAAAAGCCAAGATGAGCCCGATCAATAGCACCACCAAGAAGAAAAAGTTGGAACTTGATGCCCTGAGAGGCCTAGCTGCAGGTTTACATGTGTGTATCAGACTGATCTGAAGAGGGAAGGTAAGACTGTTACCAGTCTCTATATACATATATATATACACATATCCAAGTGTACTTTCCCCCCCAGCTGAACTCTCCATTCACAAACATGCTGCCAGCTACCACACAACCACCTCCTTTGATGTACGTGGGCTGACAAGGGCGAGAAGAATGTCTCACATTTCAGTATAAGTCCATGTCTCCTAGTCTGTGTAAGAATTTGATCCAGAGGACCTCATACACTTGCACAAAGTCAGCTGACACGGTCATTTGGTGTATGATCCACGGCACTGCTGTTGGCTTTGTTCTGCCACATCTTCACTGCGTACATCCCCTCTTGCAAGACCTAAAGTATCAGCAAGAATTTGCTGCACAGAAGGAGCTGTGAGCTGCTAAGTAGAAATCACATGAACATCCAACCCAGCTTGGACTTTACATTTTGCTCCCAAATTTTTAGCGGTTTTGCAAAATTTTGTCCAAGTTCTAAGCTGTGTTGTTAATAAATAGATTACTGCAGAAAACTGTTATAAACTAGCTTTGCTACATAAAAAGATTTTCTTTAAAAAAAGACAAATATTTGAAGAGATAATAATTGAAATGTGGCTTTGCTTGATTTCAAAGCAAAATTCTACCTTCTGTTAAAAGCAGAAAACCTTACTGAAAATGGAATACCATTGGCTCATTCCATCCACCACATCCACAGGTGGTTTTAGGGTTTTTTGTTGGTTTTAGATCACCTGCATACCTATATCCTTATATTACAAAAACCACAGAGATGTTCTCAGTTCTTCATTAACCACACACCTTCATTACCTTTTTAATGTAAAAAATGATGAAGTATTTTATAGTTGCTATTGCAGGCAGAAGTGGTGAAAAGAAGGTTCCAATCCAGCAAATAGTCTGCCCGTAAATGATTTCCAGGACATTGTCCGAAATTCCAAATTCCTGCCGTCCAAGCCACTGAACTGGCTTGCAAGAGCAATGAGTAACTAACAACCTAAAACCAAAGAATATTGTTAGTCCTAAATTGAAGTTATAGAGCTTAGATGCATCCTAACACATTTGGAACACACAGAATGTAGCATTTAAGCATTAGACAACATAACATAAAATGTCTGAAGGAAAAAAGTCTCAAATATCAGAAACGATACATCCATCTGAATAGCACAGGTGCTCAAACCACCAGAAATATGTTTATGCTTTATTTAAAAACTAGTAATCTGGTTAGAAATATGGGGAATTAATAGCGAAAAAAGAAAACATGTTTCATACGTCATTTGTAAATATTTACTCAAAAAGCAGAGATACATACTTTCTAGGAAAGTCCACAAACAGGGGCACAGCAAGAATTATAATAAAATCAAATATCATCAGTTTGTACATTTCTTGCCCAACGTCAGATTCCCAGCACTATAAAAACAAGTCAGGAAAAACAAGATTAGCAGTCTAAATAAGTGAAAAATCTGTCTATTACTAAAGCAACAAACATCTCAGATAACAGCATAAAGCTCAAATTGTATTAACTCCATTTTCTAATGTATTCAAGTGTTTCAGAGCTCCCATGCCAAGCTTTTCAGACTTGTTTTCTGGGGTTTTTTTTGGTTGGTTGGGTTTTGGGGGTTTTTTTGTGTTTGTGTTTTGTTTTGGTTTGGTGGTTGTTTTATTTTGGTTTTTTTTCTTTTGAGGAAAAACCATTTGCCTTATTGGAGCAAAAGGCAGTAGCACAATGTCTTCAAAACATGGCTACCTCAAACAATCCTCATGGTAGACAAAGTCTGTTCTAAATGGTCATCTGCCACTGGACTAATTCTAGGCAGAGTTTTAGACAAACAAACAAAAGATAGATATGGAACAACTGTCTGGTTTGCACTGAGCAGCGAGAATCATCACCAAGTATAACATGAACGGCAACGCCAGGGCTGATACTGAATACCTCTAGACAAGCAACTCTCATGGAAAACAAATCTCTGTTCACAAGTTCAGATGATTAAAGACCAAGATAAATCTGCTTACAGGATAGAGTTTGTAATTGTATCCACAGGGCTTACACTTGTCAGTGCCACAGTCAGAGATCTGACTCCACAGCGAGAACAAGAGAACGCCAATATTGGCCAACCGCACAAAGACACACCTGGAAGAAAGGCAAAACCTAATTCCTAACCTGCCAAAAAAGAGCCATGCTAACACTTAGCACATCTTGCACAGGAGTCCAAGGAAGCCTTCAAACACAAAAGCGTCATGCAGAGCTTTAACACAACAGCCAGATAGATAATAAACACACTTCTTTCCTTAGTAGTAAGTTAAAATTGCTTTTCACCTTCCCAGCTTAAAGATACAGTCCCTTGTTTCTTTTCTCAGTACTGTTCCTAGATCAGTCATTTCCATTGCAGATCTTCATGCTGCAATGGGTTGCAATTGTCTCAGGTACAGTTACATGTGCAGCATTTCCGTCTCATGGAGCCTCAGGCCTTCTGAGGCACTTAGCCCAATCAGAAATACAAAGCACAGGCTTGCAGAGTTCAGGTGCTTCAACCCAGATCTTACTGCCTTAAGCTGCCAAACCACTGAAGTACCTTTTACCTCAAAAGTTTTAACTTCTGCTTTGAGCAGAGCTGTGCTTCAGTCACTGCTGTACACACACATTTGCTCATTTGCGGAACTGCTGCAAAGAAGTGAATCCACAGCTCTGCAACCACAAGTTCTCCACTGACTATTTATTGAGGTTGAAGATGTCCAGACCACAGAGCTAAATGGGACTAAGAGAAAAACTTGGACACTGAGGTGATTGCACTGTGCTGTCATCAAAACAGATTGTTCCCAGATATAAAGTTTCCAACTAAACATTAGCCAAATAATGCCTGCTTGGTTTCCAGTGCCAAGTTCTCTGCTTCTTGATGTTTCAATGTTTACAACACATGTAACCTACCAAGAACAAGTTGTTGAAACATGCAAGGCCACAATAAAAAACACCTTTACCTCATGAGCGTCAGCTTGATTTCAAAGGCTGGTGTATAGTCTTCAAATGTGATCAGAAATGAGAAGATCAGAGGGCCGATGAAGTTGGCCAGTGTGATCACCATGGAAGGCAAATACTGCACTACCAGATTGGCCTGGGAGTTTGCATTGCTGATGTCCTGCACAAGAAGAGATGAGAGAAAGACAATAGAGAAACAAACCTTCCTGACATAGTGCTCTCTCCAGCTGCCCACCAGCGTCCCTTATCCAGGATTCAGACAGCATCTTTTACTCTGTCTTCATCCTCCACCTACATTTGCACAGGGCAATAAAAATCAACACCAGGTGTAACATGAACAGCAAACTCAGGTCTGATTCTGAATACCTTTAGACAAGCAAGTTTCGTGGAAAACAAATCTCTTTTATACTACAAGCCTGATCACTGCTATCTATCTCTGCAGTTTGCTGCTATACATCCTTGCTTTCTCCTGCTCCCTTCACCAGGAACTCCCTCCACCTCCAGGTAAGAGTGTTTCTGTGCTTCCTCAAAGCTTCTGTTTGAAGAGGTTTATTTCACCAAGGTTTGTGTCTGACTGTTGCTAACCAGCACCAAGGCTACCAGGTTTTGTAAAACCTATTCCAAGTGCAGACTCTTTTCAAGTTATTCTCACTGGTGCCAAGCAGCTCCCTTGACTTTTCTACCATCCTGGCAAGCTCCTCTAATTGCTCGTTAAGGCAAGGTCAAGGTATCAACCCTTATATAAAAAGTCCACAGTAAGTGAAGCTGTTTTTCAAGTTGTTCAGTGTTGTGCTGTTCTCTTCTCTGCCCTCAAACAATACCTCTGACACAAAAACTTATTTAGCCCCCATTTCCTGCTTCAGTCAGTGCAATTCTGGCAGTTTACAGAAGTTCAGAGTTAGGTCCATCATGAGCACAACTTTCCTCAGGCACAGCCAGGTCCATCACATCAGCAACTAATACAGGGGAGAGAAAAAATAAGGTCCGCATTCCTACGGGGCTAATCGAACCCTGGGATCCTACAGAGAAGTCAATTACTGTTGTGAAACTGTCACAACTGCTGTCTCCTTTGTTCTGCTTCTGAACCACTCTTTTCATCTGCTTGTCCTGCCAGGGGTGAAACCCACCCCACCTGATTCTTTCCACCAGTGATGCAAGAACTTTTGCTTTTGAAAACTGCTCTGTGTTCAAAGCCTTCCTGTTTCCCCACACAGCAGTAGCTCAAGCCACAAGACAGATTGTAATCTTTACTCTGCCTTCCCCTGCAGTGCATTTTTGCAGCTGAACAGCGAACCAGATCACATGAAATTGATGATGATGAAGTTTGGTTTAACCAGGTCGGTTCTCTCAGTCAGTTCACTGCCCAGACCTAGCAGATCACAGTGAGGTGAGCACAGTTACAAGGCAAGGGTAGTGAGGGCTGCTCTTTTTGTCAGCTTCAAGGCACTCGACACCAAAGCCTCTGCAGCAATGGGAGATGTTACTGGGTTGAGGGGCTTTTGTGGCACTTGGTTCTTGATCTTTCCTGCACTCTCCTACTAAAAAAAGATGTAAATCTGTGAAAAGCGTTTTCAGATCCCTTGCATGTAAAGTGCTATATTAAGATACTTGACTTTCACAGTATCTCCTCTTGCTGTAATCACCAGCCTTGACTGAATCTGTCATTTCTGATACTCACATTGGAGTTTTCTTGGGAGAAGACAGTTACTCTATAAATAGAGTAAAAACATCCTGATAAAATGGCAATTACAATTATATTTATAAATATTCTCAGAGAGTAGATGCGCAGCTTTTCTTTCATTGTCCTCTCAGCTATTTTTTGCTTCAGTTTCTCTTCCTGCAAGTCCGTCTACAAACAAAAGAAAAAAGGAGATGCAGTTTTCTGGTGCAGCATACAACACTAAACACGATGTCTTCTACCCCTGGGACGTGCAAATCCATAGCCTGTTTTAGGAGAGTCAGTCCTGCACCTGCCCAAGCAAACAGAACTTAGAGTGCCTTTTCATTGACACCAACAGGTCCATGCAGGAATGGAAGACCCTGTGTGCTCAGCCTCCTCAAGCTGAGGGCCCTGTGGCCAAAGACAAGTGTCTGCAATCCTCTTATCTCTACTGTATCAGTAACACATTTCCTTGAGGACAGAAACACAGTTTGCCTGTTCGTTGAGAGAGACTGATCTCAGCTTGATACTAGATGCTGAAATGGGTAAACCAGCTCACGCATCTCGTTACTTCTGCAGGTAAGTAACCAACCCTCACCACTATGGCTCAAACTTCCTTCTCCTGCTCCTTGTGAAGTAAAATTGGGGCGAAAGCAGAGAGAAGGAAGTACAGTCTTGAGCAGCTTGTCATGTAAACTTGGTGTATTTAACCTTAGCTGACATACAGTATGGCTGAAAATACAGTATGGCCTGTGAAGGCAATTTAACGTGGCAAACCCACATATCACCCAAACCATATGAGGTATTTTCTGAGGACTTATGTCCATCCAACAGTAATATTAAGAGGCAAGTTCTTCTAAGATGTGTGTTCTAGAGGCAAAAGTGGTAAGTGAAGGAGATTCTGGTTATATGATGAAGAAAGATGGCTGTGAACTTCACTAGAGCAGAAAGCAACTCATTGTAATTTATGAAATCTGTAATTACTGCTTTGTGGTTTGAAGTGGAAGTACCTTTTCAAAGGTAATTGTTTCGTAACACAAATCTCTGTTTCCAGTGTACAGAGAGCAAAAGGAAGGTGCTTGTTTCACCAAAACAGCCTCTCAGACTCTTTTCAGAGTTTTATGACTTGGGAAATCTATAGCTGCATCAGCATTTTTGTATGTGCATGTGTGCCAAAGACACCTAGTGAAAATCTTTCAGCATCTTCTTACTGCAACAATGGTATCAAATTGTACAGAGCACCACCTGAATTTTATTTCTCCCCAAACTACTGCCTACCACATTGCAGACTTAAAACCCAGAATACTCAAACTGAGCCTGACAGCACAAGGGTTCTGCCTGCAGTTGGGATAGCTTTTCCTGTTGGATTATGCAGAAACTAACACAGGAAGCAGGACTGGAGTGTGAGGAAGAGGCAGATAAGATAACAGGTTGGCATGGTCCCCAGTGGATGGGGGAAGGGCCCACAACATCAGTGCCGATCCTTCTCACATTGCACCACGACTCCAGCTGCCTAGAAAGCACGCAGGAGGATGTGGGCTGCACCCCCAATGCAAACTCCTTCAATCCTTCTTAACCATATTCCCTTATCTGCAAAATTACACACCTCTTTTTTAGCCGTCTGAGCTGTCTGAAACCGTAACCACAACAAGATGGAGTTACTCACCTGCAGCTCACACAGCAAACTGCGATGTTTCATTCGGGCTGCATTTGGATCTGTGATGCAGAAGTCCCAGCCTGCAAAGACTTTGTTACAGTAACTCTGAAATTGATCTGCGTCATGCACTAAGTTCTGCTTAAATCCTTCCACAGACCTAGAGGAAAATGCAGCTTTATTTCATTCATGAAAAGACATATTTTACCCATAGAAAAAAACACACAGAAGCAATCAGGGTGATCAAAGACCAAACGACCCCCTCTGTGAGCACACTGCCACCTCTGCTTTGTACCAGCCAGTCTCTGGGACACTTCAGAGTGAGGTTCTGTAGCAGCTGACCCTGCCTGACACAGGTTACTCCCACCTGCACTTCGCCAGTCACACCTTCTCACCTCACCCAGTGTTTCTCTGACACAATGAAGGAAACTGAAATGGCACAAATAAAACTCAACCAAAAACCCCAAAAGAAAATCCAACAACTACTACAGTTGAGGGCTTTTTACTTACAGGTATGCATACATATGGAAAACTGATACTTAAATTTTTTTTCTTTTTTTTTGCTGGCTCGGCTTCCAAAGCACGACAAATGCTACTGTGGCACTGCACCCTCAAGCAAAAGATTCCCCATTTCCACATAAAACAGTTCTAGAATGCAGTATGTTCCCTTCAAACTGTGCAATAGGTAGCAGTAAATAAACTACACCAAGATCTTTACCTCTTAATTATCCAGACAAGACTTAAGGCAAGGTAGGCAAATGTAGCCAGCAGGTATGCGAGAGGCAAGTTGTACCTCATGATACTGATCCACACAGCATCTGCTGTGTAATAGCCATAAAACAAACTTGTCATTTCAAGGAATCCCTGTGAAAACATGAAGTTGAAATAGAATTTGTAACAGCAGCAGCAACTGCCCCATTAGATCCAACCTGGCATTAAGAAATCATTTTGTAAATTTAAAATTGGGGCCCCAGCAAGGTACAAGAGTCTGTAGCTTCTAAATACTGCCATTGCCTCTACCAAACTGTAATGCAGGCGCTGTGTGCTTAAAACCCCTCCCCTCTCCAATAAAAGAGCTCTAGGACATGGACACTGGGACCCTACACAGAGAGCACAATAGGCAGTGTGCTCCAGAATAATAAGAGGTAGCAGCTGGGGAGCAGAGGCTGCAGCACGTGGCCAGCCAGGCCTTGTGTTCGCTCAGTAAAAGTCAGTTTGAAAACTCCCCTTCTCACAGATAAAGGATAAAGGCTAATTTACATCAGTGATGCATATTCCTTACCCTTTTTCAAAATTATCAAAGCTTCATTCCACAAATAATTTTTTTTTTACATTTTAAATGTTATGCAAGACACAGAATATTTTTAAAAAATATAATTACTTACAGTGCCACTGAGCAAATCTTTGATGTAAGCATAGAAGTAAACAAGTCCCTTATTACCACTAGGTTCATAAATTGTGCAGTTATCCGCTGTCAAAAGAAAGGCATGAAAAGTCACTCAAATGGTAATGCCCATTGAAATGCAAGATCAAGTTAATTCAAACATGCCACATTCTTACAAAAAAGCATTTCTTTGTTCTGGAAGATGGAGAAGAAGCTGATGGAAAGGGGGAACCTTACAACAGCTGAACACAGAGAAGAGTTTACCTATGTCCTTTGGAGAAATTTTAACAATGGTACTGTTGAATATTCCATATTTAGAAATGATGGTGGGAAGAGTAACGAAACTGAACATCAGGATAAAAATTACAAAATTCAGCAGGACCAGAAAACGCAGGAAGAAGAAGTAGGACTGGATGCCAGTACCAAATTTCCCTGGGAACAAAAGAAATGTGCCAATAATTAAGATGATAAAATCATTGAAAATACAGAATGGGCAGATTATCATTTCAGTTACATTTAATTAACTGAAGAAACATTGTTAAAGCTAGTTTTAAGTACTACAGACTTTTAGCAATATAACTGAAATGCAAACTGAACTTTTTAATAATTTTCTCTAAGATATTTCCTTCTACCTCTACTACCATCATGGGTTTTACATTCAGCAATAATAAGGGAAGAAAGGAACTTTTTGAACACATGCAGTTATATATGAAACTACGCTCACAGATGTAAAACTGCCGGTAGCAGAAGCAACTTTAAAGAGGAGAAAACAACATCAGACAAGAAATACCTTCTATGCTGTGAATATCATGCCGCCAAAGTACCAGGTAAGATGACAGGCCCTTGACTTCACTGAGAATTTTTTTCAATGATTTATTGCTAGTTCTTTTCCACTTCTTCCATCTGGATAAATGTTGTATATCAGCCTGCTGAGAGTCCCTAAGAACCAAGAAATACAGTTACTGAGCACAAGAAATAATTTTTCACTACATGTAACAGGGCTTAGCAGGATGGAGCCTGCCTGCAGCCTTCAGGGGGGACAGTACTGTGGTAGAACCTGGAGTAACACACACAAGCTCTCCCCACCTGATCCTCCTGGTAATGGCAACGTCAACTTAATTCAAATATGGCAAGTTCTCTCATGAAAAACACTCACCGGTCTTGGAGAGAAAAAATCCAACTGAACAACAGCACAACAGAGAAAAAATACGTATCTGAACATCCCAGTGGGATCTCAGAGAAGTTGCCATTAATGACTTCATCTTTACAAATGGCTGGAAAAGGAAGAGAAGGTTCTTCCCTCAAAACTTCTGACCTGAGCATCTTCATCAAGAGACTTAAAAAAAATTTCTCTCTTCTTTTTTTTTTTTTTAATTTTAGCCAATTCATAGATCTCAAAATAAGAATGAAATTTCAGAGTATCTTGTGTGGAAAAAAAGAAAAGAGAGAGAGAGAGAGCGCATTACAGAGGCTTAAATATTTCATTTGGATTTTACAGTTTTAACTTTTATATCACATTCCAACACATAACAGAAAATATTATTAAAATGATTCATTTCTAATTATGCAGCCTTGATAGCTTTTGGAAAAATTTGCTGGAAATTGCCAATTCGATGAATTTGAGAAAGTATTTTTTGCCAACACCTCTAGGGGTGCACTGTTTTTAATAACAAGCTGTAAACAAACACCGAGGATGTGCCACTGTCTGTAATTTTTAACTATTTCTCATTTATGGATTTTCATACTATATAAATACATTTGCATTTTAAAAATTGCTGCATGGACAGCAATAGCATCAAGGAGAATCCTGAGTGGCTCAGAGTTTGCATTTTGTTGTTTCTTTTAAGAAGCCTTAAAACCAGACAAAACTTCCCAGAAACCTCACTTGAAGATGGACTTGTACACAGCAACTTCTGTTCCAGCCTCTGATGCCACTGAAGAAGGGCAGCAGTTAAGTAAGTATCCGTGAGGACACCATGATAGGGTAGAAGACCAAGGCTTCAGTTTTAAAAGACTTTGTATTCAAGCCTACTCATGTGCCCAAGTGATGCACTGCCACGCCACTGCCATGTGTGCTCTATGTCGCCAGGTTCCGCATCCTCAGCTGAAAGTAAAATTAGCATGTTGGCAGGAAGCCAAATTAAACCTATACACAACAGTCAAAAGGGCAGCAGATGACCTCAGCTTTAAGAGCAAATACAGCTCCTCTCTAAAGATCTCATTTTGTGGAAACTACAGGCTGCAGTTTGTAGAGTTCTAAACAGAGGCTCTGCAGAACTGTCTGGCCTGTGTTGGGTTTGCATTTTCAATAGCAGCGTGGGCTGCATATTCATCTGAGCTACAGAAGTTGATTGTGCAGCTTTCAGGACGTTTATACCAAGCACTTTGTGTTGGCAGCTGCTGTACAATATGCAGATCACTGATCTGTAGAAGCGCCAAGAAGCCCCACCAGAACCTCTCAGTGCTAACATGTGTAAACAAGCCTGGGACATTACAAATCCACTCCTCCCTCCACTTCCTTTTTCTTGAAGAACTGAACTTTACACACCCAACTTCAAATAAAAATTCAAGGTATCAAGCAGTTTCCTTTACCATGCCTTAGATCTTCTACCGTTTCCTGCGTACAGGCTATAGGGTTAAATGTAACTCCAGAGCCAGGCTCTTTCCCACTGCTCTTGAAAGAGAGTAACTCCTGTTCTCCGTGGAGTATTAGACATTAATTGTACTTCCACCTCTCTCCTGATTCATAACCAGAACTACCATGTACCTGATTTAAAGGTGCAGCTGTTCTCTGACAGTATAAAACCACATCCTGTATCCTCTGTCCTCAAAGCAGCTTTTAACCCAGCAGTGAGACATGAGATAATAAGCACAGAAATTCAGGCGGGGCAAAGCAAGCTCTTTGCAATCCCTCCCTCCGGGGGGTTACCACCAGGGGAGCAGGAACTGCTCACAGCGCACAGGAAAGAGCCATTTAAAAAGGAATGGGGCGGGGGGGAAGGAAAAAACGAAGCAAAGGTCCTGGGAAGCTTCCTTCCAACTGTACTGAGCCACAGCAGAGAGCGCGCAGAGCATTGTGTAAGAGCAGCGGAACAGACTCAAGGGCAGCAGTACTTGCATAGCAGCAGGGGGGTGCTCATGCAGATAACCCACAGTGACCCTTGAAAGCACAAAAACCCTGAGGAGGAAAAAAAAAAAACCCAACCCCAAAAAAACAGTGAGACACGCGTTTATCTGCTGCAGCTAATTCCCAGTTTTGACTAATTTCTTCCGCTTCAACCTACTCCTGCCCCCAGTCAGCGACTCCCTCGTGCCAGCCAAAAGCACTCGGGCACCTACTTATCAGAATCACATGCCACAGGGTGAAACAGATACAGCCGAACCCAGTTCTGCTTCAGCCTTCCAGAGCACCTGCGTTTTGTTTAGGAGAAAGTCAATATGAAAAAAGCCCCAAACAAATAAGCAGGAAAGGAACGCAGATTAACCTTAATCTCCTCTTCTCCGCGATGCTCAGCGCGTATTCTCTGGCAGGACGCGCAGCCGGCTCGTCTCCCTCCTGCTGCGGCGCCCGGGCCCGGGCCCTGGCCCCGCGGCTCCCGGCGGTGCCCAGCAGGGCCGCCCGGCGCTCCTGGGTGCCCCCGCGGCGCCTCCGCGCCGACTGGCAGCTGGGCAGCTCCTGCAGGAAATCCACAGGTGCGGCGGTGCGCGGCTCCTCGGGCAGGCGCAGCCCTGCGAGGGACACAGAGCGGCGCTGCGGGGCGGGGGTCGCCGCGCCAGGGCCCCCGGGACCCCGCAGCGCCGCCAGGGGCGAGGCGCGGGCAGCGCCGTTCCCCGCGGTGCGGTGCGGTG
>WBMZ01004546.1:0-99888 GCA_013400975.1 Atrichornis clamosus | reverse complement strand
GGCCCCTGCGGCCGCGCCTCTTGCCCGTGGTGCGGGAACCCGCCCCCGGCCGCGGCCCGTGGCCGTCCAGGCGCCTCCCGCCGCATCCAAGCTGCCGATGGGGAGCTGCGGTGGCTGCGAACCCCGCGCGGAGCCACCTGGTGAGAGCGCCGGGCCCGGGCAGAGCGGGGCGGGAGGGCCCTCCCCCTGTGGGGCGTCCGCACTCAGTGGTGGTGTCCCCTCATCCTGTGGGGGCGTCCCCTCACCCTGTGGATGTCCGAGACCCCGGAACCATTCCTTCCTCACTGCCTTGCGGGGTCTTTCCCGCTGGGAGGGCCAGCGGGAGCCATGGGGCTCGGGATAACGGCGCGGTGCGGGCGGGCGTTGGGAGCTGCCCGGCCCCGCTGGGGGAAGGCCTGCCCTGCCCTCAGAGCTGCGGGCAGCACACCGGCCCCCAGACCGCGTCCGTGCCAGCCTTAGGTGGCCACAGATTCCTTAGAAAACCTCCAGAGATTGCAGGAGGAATTAAAACTTATGAGTGAGCCTTGTTGCTAAGGGAGGCGCCGTGACAGCGTTTGAGTTCCACTCGTGGTGATTCAAAAGCTCAGTGCTGGGCCTGAGGATGGTTTCGCCCTTCCTTGGAAAAAAGATGATTAAAACCACCCAGCTGTGTTTGGAGTTGTTCATAGGTGGAAGCTGGGGAATCCTGTTCCTTCAGAAAGCTGTGTCTTCCTCTTCCTGAGTTAAAGGAAGTACTGCTGTGTCCCTTAAAAATTGCAGTTAGAATTTGAAAGTTTGTAACTGAGTAATGCCATCATATAACTGTACAAAACATTTCCATTGTTTAAAACAATTTCCATCATCGGTACATAAGGAATTAGAGTCTCAGTCCTTTGCCCTGTACTTGACAGAGGAAGCCAGGGCACACCTTTGTTGTTTGGGTTCATGCACTTGCTGTATTTGAGCCTTTGTGTTCCCTTAAATCAAAAGGAAGAAGATATTCAGAAACTGGCACCTTTTCCTCTTGATCATTTTATTATTTCTGTATCAGGTGTCTCTCATCCCTCAATGAGGAAACTACCTCTTCACCGAACAGAGTGTCCAGAAAACTCAAAAGCTTGAAAGTAACTGTAAGTAACTTTACCTTGACTGACAATATCCTTTCTGCCAGAATCAGATTAGTGCTGCTGGTGGATTTGTGTGAGATTTGCAATTGCTTTATGCCATTGCACCAACTGAGGCATCAAGCTCGAAGATGACGACTTGAACCTTGTGTCTCCAGGCTTTTCCGTACTGTGTCAGGTATTGGTTGTGGTTATGTGTTTTTGTGGAGATTAAAGAAATGCTGTGATGCAAAGGCTTTTAAAGATTTTTGCTTAAAAAAGACACTTAAGCACATATGAAGGAGTGTACAGGTTCAGGGTTCTAGGATGGCGTGGTCTGATGATTTCCTGATGGCTTTTCTTACCTGTTAAATTAATTCTCCTCTTCTCTCCGCTTTGAATTTCTCTGTGTAATCAGATTTTGTGGATTATGGGAACTCTTGATTTGCTCACTTGCTTTAAAACTTTGAACTTCAATTACTCTTACAGACACCTGCTTTCAATCCAGCTGTGTTTGATCTTCAATAACCAGGTTAAAAGCAGAAAATACTAGAAGCAGAGGAATTGTTTATGTTAATCCTGGCTTTACAGAAACAGAGTGTGCAGTTCAAAATGGCAGATGCTACTGATAGAAAGCTCAAATGTTAACCAAAGCTGGGCATTGTTCCTCTCTGACACAGAGGGAAATGTTGTTATTTCCAGTTTCCTTATTCACAGGTTTCCCTTCATTGTATTTCCCTTTCCCGTTTGTGGGAGAAGAGCCATGAAGAACCGTTCCTCATCTCCCCCTTTGCATGTCCATGTGGATGAAAACACCCCTGTCCATGTCCATATTAAAAAGGGGCAGAAAACCACACCTGCACAATGCCAGGTAGGAGTGTGTACCTGGTTGTTTGTAAGGGCTGCAGAGAGGAAGGTGAATGGCCCTAGAATCATCACAAAATCTTCCAGGTCTGTTTTACTGTTGTGTTAGAACTGTGAGACTTCATTTCATATTCAATGGTTAACTTGCAGTGACATATTTGCTACACTGATTTGTTGAAAGATGATTTTGGTATGATACAGAATTGCTTTTCATGTTCCTGTGAGGAGTGTTGCTTCCAATGTGATGTAGTTTGGAGGATTTTTTTTCCTTTTATTTCCTGTATCTGTGTCCTGATAGTGTTTTTTCTTTGGCTTCATATCTATTTTTGGAGGAAAGGTTTGAGGAGACGTAGTACTTAGGCATTTCAAATAGCATCTTGATTGTATAAAAATAAATATGCTTAGAAAAAGATTCTTGATTCAAACCATCTTCTGGCATTAAGGACATTTTCTGTCCACTGAGCTCTGCAGCAAAGAAAATCTCTTCCCAGCCTTATCCACAGGAGGCAGAAGACAATACTGAAGTTGAAGTTCTAACTATCCTATATTCTCTTTTGTTGCTGGATATTTATGGAAAGTTGTTCTAAAAAGGTGATGGAAGTTTCTAGCTCATTCTTCCTTATCTGCAGACATCCTATTCTAAGTCTTCTATTAATTTTGTGTTTGTTGCTAATGGCACGAAGTGACAGTGAAATCAGTGGCTCCTATTAGTTAGTTGCCTGTAGACAGTGTTTAGAACATCTAATTTTTCTCTAAGGTTAGAGTTGTGCCAGAACACTTTTACTCTTCTTCAGTTAGAGCAGCTCGAGTTCAATACAAAAAAATGTGGATCTGTTAGTTGTCTGCAGAGTAGGGAAAATATTTCAGGGGCTTTCCATAATCAATCACAGTGTCACATGGTATAGCTGCTCTTTTGTGAGATGAATCTGGGATTGCGAAGGGATCTTCCAGGGATCTCTCATGTCCTACATCCAGCCATCCTGTCAGCTGAGTGTGCAATAACCTTTCCTTCTGGTCGATGTCAGCTTCCTCTGGTGGCTGCCTCATCTCACGTGATGCATCCTATGAAACACTATCAATAGTTTTGTATGAATGATCTTTCATTTGGTTTTGCAGCACTAAAAATTCTTTCAAAGTCTGTAATACATTTTATTTTCTCTTTCTTTAGCAAAAGCAGAAACAGAAATCAAAAGGGGATGGTGTGCGAGCCGTGCGGGTGAAAACTAAGGCCCCTTGGATGCCCCCAGGCAAAACACGTACACGTGATACCACCTTGAAATGGGAGGTACAGCTGGTTTTGCTCTTTAAAACAAACTTTGAGGTTTAACTGACATTGAAGAGAGCAGTTGTGTAGTGAGAGAGCTGGGCAGATCTGAAAGAAGGCTACTGTCACCTACCATCTATTTGAAGTGTCTTCTGTAAATCTTTTTCACTTTTTAATATAGAAAAACTGAGATTTCATAGGCAGCCTGTGACTATATCATGCCTTTCTGCCTCTAGAAGCCAGACACATTTATTTTTTATTGTAATTTTACTAGTGCCCTTCAAGATCTCATCTGGAGGCTCAGCGAGGTCTGGTCTCAGTCTCTCCCGAAGCACAGAGCATTTGTGTAGCATTGTGGCATATTTTCTTTCTCATGGATTGATAGTTTTGCCTGTTGTATTCCTGGCACTTCCTAGATGAGGATTTGAGCTTTGAATAGTTTTTCTTCTTTTTCTGTTGTACTCTTTCTGCATTCTTGACCTTTCCCAGATGGAAATGGAAGAGCTGTTTGTGAATGTTTTTTTCCTTACTAGCCTCGCTGCAGTGATGTGACCGGTCTCTGTTTTTGGCAATGTTAGCTTTAGAATACTATTTATAATGTTATACTAAGAAAATGATACCCTTTATTTTCTGCCAGGAATCAACTGAACGCATAGAAGTTACACCTAATCCTGATTCTGAAAGGATGCAGTCAGTGCTGCGCCTGAGCGACCTCTCCACGGACGATGACGATGCTGTTTGCTCCAAAATGAACAAATATGAAAAGAAGATAGATAGCCTGATGAATATGGTGGGAACACTGAAGAAAGAGGTGAGGAGACAGTGTAAAGACCTGCTGACTCGGCCTTTGTAGCTGATCCTTTGACAAGAGGAGGCTGGAGTCAAGTCTTGGTGCAATGGAAGCCTGCCCAGGCTCTTGGTAGCTTGCTTGAAAATCAAAATCAGTCTGAATTGTTTAGAATAGCTGAACTATCCTAGTGAAAAATTCACTAAGCCACACTATGAAACATTTTAAAACATGATTCATTTAGTAATGTATTGCTGTGCTTTAGTTTCCAAATAATCTGTGTTCTGCCCAAGCCCCAAATCTGAAAACTGGTGGCTCCAGAAAGTGAAAAATACAATGCGTTGAAGTTTTATTGTCAAAAAATCCCCTCATTCAACAAGATTGTTTCTTCTGATACTGTTTCAAAATGTGCAACCCGGTGATGTTGTGTTTTCCAGATAAATAGGCTCTTACCTACTTGACACCACTTTAAAAATATGTAGGAGATGTTCTCAGGTCTCATAAGATGCATCATGGTGGGAGCAAACTGCGTTTTTAACTTCAAGTTAACACTGCAAATCTTGTATTATTGTTTTACTCAAAACAACAGAAATGTCAAATCAGTGAACAAGAGTAGGATTTGAGTCAAGTAGATTCTTAAGCATTTTCCATTTTATTTATGCTACAAAATTTAATGGCATTACTTACATGATTGTAAAACAAAAAGCAGTTTTAGAATCACAGAATCCTTAAGGTTGGAAAAGACCTCCAAGATCATTGAGTCTAACTTCTGACACATCATCACCTTGTTAAATAAACCAGAGCACTGAGTGCCACATCCAGTTGTTCCTTGAACACCTCCAGGGATGGTGACTCCACAGCCCTTTCCAATACCTGACAACCCTTTCTGTGAAGAAATTCCTCCTGATGTCCCACCTGAACATCTCCTGACACAGCTTGAGGCCATTTCCTCTTGTCCTGTCACTTGTTACCTGACAAGATACTTTTTTTTTTTTTTTGTTACTTGCACTAAGTTAATTGACTCTAAATGGTTCACTGATTTGGGATTTGGATTCTGTGTATCACTTCCAAAGACCCTGGTTTAAATTTTATTTCATTATCTTCAGGTCAAGATGCAGAAAATGGAGGAACAGGAGCAAATGACAAAGCGACTCCTGGAGGAGCAGAAAGAAGAGCTGAACGAGGTCACACAAGAACTGGTAGAAACAGAGCACGAGAACACACGGCTGAGGCGCAACATTGAGCGCATAAAGGAGGAGAAGGACCTGACCGTGTAAGAAAGCTCCACTTCTCACTGTTCCTGCACTAGTGGTATCCCTCCTTTATTGCTGACATGAAATGAGGTCGTAGCTGCTGCTGAAGAACAGATGCACTTGGATTTTTTGTCACCTTTTAGAAGGAGAACTCCAGAGTACAATAGCTGCGGAGAAGGGCTCTAGAATGATTTTTGGAATGGAAAAAACTACTCTGAGACGAACCTGAGAGCAGTTGGCTTGTGTGGCCTACTAGAGGGTCATCCTTGCTCTGCAGTTAGTGTTTTGAAGGTTAAGAGATTCTGCTTGAATTGTGATGATATTGATAGAACAATAAATTAATAAACATGGAGCTGAAAACTAGAGGAGAATTTTTGGCCTTTATGAAAGTCTTACAGAGACAGGAGTCACAGCCCCTGAGAGGACTGAACCATGGGCTTTTTTCTTAGTGACCCTGAAGGTCTGCAAGTCTGGCATTTTTGTATCTAAAGAATTAGGGAAGTTTGTGTCTCCATGAAGACAGTAGTGTTTTAAGACAGTTTTATTTTTTCCTTAAGAAAGATCACTTGGAAGTTAATACCTTGTATTCCTTCACCTGAAAACTCTGTGAATGCTTCTGAGATTACAAGCCCTGGCTAAAAATTTTGAGCTGTATATCTTGGCATGCTTTTCTGTTTCATGTTTGGCCTTTTGGAATCTTATTTCAATATGGCTTAAGTGCCGAGAAAAAGCACAGCATTGTGATTTGGGTTTAGCAGTGTGTGCAGGCTTTGGTATACGCCTGATTTGTCCTCTCTAAGTTTCACAGCTGTGATCTTAGCAAGCTTCTGGTGTCTACTTACTGCCTTCTTTCAGAATAGCTTCTACACTGAAAGAGGGTAAATCTAAAGTAGTTTTTGTTCAGAGCTTTTATCCTCTGGTTTGGATTTTTTTATGAGTTTTAACTTAATCAACTGTATAGCAGTAGTGGCTGGCACAGCTGCCAAAGTTTCTTGTTTCTCTAATGGCTGAATTCTCCTTGCAGACTACAGAAAGAGTGCCTGCAGCAGGAGAAGGAGCGTTTGGTGTCCAAACTGAATGATGCGGAAAGGGATGGAGCAGCAGCTGCCAGACAAATCCATGCCCTGAGAAATACAATTGGGAGACTCAACATCGTAGGTGTTATCCCTTCTTCTTCTTGCGTTAAGTGTGTTGTCCTGTTACATGGCTGTCTTAAAAAAGTAATGTTACAGTTGCTAATCCAGAAAAATGTAAGGAAAAGTGGAGGGATTTAAAGTGCGTGAGGTGTTTGCTAGTTTGGTTTGGAAGTGAGGTGTTTACTAGCAGTCACCTTCTGCATGCAAGTGGATGATTATGTCCTTTTGTTTGGGGTTTGTTTGCTTGGGTTATTGTGTTTGGGTTTTTTCTTTTTTAAAATTTTTGTTTATTTGTTTTTTCTCCAGGAGAAACACATGAGCAGCACAGACATTAGTGCTCTAACAAGACAAAAAGAGCTGCTGCTCCAGAAATTGAGCGCCTTTGAAGAAACCAACCGGACACTCCGAGGACTTCTCGCGGAGCAGCGGAACCGGGAGGTGAGAACTGCTGTGTGCTGGAACCTGGCTGATGGCAGGAGGCTGTGTTGTCTTAGGGACTGAAAGGGAATTTTGAGTTTGAAATTTTTCAACTCTTTTTTTCCAGCCCTGCAGTAGACCCTGTCAGCCCATAAATGTTGGGTAGTTTTTATTTGGGTTTTTTTCTTTCTCTCTGCCTAATTTGTAGAGTAAGATTGACTTTCCAGCTGTGAGGATGTTAGAGCCTGTAAGTCTTTGACTGTAGTAAAAGGTTCAGGCACTGCTGTGTTGCCAGCTCTGTCTCCTCTGGGTTCAGCTGTATCTGCTGATCCTGCTGGTGTCAAGTGGTACTGCTGCACTTGGATTGCCTGGAGTCTGAGGACTTGCTATGACCTCAGCTAATGGGAGCCTATGGATTTTCAGAACTTTAATTTTGTGAGCTCTGAGGGCAACAACAGAGAAATTGTAAACAATTCTGTACTGCTTGTACAAAACAACTCTATATTGCTTGTAAGAGCAATAGATAAATGAAATTGCTATTCTTTCTGTAGTTTATATTTCATTTCAGCAAAAGCAAGCTGATGCTAACAGTTACCTCAGCCACCAGTGAGGCTGGATAGAAGGTCTGACTTCTTCCAAATGACTTTCCCTGAGTAGTGGGAAAGTTCAGAAAGATCTTATATTGCCATTATGCTTTTCATTTTAATCTTTGACTGAGAAGTGGAAAAGCTTTCTGAGATGGATAATGATAATGTGAAATATTTAGCAAATGTGATGCTTATGGATACCTTTTAAGAATTGCTGCTGCAACTGGGAGGAAATGGTTGTTTTGCCCAGTTCTGTTTAAAAAATCCATATAAAACTGACTTTGTAGTTAAAGATTTTTCGTATGTATTTATTTTGTAGAAGGAAGCCCAGAAGCTACTGGATCGGCAAGCAGTGCTGCTGAAACGGCTGGCTGACTCAGATGCAGAGAACATGGTAAGCAAACCACAATCTCTCTTTTTTTTAATCATAAAGCAGAGAGATCTAAAATGACAAGCCCTTCTTTATCTTGTATTCAGCTGTCAAATCTTACACTAGAGCCTTTTATATCAGTAAAAAGTTATTTTAGCTTTTGTGGTAATCAGAGCCACTACATTGCTCCTCTGGTTAACAACCTGCATTTCAAAGTGGGTATTTAATTGCCTTTGAAATATGGGGACTTAGAATTGGGATAACTCTGTATATTGGGCTCTGTAACTGAATGAGTGACTCTGTGCCAGTTTTTGTTCATTGCCTTATCTGTAAACTGAGACAAGAGTTCTTGCACTGCTAGAACTTATAAAACTTGCTGTGAGACATAGGTAAATGCCCTTCTTAGTCTGTGGAGTATGGTCCTGTCAGGTCCTTCTTCCTGACTGGGCATCCAGTGCCCTATGACACAAATGTATGTGTATCCCTTGCACTTCCTGCTTGAGGAGAATGCAGCCTGTTTTTGTGTGGATGAGGGTGCTGCTGTTGTGGATAACAGACAGTGCCAAGGATCAGAGCATCTTGGGAGGGAGGCAGTTACACCTGTTGCCTTCCACCTGCCATCCTAAATATGATTGTTACTGAACATCTGAGTGGTGTTTGTTTTTCCAGCAACTTCAGATCAAGCTTCAGGAGAAAGAAAAAGCAATGGAGAGCCTCACCCTTCAGATACTGGCAGAAAAGGTAATTTCCTTTTTCTCTTTTTCCCTCTCTTCTCTATTTTCCAGTTCTGTAGAACCGCAGACAGTCCCAAAGATGGGGTTATGTTGGCAGACCCTTATTTTTTAAGAGATCACATGACTGGCTTGCTTATAAAACTAGAGAGATACCAACTCCCACACAGTTGTGGGTTCCATATGCTGCTAATAAAAGACCTGTCACAAGGATGGATAGGTAGAATTCTCTTTGGTTGGGCACTGAATTGCCATTCTGTTTAAGGTCCTGTTGGCTCCCAATGGCAAATTCCAGTCTGTTCCTCTGTTCAGGAAGTAAAAGAGGAATGCAGTGGAAGAGATCAGATATGAAGGATATTTTGCCCTAGAACATATCTCTCAGGCTAGTCATTCACATCTGTTTTAAAATAAATGGTTGCTCATTTGGTCCCTTTTTGTGACCCTGTGAGGGTCCATCTGAGGAAAATGGAGGTGGCTGGAGATCATTCAGTGAAAAAATCTGAGACTATTGCATATTTTAAAGTGTTCCTTCTATTAGCCTGTTCAGTTAAAACATGTGTGTCTTGTTCCTGCTTATCTAGGAACAGACTAAGAAAGCATTTGAGCTCTCCAGATCTCTGGAGTCTATGAAAGCCCATTTACAAGCCCAGCTGCGGAGCAGAGAAGCTGAGAACAACCATCTGGCCAACCAGCTACGGGTATGTCTGCACTGCTCCCTGGGGATTGTCTCTTCCTTTACTTTCATGGACTCAAATCACTGACAAGTGAAGTAGCACCAACTTCTTACCGAGTCTGGTTGACTGATATATTGGCTGGTGGTATTTATACCATTAACACATGACATGATTTTCAAGTTAAGTAAAAAAAGAGAAATCTTTTCACTTTTGAGGCATGAGGCAAAATCTTAGCCTTAAGTTCTATAAGCAGTAATTAGATTTTCTTTTTCCTAAGTTAATTACTCCATAATTATTTAAAAGATGGCTTTGGTTTAGTCAAGCATCAAGACAAATTCAAACTAATTTGGTTTTTGGGAAAAATGCTATGCCATGAGTTCCATTTGGATCACACTCATGCATGCTTTCTACACCATTAATGAAGAGGAGAAAATTCCCCCAGTTTCTCTTGCTCAGAGTTTTATATTTAACATATGTTGATGTTGGGATGATGTTGCAAGGAACATAAATATGTTAATGGTTTAGAGGAGCTTTAATCTGTTCAAGTAAGAGCTGCATAAAGCAACATTATTATATGCAAACATTTCAGTTAATAAAAAGAAAGTTCTCAGGTAGATTGAAAGACTGTTAGAACAGTATTTATTTTGATCAGGAGAGGAAATCAGTATTTTAGGGAGCAGCTTATGAAAGAAGAAAGGGAGACTCTTGGAAGGAAAGGAAGACATCATGCTGCCATCTCTTGCAGCTTTAAGACAGGATTGTGTAGGTGAAACCCGACTGCAGATACCTCCAGGCTGAAGGCTGGGGATTTGTGCCTGGTTCTCACCACAATTTATAGGAAATTAGTTGCTGTTTTGAGTTTGCAGGTGTAATACGGGCATTATTCCATATGGTGGGTTTTGTTCCCCCGCAGAATCTGGAGATCAGTGAAGTAAAAGTTAAGTCAGACCTGGAAATTGCCTTGGAACAGCTGAAAGAACTGAGGCTCAAGGCAGAAGGTGATAAAGAGGCACTGAAGAAAGCAGTCCGTGCTCAGAGAGAGAGAGCAGAGCGGAGTGAGGAGTATGTGCAGAAACTGACTGCCCAGCTAGAAGAAAAGGTACCTGCTAAAACAGGAGAGGCCTTGTTTCAGGTCATGCTTCTAAATTGTTGACTTCTGATAGCAGCCCTGGGGAGAGTCTCTTCTTCCAACTAATGAGATTTATTTCTGTCTTGATGCCATGGCCCATTTATGCTAAGTTTAGAACAAATCCAGTTTGCTGAGCTGTCACTGTATTTGTTGCATGTCCTAAGTTAAGGACATCTCTGCATATTGTCTGCATATCTCATAGCAGTGATGTTTTTATCTCCCTTACTCTTTTCCCCCTGTGTTTCCCCTGTCTAACAGGACAACTGTATTGCTGAGGCCCGGTGCAATCTCGAGTCCTGGAGGAATCGCTGCAACAAAGCAGTAAAGGAGAAGGGTGACCTCGAACTGGAAATCGTTACACTGAACAGGTTAGAATAAAATCAGTGTGGAGAAAGAAGCACAAGTGGGGATGAGTTCAAAGTTCAAGCATAATTTAATTGAAAATAGCATTGAAATGAATGTTTTAATTGGATTGCTTGTAAATAACCAAGCAAGACCAACACTGCCTAAGGACTAGAGCAGAGTTTGGAGAGGTGAGGAGAGATGTGACTTCTGCTGCTGACTTGCCACAGCAAAGGCAGACTAAGGGTTTGCTGACCCTTAAAACTCTGTTCCCTTGCCATTTTATAATGCTTTGAAAGAATTACAGTTATTTTTGTTTTGAGATTGTTTTTAATAACTCAAATGGAAGATATTAAAAGAGATAAGCAGTACAGTTGATACCAATTTGTTGTGAAGGTTAATAAACATGTTGGTATCACTGCAATACAGTTGTTGCTGCAGGAAAAAGTAGGTAGGTATGAGGTGAGAGAGGCATATCTTTTTCCTGTGCATCTTTGAGACGATTGATTTGAGCTCCACGGGGAACATCTCCAGTTAATTTTCAGGAGGTATAAAAAGATTGAGGTAGTAGAACAGTGTAACGGGGAGGTGTGCATACACAACTGGAGAAGAAAGATGAAAGGATAGGGAAAAGCCATGTTTCTGAAGCTAGTTTTCAAGGGTTAGGAGTCTTATTTTTTCTTGTCACTTAAGGATTTATTTTCTTTCTGTGTGGCAGCCGTGTTGCAGACTTGCTGGAACAGCAGGCAAAGCTGGAGGAAAAGATGCGGGAGGACAGAGAGGCTTTGGTGGATAAACTGCACCAACAGACGGGAGAGAACAATTCTTTAAAGAAGGACAATGAAAGACTAAGGGTCAGTGACTCTAAGGGGAGATGGAATGCTAGGAGGAAAAGAAGGAGGAATTATAACAACTTGCTTGGCCACTGAGGACAGAGTCAAATTGCACCATTGCTTCTTTACAGTTTCAAACAAGTTCATATAACCTGAGCATGAGAAGGGCCAGTGTGCTGGGAGGAGACAAAGTGTACATTCTGGGAGAACTGTATTTCTTCCACGTTTTGGCTAGGAGTATATCCAATCCAACTACAGTTCCTTCTAGCTGGGATTTTAAATCTTGTCCTTACATCTTCATGCTGCTGACCTGAGAACAAACAGCTGTAGCTCATACAGAGAGAATGTTAATCTCCAGAACAAAAAAAAGGCTGGCATATTTCTCCTGTTGTCCCTTACCACAAGTTATCTTGTAGGTGACCTACATAATTTTCTTCTGTCCTAAACCTCTGTGCTCTGCTGTTGTAAATTTGGCAATCCACTGAAATCTGGAAAGTTTTGGCAACTTGGCATGGACAAAACTCTATTTTCTTAGTCTAGATAACATTAGACAGCTCGCATGGCAGGTACTTCCAAGCACTCAAAGGAAAATGTTTTCTTTTTTTCAGGCTGCTCTGGCCTCAATGGAGGACAAGCTGAACCAAGCGCAGATGGAAATGCAAGAGCTGCAGAACTCCATCAGGGACTATGAACGGTTGATTGAAACCTACACGGCACAGGTAGGTCTCAGAACCTTCAGCCCTTGCACAAAGATGTTTTCTCCCTCTACTCTGGTTTATTCTGTAATACCTTAACCATTGCTAACTGGAGCAGTTTTAGTTACTCCGAGGCATTGCACATATGTTGAAAACTATATATTGCAAATAAAGTCTGGGGTTTTTTTTTTAATGTCCAGGCGTCGAAGGCCCGAAAGGAAGCAGATGAGCTGGCAGCAAAACTGGAGAAGTGTGAAAAAGACAACAAGGCAATAAAGGATGATATGAGCAAGGAGCTTGAACTGGTAACTATCCCTCGAAAGAAATGTTGTAGACATTCAGGCTCTTAGCGTTCTGAATGTAGTGAAAAACAGCTGTGAATAGGAAATAAAAGGGTTATTTTGTGTCTGCCTTTACAATTAGTTTTTCTCAGGACTTGTTCAATAAATTTCGCAGAATGAACATTTAGCAGCTTCTTTTTGACTATACGGCATTCCTCAGAGGTGTTTAAATTATTTAGTGTGTCCTTTGCTGCGGAAATAGTGGTTTAGAACAGTGGACTAGGTAGGTTGCACCATTAGCTGGTGTGGAACAGCTGACCTCAAAAATATAGCCTGTATTTCTAGTAAAATTGAAGCCCAGGATCCAAAATACTCATTCTTGCACCATCCATAGGGAATGCCAAATCCTAAGTGAAAGCCTTTTGGAGTAGAAGACCTTAGGCTTTGAACTCCAACGTTGGCCAAATATGCACACCTTGTCTTCTTGGTTGTGGACTAACAAAGCTTCATGGAACTTGAGAAATTTTTTAGTCTAGACCTCATGGACACTTGAAAGTTATTCACGTTCTCTTCTTTGATTACAGACACGTAAGAAGTTCCAGAGCCAGCTTGCTGAGCTGGAAAGGCTGCCTGAGATCCTAAAGTATACTGAGACACAGCTGGCAGAATGCCATGAGCAGCTCCAGTCTTACGAGAAGAAGAACACGGACCTGTGTGCCATGATTGCAGATCTCCGTCAGCTGGTAAGGGACTGGCAGAAAGTACCCCTACCACTGAAAACCTCAACTCTGAAACCAAGATGAATTTCTAATCACAGCAAGGTTCAAACTTCGTCTCTGTTCTCGTCTCTTTTTGAAAAGATTAAACATGCACTGCAAAATAAAGGTGTGTGCCATGTCTTTGTGCAAGAAGTTAGCGGCTTTGCTGGTAGCATTCCTTAATATTTGAAAGGTTTCTCATCCCTTGGTGCAGAATCTTTCTGGGACCTGAATAGCAGCAGTGACAGCACTTGCTAATGCCAGCACTTGCTTCTGTTACTCATATTATCTTGTCAGTTTTACCTCCTGTAGTTTTCTGCTGATGGTACTGTCCCAGCCTTTTTCTCACTCTGATTTCAGGTTGTTTTCCCAGTTCCTGTTTTTTGTTCCCATTCCCAGAAAGACTGTGTAGTTATTGCAGGACAATTTCAGACAGGGATGACATCTACAGCTGTGCCTCTGCATACAGCGTATGATCTCTGTCTGACCACTTTACTCTGCTTGGTTTGGAATTATAAACCTCCCTGGTTTTTCAAGCTCTGATGCTGTTGTGGGCTGCTGGCATGTTTGTGGCTGCTGTTCATGTGTGTGTGCTTGGCTGTGCTTGCAGGTCCAGACTGTGACTGGAAGCACCAGCAAAATGAATGTTTTGTGTTCTTCTGTCCACTGTTCCCTTTCTGAAGCTCTCCAGAAATTATGAATTGAGCATGTTTCCTTCTGAGAGCTGCATATGTTTTAGGTGGTTGGTCATGTGTGTGTAGTGACTATTTAGTGAAGTAATTCCTTCCTGTAATTTTTAGATTGAGCTCCAGGGGGACAAAATGGACATGACAAGAGAGAGATATCAGTCTGCCCAGGAGGAGAAAAAGCAACTCACCTTGAAGGTGGAGGAGCTAGAAAGGTTAGAAATATTAGGCTCTCTTGCCTTTTTAACCTTCCATTTCCATTGTTTTTACAGGGGATTGAAACAGCTTCAGTCTTGTTCCAGTTCCCCACATGCCTCCAGGATTCTGTGCATTTGCTAATCCCACAAGGACCTCTAATCAGTAGCTATCCATTGAGAGTTACACTTTTGCAGCAGCACCTGTTGTGAATGTTGTTAGACCAGGATGATGGCTTAGCAGAGAAACCAGCTCCTTGTCCAGTCTAGCCTGGCAATTTGGAGGTTACTAAACATGTTTATAAATTTCTTTTAGTGACAATGTCTGAGAAAATGCTGATATATGGGTACTCTGTAGGTCCTTCAGCCTTTGAAATTTTTGTTTGAGGACTGGAGACTTGTTTTTTGGGGCTCTCACCTTTCAGGGGGGAATAGAATCTATTACCAGAGGAGTCAGGACCTGACAAAGAGGCAGAATGAAGCACACTCCATTTAAAATGAATAGGTTTCCTTCCCTTATTGTCTTAAACTAGAAAACTAGAGTCCACGAGTGCCCAGAACATAGAATTCCTTCAGGTCATAGCAAAACGTGAGGAGTCCATTCACCAGTGTCAGCTGCGGTTGGAGGAGAAGAGCCATGAGTGCAGCTCCCTGGCACGTCAGCTTGAGGTGGCCATTGAGGATGCCAAAAGACAAGTGAGTCATTTCTCATGTTTGTGAATTCACCTAAAGCTACCCAGGCTGTGAAAGGGGAACAGTGAGAATGCAGGAAATATCTCCTCAGCTTGTGACCAAACTCATTAAAATCATCGTGTTCAGTGAAATACAAATAATGTGCTGGTGCTGTTTGTCGGCACTTAAACCATTGAAGAACTGAACTCAGTTTGCAACAGAAGAGAGAAAAGCATAAGACTGAGCTGCTGCTTATGTATGAGAATGTGTCAGTTAAACTTTAAAGGGCTTTTGTAGGTAATGGATAGGGAAAAAAACCTTCTTCCATAGACAACTTTAACAAAGTTGTTGTTCTGTGTAGGTGGAACAAACTCGAGAACGAGCAGTCTCTAGAGAGAAGGCAGCCCAGTCCAAGCTGTTGGATTTGGAGACCCAGCTGAGTAGGAATAAAACAGACTTGAACCAGTTGCG
Organism: Atrichornis clamosus; assembly: GCA_013400975.1. NCBI lineage: Eukaryota > Metazoa > Chordata > Aves > Passeriformes > Menuridae > Atrichornis > Atrichornis clamosus. Next base: position 84,662 of record WBMZ01004546.1, on the reverse strand, counting down.
TCGGAGCAAAGAGGATGTGAGTGACTTGTGGGGGTTACTCTTGCTGTGCTCGTGATGTCTGGGCAACAACTGGAGTCCATTAACCAAAATCCTGTGGATGTGCTGCTGAAGTCATGCAGAGCTGTGTCTGAATGTGACGTGCTGTTGTGTGTGCCCATGACAGATGTGTGATAGGACACGTCTGCTGTGCCACTGGTTCAGGAGTGTGCAGTAAGTGATAAGCAAACGAGAGTACAATGATCTGAATGAACTTGATGTCAAGTTACGTGTGTGTTAAGAAAAGAATCAGACCTTCCTTTTGTTCGAATGAGATTTGCACCAGGTGTCATGGACAGATTTCAACTTCATTTTGGTTATATCAGAGAGAATGCAATTTCTCTTTTAGAGGAAAAGAGTTCTTCTAGAAGAAAGACTGGGAATCTTTTGTGATGTCCTATTTATCTTGCTTGCTTGCTTCAGTTTTACTTGGAATTGTGTTGGCTCATGGATCAGGTCAAGCTGCTTTTCAGGAAAGAGTGTGTTTAATTCCCCATAACTACAGCTAATGAGTTTTAAGAGCCCAACTGATTAGCCATGTTGTCTCCTGCTTTTATCAGCGGGTTGCTGAATGAAGTTGGAAATGAGCAGAACAAATTATAAATATCACAGCACCATGTATGGTAATGTCATCTCCTGCTGTGCTAATTCTGGCTCTCCTCAGCACTTTGGGGGAACAGTTTAACGTGAACAGGATGAATGTTTCTGCCTTTCAGCCTGTTTTTGTGCTTCCCTGTGCAGGCAGAGCGCCGATACGAAAGCCGCCTCCAGGACCTGCGGGATCGGCTGGAGCAGTCGGAGAGCACCAACCGCAGCATGCACAACTACGTCCAGTTCCTCAAGTCTTCCTACGACAATGTTTTTAGAGAAAGTGCTTTTCTGGGCTCCCCCAGCCGCTCTCGCTCTCCTCTTTGAGGGCAATGCTCTCCTTGCACCTTTTTTAAGCACAGAAGGAGCTTTGTTTCAAAGCCATATTGATATAAAAAAACAGGATGGCATTTCGGGGTCACTGTTGGGAGACCTTTTCCTTGCAGAATGAGAAAATAAAATAATGTTGGCCAAAATGTGGGGTATCAGCAATACTGGTTTGGTGTTACACCATAAACTGAGCCCCTAAACCAAGTGGTTTTGCATATGATGGAAAAGATCCTTTTCATCCTGTAAGGTCCTGATGGTTTCAACTCTTAAAACCTGTCAGAGGCTTGTCAAGTGTTGATTTTTATAAGAACTCTTTTCGTGCTTCACTTCTCATTCGGTTTCTCTGTTGGGGAAATCATGTGGGGGTTTTTTGCTTGTGGGATTTTAAAAAGTTTTTTATACTATTGAACACTGTATTGATACATTGAATGATGTGGTGGTGGGAGAACCTCCACCCACTAGAGGTGTGAAGCTGAAAATAACTGAGGTGCCTGGGCTCTACACTCACAAAAGATGATCTTCTGCACAACCACAGTGTTTGTTACAGTTTTATAACAGAAATGATGATTTTGGTTTTTTTATACTTGATTCTTACATACTCCCTGATCCTAACCTTTATTTGTGAGTGTGATGCTAATGTTGCTTTACTCCTCTAACCTTGATTTTCTGATCCTGAATATCCCCAGGCCTGAGCCAAAACAAACTAAATTTGAAGGAAAGATTGTGATTTAACCTCAGTGTCACTTCAGTTGGGGTCTTGGTGCAAATGCCATGCAAGTTCAGGGTGTATATGGAATCTTGAGTTGGTCTTAAGCCAATTAAGCAGAAGCTGCAGATAATCAACTTCTTCATCAAATTCAACTGCACCTTTTCCTGGAAAATCAGGTCTTTGGTGGGTCAAGTCTCTAAAATCCATGTGCTCTCAAGAGTACTATTGTTTTTGCTAAATGGTTCTTAGGGGGGCAAAAATAAACCTTGTTTTTATATTTCTCTCTTTTGTATCCTATTTATGTGCAATGTGATGTGATCATTGGCAGTATTTGTCATAAAAAATTTTAAATTAATCAGTTTTTGAGAGGTCTGTAGTTGTGTGTGTTTAATACTTTAAAAATCCCAGAGGTGCTGGGGTAAAACAATAAAGTACATGTTAATTGGTTATGGTGGGGAGTTCCTCTTCAGGTGCTGTGTGTGTCTGAGTTTGGAAAAGCAAACGTAATCCAGGGCTGTTGTTGCAGCAACTGAATTCCAGACTGTTTCTGTGGATCACGGATGGAGCCCTCCCTCTGCTCCTGCGACCGGAGACAAGCAGCGCAAGGTGGCTCCAGCCCTCCCTCCGCGAGAATACACAAAATAAATGGAAAATCAGTGAATCTGCGGGTGTTTCCCGGCGCGTGTCCTTGGCGCATCTTTGCCGGGTGCGGGACTCGAACCCGAGGCATGGGCGCCGGGCAGGGCCCCTCCTGTCCGCCAGGGGGCGGCCGCCGCCCCTCCCGCTCCGCACGAGGCGGACGCGGCCATTGCGGCCCGGAAGGGGCGGGAGGGGCCCGGCCTGGCTCGGCCGCGAAGGACCCCCGGGGCTGTGAGGGACCCCTGAGACTGGGGCAGAGTCGCCATGGAGTCGTGGCAGCTCCGCTTCGAGACTCTGGAGGCCCTGCGCCTATCCAGCAAGGGCCGGCTGAGCTACTGCAGCCGCTGGGAGGAGGATGAGGTGAGGGCTCGCCCCGGGAGTGGGCTGTGCCCCACTGGGAAACACCGCCCGCTCGTCTCGGTGACACTCAGGGCCGGAAATGCCCCCAGGCCGGGTCCCGGCGCGAGAGTGCGGGGTCAGGGAGCGGGGCTGGCTCGAGGGGGTTCAAATGTCCTGCAAAAGTAGGAGAGTCCGGAAAAAAAGTGTTGGAAAGACAGCAGAAGGAAGGGTTACATGGAGTACTTAGCAGCGGTGATAAAGCACCTACTGACTATGCAAATGTGCTCATGGTGTGTTAAAGTTTCATTGCTGTCTTGAATGTCAATGCTGTGTCGCATTCACGGAGAATGTTTTCTCTCGAGGCTGCCTTGGAAGGATGTGTGGCTCCCGTCGAGCTCTCCCCTTACTGCGGCTGGGTCCTGGACAGCATTAGGGGGAAATTAGACCAAGAAATCACACCGTCTGGGACTTCAACGCCCAAACAATCCACACCCCTCCCAAAACGGGCATCTGCGGAGAAGATCCAGCCTGGCAGCCACCGGAGCTCTTCATCACCTTCATCTACAGAGCAGAGTGAGATCAAGGTAGCTCTCTGATTATAATCCATACATTTGTGGAGCAGTTGTGAGAAAAAAAATTGTTCTACCTTGCTGCCGTAAATTTTCTGATTAAGGCTGGTTTGTGCTCTGTTAATTTATGTGGAATATATGCTTAGTTTTATGTAGCATGAACCGGTGGTGATAAAATTGGTATTAACAGGATTTTCATAGAAAAATGTTTCATAGTAGGCAAAAGCAAAGTCCCTTTTTCATCATAACTAGGGTAAATAATTGGAGCTGGTCACAGAGGAGGGTCAGGGCTGTTTTAAGAGTCCATGATAACCTCCTTGGATTCTCTGGAGTTTTTGAATTACTTGCATGTGTTCTGGCTCTATTTTACAAGGCAGAAGGATAGGAAACTGGGCAATTAAATTGATGAAACACTTGGAAAGAAAAATGTCTGTTGTTGTGTTCAACGATGACTTCACCACATAACAGTGATACTGAGCAGCAAAGTTTTGTATCATCTTGGCTCCAGTGAGACTTAAGAAATATATTGTGGGGAAAGGATAATAATGAAACAGCAAGATCTGATAAACTTTTTAAGAGACTCAAGACTCCTTCTGAAGAATGATTCAAAGTATAAACCTGTCTTGACTTCTTCCACTGTAACATCTTTCCAGACTGTGCAGAGGACATGAGGGGTTGTCTAGGCTTTCCAGTTGTCAGTTGGCCCTTTGGAATATCCTAGAGACTCTTGGTATCTCTGCTCCTAGTTTTAGCGATTGGAAAAGTAATTATCCCAATCTCATAAACCTGCTGGAAGATACTCAAAATGGTGAGGCTGCACTACTGGGGTACCTAACTGCTCTAGGAACGTGCGTTGGCTGACTCCTTTGTTTCTTCACAAATAATAGTTTAGGAGACTTGATTTACCTGTTTTCATCCAGGAGTTGCTGATCCTGTACTCAGTCACTGATTTTGCTTTATGCTGACCACACAGGAGAATGATCATCTTAGTCCCCTGGAAATAAATCAAGAAGTCTTTCCAGCAGTCCTGTCATCTAAAGTTGCAAAAGTCGAAGGCTGCATTCGGATGTATGAAGAGATGCACAGACTGAAAGCAAAGGTAAGAAAAAAAGGTTGAGGGGGTGTAAGTGAATCCCAGGAGAGCTCCACAGCCAGATGTAACAGTGCAAGGACAGTAAGTTATAAACATTGGGCAGTTTAGTTTGTGTTTTCTTCTGTCTAAATTTGCAATGACTACCTTTGGTGCCTCTGGCCCCTCTGTAATGCAGGAGAGGCTGAGACAGCGGCAGGAGGAGCAGGAGCAGATGGTGAGGGCAGCGTATGCCCAGGCCAGCGAGCAGCTGAAGCGCTTTGATGAACTCAGGGAGCTCAAGCGGCATCAGGAGTTCCAGGAGTTGCAAGAAGTAATGGAGAAGAGGTGAGATTAGCTCTGGTTTCCTTAAAATTTTATAGCATTTAATCAAAGTGGGGGTTAATTCCTGTGCCTGACTATTCTGTTCTAGTCACTTGTGGCTGAAAAATCTCACCTGCTGCTTTTCTTACATTGCCTATCCTGTTAGTCTGTCAGAGTAGCTCTCTGGCTACTGTTGCGGTTTCAGTGGTTAGAAAAAGACACTATTTGTGTTAAGTTAAAGTTCCTTTAGCTTAGTTTAAGAGTAACTTGCTGAGTGTTTGTATTTTGTCTTGTATTCACGAGTCTTTAATGCAGATTTTCTGTCTTTACATGTATTGTAGCTCAAAGGAGGCTCAGGGGCAACAAGAGAAGTTGAAGGAAGAACACCGACATAGAGCAAAGGTCTGAGACTTAAGAATTGTCTTTCATAAAAGACCATGACTATTGGGTGGGAACTGGAAAGATAAATTGATTTATTTATATTTCCATGATGCCCTGGAGTGAGGATGGATTTTCTGATGCTATCCCGGGCACCTGCTGCAATGTGGAAAAGCAGTAAAGGCACATGTGTCATAGGAGCATGAAGGCCCTGTGAAGCTGGAGTCAGCTGACCAGGAAGGAACTGTGAAGCTGGAGTTACTGAGGTATTTTGTGACTCTTGTGTCTTTGTCTCCCCAGATATTGAACCTAAAACTGCGTGAGGCAGAGCAGCAGAGGCAGCGCCAGGAAGAGCTGGAACGTTTGCGCAAGGAAGAGGGCCAGGAAAGACTGCGTCGCCTTTATTCCATCCAGGAGGAACTGCTGCAGCTGAACCAGCAGATTGATCCCAACTATAGACACAAAGACTTGCCCAGGATTGATCTGTCTGCGTACAGCAATCGAGGCAACCAGATCTGTGGACTGGTGTCAGGGCTGATCCGCACCACGAGTGAGGTACAGGCTCTGGAGCTGTTCTTAGCTTGGGTTATCATTCCTTCATAAAGCTCTCTGTAGTTGTCTTCAAAGGCAGCTTGTCATGAGACCATTAAATAAGATGTCACAGCAATGTTTTTAGATATTCATCCTATAAAGCATCTGATTTCAAAGGGGAATTCTTTCTTCTGGCACTTCAGCTGTTTTTTTGCAAATGGCTTATAGAAGTGAATGAGAACTTTTACAGGAGAAAGATTCAAATTAAATTGCTGTAAACTCTTGGTGCTATAAAGTTCCTTTCTGAGGCAACGGACTGGTTCATGAATTGTTAAATACTGAACATCTTACAAGTCTCCTATACTCATAAGCCTTTTTGCAGTAGCTGGGTTTCCTTGACATTTTTTGTATCTAGGATGGGATACAAACCTTAAAAAATAAAACACTAATAAGGCTAATTCTGTGTTCTACCTTGTCACAGTTGGCTTTCTGCAGAAGAAGCTGTCAAGGCTTTGCACTGGAATTGCACTTGCCAAAGTGTGTCACTAATTTTTGTTGTCTGAGATCTTATGAGATTTAGTCATGGATTTATATTATTTCCAAATATTACGACCCATCTTATGTACAAATAAAGGAGATAGGGCTAAAATATGTAGTTAGCTCCCAGATTATCTGAAGGCTAATGCTTCAAAGGCTCCTTGCTTTTGCTGTTGGTCCTTTGACAGTGGAACTGGAGGTTAATGCTGTGGTACCTCCTGTTTCTTGACAGAGAGGTTTCCCTACTCAAGCAGATGTGGCCAGCACTGAACGTGCCCTGCAGGAGATGCGAGGGTTGGTATCCAGCATGCAGCAGGAAATCACTGCAGCTCTGGAAGAAAAAAGGAGGAAAGATGAAGAGGAAGAAAAACAAAAGCAGAAGGAGTTAGAGAAAAAAGAGCAGATGAAGACACAGACTCCTGCCCCTGCACAGCAGTTGGGGGGAAAGGAGCAGAAGGAAGGTTAGTTAGGCTTTTTTTTTAAATCTTATTTCTTTGCCTCCTTTCTCTCTTTTCAGTCTTTTACCATTAGGCTAAATACTGCTTTGGAATGTTTGTGTTGTGGCAAGACACCTTCCCATAGCCTTTACTTTTAGCACAACTGTTAGAATGAAATTGAACAGCTCAGCATAAATTGGCTACTTTAAGTGGAGCAAAACCCATTCTTTCTAGAAGCATGGCATATATTGGAATATTAGAGAGGAACATTGTGCTGTCTTGTGAGTGCAGATGGCTCATGCATGATATGACAAAACATACAAGGTCAGGCCACTGAAATGGCTCCTTCTGGGCAGTAAGTTCAGTCCAGATATCCTGCATATATAAGCTACTAAGCTGAAGGAGGACTCCTGTGTAGCTGGCAAACTTCTAGTTCACTTATGAATATAACTTTCTAAACTAAATTCTGGGGAAAAAGCATGCAGCTCAGTTCCTTGCATTTTTTTTTAATGAGTTTTCTCACTAGAGGTTTAGGTCTTTTTTAGTCATCATCTTTTTTGTTTTTTTAATAGCAGGACTTCAGCTAAAAACAGAAGAAAGTATCATGCAGTGGTACCAGCAGCTTCAAGATGCTGCTGAGCAGTGTGTTGCTTCTTTCAGTGAAATTGGAAACTGCAAAGGCAACACTGAGGTATGAACAAATTGTTAATGCTGTTGCAGAGAGATTATCTTAATTTCTAGGGTAAATAGGACAGCTTTCTTTAAAAAAAAAATTAAAATTCTGTTGTAGCAGCCTTTGTTAGCAGTCTGCTCATCCAAACTATTGTAGATATATACTTGTTTGGAAAGGACTTAAGAGTTGTTTGTTTGTTTTTTCTTCAGGTGAAGAAGATAAAAACAAACTTGCAGAAAGCAGCCACAATCCCTGTGAGCCAGATCTCTAGCATATCAGGTCAGGAAAACACCAAGAGCTCAATCCTACTGAAATTGCTTTTGCTTTAAAGATTTTAGCAGGGCACAACATATCAAGTGTTCCTGTAATTATCCCTGCAGCAGAAAGCTGACCTGCACACCGCCCAAGTCTGTGCAGCAGTGTTTGCTTGTGTTTTGAAGGCCTGTTGCTTTCTTCAGAGGCATCTTTCTTCATCAGGATTAAGTTTGGTTAATCAGATGGAGCAAAGATGTCCTTTGAGGTGCCCTTGGGGATGTAGGTCTGGTGTTTCTGAACTTGATGTGGTCTGGGTAAGACTTGCCTGCTGTTCCCTTATCTTTTGTCTCCATATATTCCTTATGTATTTGCAGGCTCGAAGCTGAGAGAGGTGTTTGACAAGATCAATAACCTCCTGTCTGGGAAGTCTGTTCAGACTGAAGGGCAAGCGGTGTCTGTGACTCAGCATCCGCAGGGGCTGGAGTTTGTTTATTACAAACTTGCAGAGAAGTTTGTGGTGAGGAATTTTCTCATTGGGGTGGCACAGTACTCTAGGAGATGCTTTTGGACACTGAGCTCTGTCTTCAGCTGTGAAGAACAAAATCACTGGGTATTTAGCTTGTGTGCATTAACAAGTGAAAGAATTTAATTTCCCTTTCCCTCCCACCCCTTATTTTATTTCTTCTAGGAGGAAAAACTGTTCTCAATTTCAGGCTTACATGTTACATATTTTGAGCTAAGTAGGTACAGTGTTAGTGGAAAACAGTTTGATAGTTAATTTATTGTGTATCACAACACTGTATATAGGCTCAAACCTTTATATCTTGGCAGAATTTGGGGGACAAAAAACCCAACACTAAGGCTCAAGAGGCAAACTTCAGTCCTTGCTGTGTACCTCCTAAGAAATGACACAGTCCTTGCTGTGTACCTCCCGTAGTTTAAGCTGTTTTATGAAGTTGGCAGGATTTTTCTCTAGTTTTTATTTGCAAAATTTGGGCTGTTTGAAGCTTTTATTACTGCAGAAACAAATATATGCAAAAATCAGCCCATGGAGTAAAACCGTGACTGATTTGTAAACATTTGAAAATCATTGTTTGGGTTGAGATTGTCTGTGCAGCCTGCACTTTGGGCCTGTGTTTCCTAATCCCATTTTTCTATCCTGAGCCAGAGTTTATTGTCATCCTCTGTGGGAACTGAGGACATGTGGCTTCATCAGCTTTTCTATCCTTGGCTTCATAGCCATGGAAACGTTGGAATCCTTTAGTAGACGCTAATTACAAAATGGAGAAATTTTTTTGCTTGAAAAATGACTTGAAGGAGTGGGGACTAACTTTACTTTTCCACCCTCCAGAGACACGGGGAAGGAGAAGTATCTTTTCACCATGATTCAGCTTTCCCAATTGCTGTGGTGCTCTCAGGAATCTGGGAATTACACCCTCGTGTCGGAGACATCTTTTTAGCTCATCTGCACAAGAAGTGCCCATATTCTGTGCCATTTTACCCTGCTCGGAAAGAAGGGACTTCTTTGGAAGAGTATCAGAGGTAAATGTATTGCTGGACATTTTCAGCATGAACTCTGCAAGGGTGAGACTATTTTGAGTGAACCCCACTTTTCTCATCCCTCAGCACATAGGCATTGTGACATCCTGGCATTGACTCTGGAGGTTCACTCACAAGTGTGTAAAAACCGTCTTGTTCCATCCCCCTGCCATGGCAGGGACACCTTCCCCTAGAGCAGGTTGCTCAGAGCCCCATCCAACTTGGCCTTGAACACTTCCAGGGATGGGGCAGCCACAGCTTCTCTGTGTGACCTGTTCCAGTGCCTCAGCAAACAATAGAACATATGATCTGTAGGGTAATGATCAGCCTTTGCAATAATTCCTGTATGGTTTTGGAGAACCCGTATTCCCAGTACAGTTGAGTTAAAGTAAGCTGAGAGCTGCAGGGACTCAGTGAGTGTGTTTTGCTATACTAATAGTAGAATGTTTTCTCATACTTAGGATGCTTGGATATGAAGTTCATGATTCTAAGGTGGAAGAACAAGATCATTTTCTTAAAAGGATGTCAGGAATGATTCGTCTCTATGCTGCCATCATTCAGCTCCGGTGGCCTTATGGAAACAAACAAGGGGTATGTGTGTGGCTTTAGAATTAGAACCTTGTTACTGTCCCAAGAGTCTATTACATATATTGGAAGCTTGTCTGGTAGTTGAAATGTGCTGAATTTAAACCAGCTCAGGATATATTTGAAGGGAAATGGTCATAACGATAATGAACAAAGCAATGCCAAGTAATTAATAGTGTGGACTTCTACTTCCTTTATGTTTTCACAATGATCAAGCTTTATGCCAGGCTATTATAAAATAACTTTATAAGGAAGAAAGTAAATCAGAAAACTGCCTGTTTTGATAATTATATTCTACAAGTTGTAAAGCCAGTACTGAGTAGCTTCTTCATCGTTTTCTAGACACATCCTCATGGTCTGAGCTATGGATGGCGCTGGCTCGCGCAGATGTTGAATCTGGAGCCTCTGGCAGATGTGACAGCTATGCTGCTTTTGGATTTCCTGGAGGTGAGTGGTGTGGATAACTGTTGGTAGTTAAAGGGATCTAAATTAGTGACATTTTGGTTTCTGAAGAGATTGCTGAGGTGAGATTCACCGCAGGTTTTTCTTCAACTTGTTCTTGTTCCTTCAGAAAGGAAGGTGATATTTCCACATTCTTGCAAATTCAACTTTGGGAGTGAATTATCTCAAAGCTAAAGTTTTTATACGTAGAACTTCTGTTGTTGTATTTGATTCTGTTTGAGGTTTCTGATATTTTAAAAATAGTTACATGGTCTTATATAAGGTCTGCTCTAAACACTTGGCAGTTCATGCAGTTCAGGGAGGTTTTGTGGCTGTTCCAGTCAGATTAGTTCATAAGACAGGATCGTTTTTTCTGGATGAGAAGGTCAGAGCCTGATGCATATTAATCCTATATCCTAGGATATAGATATGTGCTAAATAAGAGCCAAAGTTAAAGGCTGAAGTTGGGGGACCTAAACACTGTTGAACACAAGCAGCTTCTGTGCTCTTCAGATGCTTTTAAAGAACTTTAAAAGTACAGATGAGAAAGTGCAAAGTGAAATACCCCATGGGGGATTCTGTTAGGGGTAGTGAAGTCCTGTAAACTGACTGTGTGGAGAAAGCTGATGAATCACTGCACACAGCAGTAATCACAGTGGGGAAATGACCACAATGTGCCCCTGCAAATGGTGTAGGGGAAGGGAGTTATTTTTGGAGGGAGACTGGGGTGAAAAGAAGAATAACAAGATTCATATCAGTTGCCACCATGCAGTCAACAAGATAAAAGGTAATTGTGGTAGCAGTAAAAGCATTTAGAGGATTTGTTTGTTTTATTGTAGGTATATTTCTTTAAATGTCTGCATAAAGCATTAAGTGGTTGATATGGAGCAGGTTCATTGCAGTTGTCATGCAAGTCTGAAACCCAGTTCTGTAACCTGCTCTTTGTGCCTTTCTGTACCACAGGTATGTGGCAATGCTCTTGTGAAGCAGTATGGCATTCAGTTCTGGAAAACACTGTTCTTTATCCAGAAATCCTATATCCCAAGGTATGATATCTGGGTTTGGGAATGTTAGTGTTCGCTCTTAAATGACTCATCCATCTTTTCCAATCTCTGCCATCCACCCCCACACTGACTTGTGAATCAAACCCAACTTTCTAAATAGATTTTGAAACGTGCTGTTGTTTCTGCAGAATTGAAGCTGTCACCAGCTCTGGCCAGATGGGTTGTTTGTCACGTTTGAAGAGTTTTGTGCAGGTAAAACAGTTTTGGGAGTTTTTTAATGTTCATTTAATTTTCAAGTGTTTTGATTTGGGTTTTGTTTTTTCCCATCATTGGGTATATGCATCAGTTGGATAATGAGTCTGGCACTGCTTGCAGCACACCTGATAGTCCAGACTTGTCACTGTGATCTAATCCATCTTCTGTAACTTTTCCAGTTACTGAATTACCTTAATGATACTTATGATGTCAAACATCTCGCTCCTTTCTTACCTCACATCTAATTTTTCTCAATGAAAATACATTTTGATTATAAAGGAAGATCAGTGAGAGGAGATGTACAGGTTGAGGAGGATTCTGCTGAGTCATTTGTCACAGCTGTTTCTTTTCAGTAGTTGCTTCTTTTTAGCAGCTGTCCTGACATATGGGGAAGTGACACTTTGAACTGCTCTCTGTAGTGTTTGTTTAGCATTGTATTCTGGATATTTTTTTTAATAAAGCTTGCAAAACTAAAATACTTGATTGTTTAAATTGTTCTGTGAATGTTGATTTAGATTATGATGTTAAAATATGACAGCTTTGGAATTTGTACTTTCATTTCAGAATTAATCCTGGTAAATTTTATTAGCAATGCTTTGAATGTACAGTAAGAGCCATCAAAATTCCTGAGAAGATATGCCAAATTATTTTTCTTTCTCACCATTAGAAGTGTCTACAGGAGAAGGAAATTCCATTACCAAAGGGGATTCTGACACCTTCCTTTTGGAGAACATAAATCGGTCTGTATTTCCTTTCCCCTGGATGTCAGTGCTTTCAGACCTGACTTGTGTTTACACATAAAGGCAAAATATATTTTGTGTGTTNTACACATAAAGGCAAAATATATTTTGTGTGTTGAATCACAGAATGGTTTCATTTGGAAAGGGCCTTAAAGCCCATCTCATTCCAACCCCGTGCCATGGCAGGGACACCTTCCTCTAGACCTGGTTGCTCCAAGCCCTGTCCAACCTGGCCTTGGACACTTCCAGGGATGGGGCAGCCACAGCTTCTCTGGGAGACCTGTGCGAGGGCCTCACCACCCTCACAGGGAAGAATTTCTTCCCCATATCCCATCTAACCCTGCCCTCTGGCAGGAGGAAGCCATTCCTTCTTGTCCTGTCCTTCCATGTCCTTGTCCAAAATCCCTCTCCAACTCTCCAGGAGCCCATTTAGGTGCTGGAAGATGCTCTAAGATCTCCCCGGAGCCTTCTCTTCTCCAGGCTGAACAGCCCCAGCTCTCCCAACCTGGCTCCAGAGCAGAGGGTCTCCAGCCCTGTGATTAACTTAGTGTCTCTCCTCTGGACTTGTTCCAGCAGGTCAACCTTTCATGGATGGGGAGCCCCAGGACAGAAGAAAGAGAAGAAAATATTTTATCGACCTTAACATTTAATTACAGAAGATTTATATTGTTGAAGATTAGTTTGTTAGACTTGGAAGTTGTTCTTTGCATTAGATCTTTATAAGTTCTTGCATAATAAAATACTGAAAATTCAAGACTTTTCTATCATAAGTTTAAAGATGTGGAAGAAGCTTGAAATACAGTGTCCTGATGGCTCCGGAGGTTAAGGAGTCTTGGACTGAAGAATTGCACAGTGCTGTTCTGCTCCTGGAGGTGAAAATACCTCACAGCTCTATGAACTCTTAACAGAGGAATCAATCTCAAACTTACTGCTAGAACTTTATTTTTGTATTTCTTACATCTGTCTGTTATAATACAACTGTAATTATGCTGATGAACCTGTTTGCCTCAACAACATCTTAAAACCACAGAGAGGCTGGTAAAGGCTGAGCAGTGCTGACATTTGTTTCTGTTGGATTTAACTTCACTCCCATTCTGGGTTGAAGGGATGTAGACTCACTGCTTCAAAAGGTTTGTGCAGGGAAGAGTTCTTGAAACAATATAAATTCTTCGGTTTTTATACTTTTGGAGGGGGATGATCAAGAAAATTCTCAGCTCCTCGATGAATACAGGAGATGAAGTGGGAAATCTTTTGGATTTTTGGTGTGCTGTCCTTGAATTCTGAGTTCTACAGGGCAGTTCATTATTCTGGCATATACTGTTGCATGTTGACAATGTTATCTTCACCAGAGTGGGGTTTGTTTTTCCTAGAGGCACTTCAGTTTGAAACTGTAGAACCTGGAGTTGAGGCCATATGAGAATCTGAATTTGATTTTCTATCTTGAGCATTCTGAGAAAAGGTTTTTACATGTGCTTTGGAATCCAGGTCTTTGACTGGTACATAAGTAAAATTTGTATTTGGTGTATGTGTTTTGTAAACTGACTGGGATTTTTTAGATTACTGTTACCTGTGATTGTTCTGGGAAATATGAAGTGTCCTTCTGGTGTCCTTTTTGTCAGATAACACTGAAGCAATACCACTTTTATTCATATACTTGAAAATGTACAAGGTTTTTTTATACTGAGTGGAGATGTTTTAATTATATATTGCATATCCATAATTATGGTGGAGACTCACTTTGCCAAGAGACAGTAGTTGGTCCTGTCTATTAGAAACAATTGTCTGCCTGTGCCAAACTCTAGGAGGGATTTGAGGATGCACTTGTGAAATGCAATACTTTGCTTCTTGTTTTGCTGACAGCAACTCGGGGTTTCTAATATTTGTGGGGTGAATAAAAGTATATATTTTTATAAACAAACAAGGTATCCTTTTCTGCCTTAGAGAATATCCACGTACCTACTATTTTAAAAATACTAATAAGATTTTCTAAATGAATAATGTGTGTGCTTGATAAGAATCAATATTTATTTTTAGATGTAGCTGGAGGTTGTGTCTGCTACTTGAGCTGAATGTTTGACTTGTTTTTGTCATTTTAGCAGGTTTGGCTGTTAGCCAGTTGGTGTTATGAAGATGCAGTGCAAACAAGGTCATATGCATATATTCATGGTATTTTTACATGCATATTTATATCAAATATGACCAAGGAGAGCATCTCAAATGTGGAAATACTGTGCCTTCAGGACGAGATGCATCAAAGTTGGTGTGAGTCAGACTCCTGCTTGGAGACAGGAGTTCCAGGCAGTCCCAGGGATGAGATGTCACCATAAGTGCCTCTGCTTCCACTTAAGTACTTCACTCAAAGTATTATTAACTCACACAGCCATCAAACCCACTCACCCCTTTGAGCCTATAACGTTCTTGCTGCCTTACCAGCCCTCTAATCTCAAATTTTTTTTTTTTAGAGTAGAATGTGTCTATTTTAAACATCGATTTAATGCTAAAGGCTCATTTTCCTTTGAATTTATGCATCAGCTTTTTCTGAAATAGCTTTCCCTTGACAGGCGCTTGCAGCCTTTTGATGCTGTGTCCTTGACAGGCTTCTGGGTGACACTGCACGCTGCTTCAAGCAGCCACCCTTACCTATACACCTCTGTCTATATACCTCTATATAGATGACACAATTATAAAAAAATTATATATCTGTGTGCATATATATAATATAAAAATAAGAGGCTGCTGCTTTGAGTGGGGCTGGATGCTGCACAGGTGACCTGTCCCCATCCCTGAGCCCCAGGACCTCGACTTTCTGAGACCCAAACTGACCTTGGCTGCGGACAGGGGGGCAGAGACCCCTCTCCTGGCCCCCTGCGCGGACATTTTAACCGATTCCCCGCGTAATCGTGGATTTTTGTGGTGCCCGAGGCCGGTCTCTGCACGGCACAAACGCCCTCCGCACCCTGCCCCGCCGCTCGGCTCTTTCCGGAATCGCTCGGCTCCTTGCAAACCCCTCGTTTCTTTCCGGATCCCCTCCCTCGTTTCTTTCCGAGCCCCTCTGTCTTTTCGGAACTACTCGGTGCTTTCCGGAATCGCTCGGCTCTCTCCGGCTCTCCGCCGTTCTCCGGCTGAGCTCGGGTGGGTGTGGCCTCTCCTCACTCCTTTCCCGTCTCCTTCCGAAGCTCTTCGGCTCTTTCCGCCTCCCGGGCAGGGCCGCGCTGCGGCGCTGACGTCACCTCCGGACCGCATATAAAAGGGCGGGCGCGGGCGGTGCGCGCGGTCCGTGGCGGAGGGCGCGGAGCTGGCGGGAGGTCCCTTCGCACCCACAGACCCGGTGAGGGGATGGGGCGCGGGGCGGGCGGGGGGGCGCCGCGCTGCCTTCACCGCGCCCCGCTCGGATTCACCGAGCCCCGCACGCACAGCCGGGCACAGGTGTGCGAGTGCGGCGGAGGAGGCTGAGGCCGGCCCTGCCTCAGTGGACGTCCCGGCCGTCGCTCGCTCTCGCCCTCCGCGGCGGCCGCGTCTCTGCCGGGGGTTCTTGGTCGCGGCGAGCCGCAGAGCCGGGCCCGGGGTCTCCCCGCGGCCCTCAGGGGAGCGGAGCGGAGCGAAGGGCGGGGGCGCGGCGCGGGTGAAGGGCGGGCAGGGAGCGGCCGCAGCCGCCCTGTGCAGCGCGACCCGCGGCTGGAATCCCATTCAGCGCCCTGGGGAGGCATAAACAAGCGGAAAATAACATCCCCAGTGGATAATAGCCCTCGCTGTGCCCGTCCGCCCGTCTCTTCGGGGGTGCAACCCAGCATTTCCCGGGGAGAATTCCCGGGGGATGGAGCCCCTGACGCTCCGCGTCGCCGGGAATCATTGCACAGCAATGGCTCCCGCGGCTGCCCAGCCCTGTCCAAGGTCAGGAGATGCGGCGAGGAGAAGGAAGGAGCGATGGAGGGGCCGGGGAAGCGGGGACAGCCTGTTCCGCAGGGCCCGGGGGTCTCCGGGCGGGGACGGACACGGGGGTGGCTCAGCAGAGCTGACAGGCAGGGAGGCATTTCCAAGGAATTCTCCCGACCTCTGTTCCTTTCATATATGTGTCACTTTGGTATATAGGGCAAGGTTTATGGCTTCCTTCATAAAAGAATCAGTTTTTGTCCCTGCCCTGATTAATTTTTTTTGGTAATTTAAAAATAAATCCAAGTCAAATATTCCTCAGTGTGTTGCCTGCATACACCTTACGTGTTAATAACGATATAAATCTACATTCCTGGTCATAAATATGTGCCAATAGGCCAACCATTTGCCCTGATATTGAAGGAAAAACAAGCAATTATCACTGTATATTTTTTCAGCAGGTTCATATTGACTGTTCAGGATTTTTTGGTAGCTGTTTTATCATAAACCAGCTTCGTCTTCCAGTCAAAAATGTACGTGACTCTTTAGCAGTCTTTCATACATATTTAAATAGGTTTTGAAGAGCAGTTGTGTGGAGATGGCGAATGAACACATCAGGGGAGAAAAATAGAAAAACCAACCCAAAAAAGCCTACTCAGCCTGAAATGGTTCTGTATCTTTCTGGAAAACAAATAATCCATTTTCTTTTGGCATTTTGTTTTCAGCAAACTGCCAGAAGATTCCAATGACTGCTGTTCACCAAAAGGCCTTGGTCAGGGGTTCAGATTTGTTCAAAACAAATATTAAATCCCACTGTGGGATTTTCATGCATTTAAATGCAACTAGCAGTGAATTCTTCCATGAAATCTTCATTTGTCCTTACTTATAGATTGTGCAGAGAAAATAATGGACAAAAGATTGAAAATGGGATGCTTTCTGCTGCCTTGTATGCAGGATCTGTAACAGTAATAATGGAATTGTAAAACTGTGGAAAATACCTGAACCGTGATAGCAGGTTACATTGTTTACAGGGAGTCATTTATTTCCATTCTTGTTGAAACAAAAAGCCACGATATCCATATTGGTCAGATTGCAATCTAATTTTATTTTATGCAAATAAATTTTATTTAAATTATGCAATAATTAATTAATTTATGTAATTAATTAATTCGTGCAATAAATGAATGTATGCAATAAATTTTGTTTTTAAAACAGATTTAGATGTAATGCTGCTATGAGATCTGTAGTTCAGGAAGTTAACAAACATATTTTTTGTTGATCTTTTTAATAACCAAGGTAGCAACAATAACAAAAATGGTTAATATCAAAGACTGTCTTTTACATTTACACATTTTAAGCATTTTTTGCACATCTTTTTCTTGCACGGCAGTAAGATAAGAGAAGCCTTAATTCTCTTGAGGGAGGGTGGTACTGCCTCTTGGTGAGAAATTTGTCTTTCTCAACTATGACATTTACAACTAACCTTAATAATGTAATGCAAATAATTTGGTATCTTTGCTGCCTTTTCTTGGTCTATTTAATATATTTTGGGGGTTGTAACTGTTTTATTCATAAATACATTCCTTTTGGGGGGCAACTAATCGCTTCCCCTGTATCAGAGGAAATAATACAAATTCCTCCCTTTTCTCCACTGCCTGTTAGTGTAGTGTGGGAGTTTGTTTTTTCCATTTGTCTCTGGAGTGAGTGTAGGCAGCAGAAAAATGGGGTGGAGCAGACTGCAGATGCCATGGATGGAGATTGTGAGTGCGGCCCGGGCTGTGCTGCCAGGGCTGCCCATGGATCAAGCAGAGTGGGAATGTGCTGGCTCCCTGCTGCAGGTGACACAGGTGAAGCTGTGCAAATGCCAGAGAGACCTGCACAGCTCCAGCAGGCACAAAGGCACACACACAACTGCAGTTTTCCATGGAGGGACTGCAGCATGTCCATGGGGATAATGTAGAGTTGGGGAAGGCAAGGAAATTTTCAGCTGGAAGTTCAGTGGGTTGAACACACTTAACAGCTACATCTCGAAAAATGTCATCTCGAAAAATAACTTGTGCCACAACTGCTACTTGTCTTTTTTTTTTTTTTTTTTCTGTGGTAATTGAAAGTAAACATCTTTGCAGATACTTATACTCTAACCTTCTGATTGAATTTGTGTCTTTAAAATAAGCCATCACACTTGATTATGTTGTAGCAAGAACCATCATTTGCCAAGTCCAGATAACTTGCTTTACTTTCTGTTTTGACCTTCAGATTATGTTAGGTTTTTGTTTTGTTTTTAACTTAACTGGAAAGTTTAGTACATACCAAATTCACTAAGTTTTCCTGTTAGTATTGTAACCCTGTTTTTTGCATGAGGAGGTCTGTCATTTTCAATGGCTTGGGTAACACTAACACCGAATTGTTTTATGTGATAAGGAAGCAAAAGGACAGTAATTAACAGCTACTATGACAGAAAAAAATTCAGCCATATCCTCGTGCTGGTCATTAGTTGAATGTTATCTTGATTTCCCCCTCCCTTTTAGACTCTACATTCTTCCATCATGTTGTCATCGTTTCGTAAAGTCAAAGTCCAGGTATTTTTCCGTAATGCATGAAGTGCCCTTGCCACACTTGCCTGCCTTTATTGCAGTGACCTGTTTGAAACCAAAACCACTGGTGTGAGTTTGTTCTATACAGCAGGTGCTTTATTTGCACTTAGTGTGAATCTGATCTGCCTTTCCTTTAATACTTTGTCTAATTTCTGTCTGTGATGCATGATGTGTGAACATTTTATAGGAGTTACAGTGTAATGAGATTTTGATTCAGATTAATTATCCAAGAGATTTTTGTTTTAAAGGGTATTTGAGCAGAATCTTTTTCTTCGTAGCATCTGCAAATCAACCATGAGGAGATTTGCAGTGTAGAACATTGTGCATTTGAAGTTGGCTTTGGTTCCTGTTCATCCACTTGCACAAATGTATAATCCTTGAATTGTTGTGGTATAACTGTTTCTACACTGTCATGTTTCCTTTGCACTGGTAGTAAAATAAATAGGATGTATGGATCAGACTTCAGCTGGGGAACACAAGCAACTAGATTTTATTTGGAAATCGTAGTGATGTAAATGTTTATCCTGCAATTAAAATAACAATGAAAAGATAACAAATGGGGACCTAAAATGCTGGGGTTAATTATATAATCTTGCATTACCTGCAAACTCTGCATTTCTGCAATGCAGTCAAGGTAATTTGCTTTCTCAGGAGTCTCAGCAGAGTGCAGTCCTTGCCAGCCCTGCATAGTTTTATCAAAGGTCTGTGATGATGTTAAAACAAAGCCAAAAAAAATCTCCTTGTACATAGACACCAAGTTCAGATGGGCAATTCAGCTGCTCTTATTTAAATAGTGAAGTTAAGATTTTAAGATTAAATGCCTGAAAATGAACAGGTCTTTAATTGTCTTCTTTAATTTCAAAAGTGCATAGTTGAGGCTGTGCTTAAACCCTCTAATCAGCCTAAATCACCAACTTTGCAGTTGCTTTGGTTTAAACAATTTGCATTCATTTTTTCTTTTAATGTGACAGTGTCTGTGTCCCTGAAATACCTACTAAAATTTTGGGGCTTGTTTGAATTTTACCTGCACTGTGGTTAGTCTGTAGTAGTTTATAGCATTAAGCAGCAACTTCAGCACATCTTGGTTCTTTTTTTTTGTACTGCAGCACTAGACTGCTTTTTCTGGCTTGGAATTTGTGGAGGTTTGAGGCTGTTAGTGACCTTCTTTAATAGAGTATTTGAACACAGGGTTCTACTGCACATAGTCTACCCTTAAAACGTCTTTATTTTGTACATTTAAATTCAACAAACCAAAAGGCTGGGCATTAATTTTGTCTCAGTAGTGTTTTAAATCTCAAGGATAGAATATGGCATCCATTAGTTCCTTCTTAATAACACAGCGTGCTCAGACTCCCGTTGCAGGAGCCAGTGCTGTGCATGTTTTCAGAAGGATTCTCTTTGATTTTCTGGCAGTACAAGTACTTGTGGACTTACCCTTAACCAGACAGTCATGGTGGCTTGTTTCTTCCCTGACATTTTGAGGGAACTGTGAATAGAAGAAAAGAAAGCTGGGAAAAATGTGGTGGGTTTTTTTTTTCTCCATCCTTTTGAAGGTTATTTCACATTCATTTTTTGCTTAAAGAAGAAAGATCAGCAATCTGTTCCCATTCCCCAGGAGGGAGTAGTTAATATCAGTTAAATCTTTTTTAGATAAGATTGATGATGTGTGGTGTTGATGAACATAAAAAAAATGTATCGAGCTGTTCATGTGTGCATACTTGGGAAGCAGAAATGTTTTTATAGGGAAAATATTCCTGTTACAGACTACTACTGAGGTAATGTATGCTGAATAGATGTAACACATTGGGACTTTCTTAAGAGAAAGGAATTATTTTACTATTTCTTAAGATCTTTATGTACTGATACCTGATTGTTCTTCAGGCAAAGGAGTTTAATTTTTTAAGCTTCAGATAATTGCTTTAAAAAATACGCTAAAATCTTCTGCCTAGCCCTGAATGTATTTCAGATTTGTGCTTTTAGATCCCTGAAAACATGTTTTGGGAAGGGAAATGCTGACAGCTCTGCTGTGTGGCACCGCTGTAATTCCTGTTGAACCCACCTCGATTCCACTGTTCCTGAACTTGAATGGTGTTGCTGACATCATCGTTGTTGCACTGCGGTGTCTGTAAATACCTGCAGTTGTGTATTCCCGTGAAAATTTTACATATAATTTGTGCCATTATGTATAATTTGTATTGACTAGGAAATGCATAAAATTTTAGATGGAAGGATGAGAGTGATAAATTTGCTTTGTTGTTGGGTTTTTTTCTTAAATTTCCTACTTCTTTCTTGGACTTTTTTTTTTTTTCTTTTTTGAATAACACCACCACAACCATACAGTGTGAAGAAGCATTTTTGATTTTTTGAGTTAGACATGAGCTGACCTGAAGTCATGAAAGGAGGAATGAAATGCCATCAGGACAGTCCAGATCCACTGTCTGGGGCTGTCTTTGCGGTGACGCCTCTCAGGAAGGCCGAGGTTCTCCTGGAAAGTTCTCTCTGCCCGACCTTATCTCCCAGCACAGGCAGTGCTGGGAGGGGCCGGAGGGATGACACTGGTTATCTGGGGACAGCCTGTCGTGGTCACATCCCAGTGCTTTTCACCTTAAAAACATAAAGCACAACGTTTAGTTGGTGGGATTCGTGCAAGAAGTGCAGAGGTGTATCCTAGGTGTCTTCAAACAACATAGTTTAACCAAAAAGGTTTGGGAACGTCATGGAAGGTGCTTGGTATCCCAAGAGGTGCTGCAGTTGGAGGTGATAGCATGGGAGGGAGGGTGACTGCATTGTTCTGCAGCATCCATGACTTTTGAGTTCTGAGCTCCCTGGTGACTGCTGGTGGCTCTGGCAGCACAGACACTGCTGACGTCGGCTGGGGCTGCAGGAAGAACAGTCCATTATTGCTACACCAAAGCACTTCTTTTACAATTGACTCGCTCCACTGTAGTTACAAAAGGAGCCTTTCTTTTAACCAATTCCAGCAAAAAGAGGAGCCAGATTGCCTGGCTTGTGTGGTGAGAGGCAGACCAGCTCCCAGGGTAAATTACAGGAGGTCTCCTATTTGGTTTTCAAAATTGTAACAATATTTGAAATGATAATTTAAATAATTTAAATATTTCCCTAGATTAATAATTTAAATAATTTAATAATTTAAAATGTTTTCGAATCACTTTGTGGAAGTTATTTTCAATACTGAAATACAAGTTGAATTATACTGTACAGTGAATGACTGTACAGTGTTCCGGAGACTAACTAGCACTTAATTTTCTCCTGGTACTGCCCAAAACCCAAACCAGCAGAGAGGGGCTCCAGCTGTGCAGTCCATTGGACTAGCTGCCACTGTGTTATTCCTGAACACAATGCAGTTTAGAAGAAGTATTGTCGAGATTCAAACTCAGCATGACAGGGCAGGAAAGGAAGTTTTTAGCAATAACTTCCTTTCCTGGAGGAAAAAGGCTGTTTGAAAGAGCACTGGAAAAAACAGCTGCTTTCTCAGGGAACCAGATCTGTGCTTGAGCTCGAGTTATGTTCAGGGGTTTGAGCTTTTAATACTCAGATACACTAATCAAGTGGAGATTTTGGTACCGCTGCCAGACTAAACCTGGGTTCGTTTATGTAACACAGTCTACACAAACTGAGGTGGTTTTTTTTCCTTGCCCTCTTTTGCCAGTAATGAGTGGAAGAAAAAGCAAAGCTGAATTTTATTTCCTTCCTGCAAGTGCCGCAGTGCAGTTGAGGCTCAGAGTTCATGGGAGCAAGGAGTGCTGCTGGCACGGCTGTCCTCTGGAGGGTGGGGACTTTGGAAGGGAGCTCAGGAATGTGTGGATTCGTCCGCATATGTTCCTTTCTATCAGATGGTCCTTTTACAAGTGCTTGGAAATGAAACAGAAAACTTGGCCCTGTAGATCACTTTCCAATGTGTGGAGTTTTCCATACAATTATGCAAGATACATGTCTAATTAAAGCATGCAGCTAACTAATTACTAAATAACAATTAAATATTTAATGATGTATTTTAACAGATTGCCCATGTCTTTTAGTCTGCAGCTCTAGTCTGGGTTTCTTCCGTGTCCCTGGTAGGATTGATGAGAAGTACCTTTAGCTTGGTGTGTGCAGGATTGATGATAGAAAAGCATTAAGTGAGTTATGCATGTAAACACTTGTACATCAAGACATTAATTACAAAATTGTTCAAGCAGAGAGTGTTTGTTGCAGGACCCTCTTGATATGCAGAGTTAGTTGTCAAAAAGTGGCTAAATATCCAAACTCCAATGACAATAATAGTTCCACTTTTAAAATTTGTTTTACAGTTCCATTCTAGTGCCCAGATCTCTTACTGAAAATCAAATTACTTTTTGAAAGTTTAGGAACTGAAAATTAAAGATTGTCCCAATTTTATAGAAAGGAGAAAAAGCAGAGCAGTAGTCAGGTCTTTGCTGCCTGTGGTAACAATCTTAGATTTTAGTATGTAAGGCAATGTGGAAGGATTTTCAGTCAGGTCAAGATGACTGGTTGAACAAAATGCTCCTTGACTTACTTGTCTAAGGTCAGATCTATGAAGCTTCTTACTGGCTTTTGAAAGGTTGTGTAGAGAGTGGCAGAATGGGTTTGTAGCTTTTTTTGAGAGAACAAAGAAGACATGCATCAGATAGAGATGTATATCTATATGTGTATGTAAAATATATATAGATATATGTGGGCCAGTTAGCTGTTGTTCAAAGAACAGTAATATTCTTTCTTTGGTTTATCTGTATCAAGTATTTTAAATAAAATGTTTCCAGATATTTTATGTTGTACAAGAAGTATTTTATGACTGTATCCTCACATATCTGTGCACAAACCCACATTTTTAGCACTTGTATTGGACACTTGCATGCTACAGTTTGAGATGACACAGCCTTTATATGACTGCAGCCATTTTTGTCCAAAACAAATAGATGTTAAATGTCTTTGTAAATATTCCTTTCCCACTTTTTTCTACTAGAAGTGTGGTTTTATTTATGTGTAAGATATTTATATTTTAAACACATACCTGTAAGCACAAAGTAAGACTAAGTAAATCACATGTGATTTTTAAAATCCAGCTTTTCTTGCATGGGTCTCTTCCTGCTCTACCACTGTCTTATGAGACAAACATAAGGGGTTTTCTTTTTGCTTTCAGAAAATGGATCCAAGTGGTGTAAAAGTGTTGGAAACGGCAGAAGATATCCAAGAAAGGCGTCAGCAAGTTTTGGACCGTTACCACAGGTTCAAGGAACTCTCTTCTCTAAGGCGCCAAAAGCTTGAAGATTCCTATCGATTCCAGTTTTTCCAGCGTGATGCAGATGAGCTTGAAAAATGGATCCAAGAGAAACTGCAGATTGCATCTGATGAAAATTACAAAGACCCAAGCAATTTGCAGGCAAGTTCTCCTGCCATTTTATATTTCCTGTACTATAAATTTTAGGGCGTTACGGGTCAGCTGCGATAGAAGAAACACAGAAATGAAACTTGATCTGAGACTGAAGAAAGATGGATGCAAATACCCATGACCTTGCAAAGTGCTCTTCAAAAGCCTGGCTTTTCTGCTGATATAATTGGAATATTTCTAATAATGGATTAGATGCTACATCAGCATAGAAAAAGTTACTGATGTAGTGTAAAACCAACTTTGTGTAATCCTAGAATCTGTTGGATGCCTTGACTTTGTGAATAAATGTGAATTATTGCTTATTGTTTCCACAAACCCCCCCAACATTTACAGAAAATAAGCTTGTGTGAGTAGAACTAGCTGACAGGTTCTCAGGAGTTTGAGCGCTGTCATGTACAAGAGCAAACAAATGAATGAAATAACTAAAACTAGAATGTTTGAATCCACCCGTGAAACACATGATACAACTGATTTCAACTGTGTAGTTTTATTGTTTGTTTGTCAGTCCTGAATATGTATAAAATACACTAACGGTCTTGATACTGTGAAGTGTGGAGGAGTCCCTGCACCAAATCTCAGTTGCATTCTTTGATATTTTCCTTTCAGGGGAAGCTGCAGAAGCACCAAGCCTTTGAAGCTGAGGTGCAGGCCAATTCAGGAGCCATCATTAAACTGGATGAGACTGGAAATCAGATGATTAATGAAGGCCATTTTGCATCTGAAACCATAAGAGTGAGTTCTAAAACTTTTTTTTCCTCCTTCCTCTTACAGGCCTTTCCTTAACAGATTGCACAAATAGCTCTGTATTCTAAAACACTTTTTAAAATTCTATGACTATTTGATTAGTGAAATCATGAGAGAATTTGTATTTGTAAAGCTCAGAGGTGTTTTTCTCCTTCATGAATACCCAGCTCATAACTTTTCTTGGATCCAGTTCTGAGGAGAACTGTTCGAAGATGTGATATTTTTGTGGTGATTACCAAACTTAATTGATAAGTTGACCATTTCAGTCTAACTTGCCTTTACTGGTTCAGTCTTTCACGCCGTACCGGACTGCCCAGCGCCCGATAGTCACGGCCACTCAAGTGGGGTCCCACATACGAGTAGGTGAAACTTGTGGCTCTGCAGTGCAACTTCTTTTTGCAATGTCTCTCCTTCCTTCCTTGGCTGACAGTTTGCACCATCCTTCTGAGCTCAGAGCTCTTTCCTCCCTTGAAACCTATTTAACTGAACTTTCTGAGTGGATTAAGTGGGTATCCGCCCATGATGTTCAAAAGCTTCTCTTGAATGACTTTCAAGTTTCAGGTCTGATGAGCAAAGTGTTATAGACAGTGGGTGGAGCAGATACTTTCCTGTTTTGCAAGTTGTGTGCATGTGTGGGAGTGTGGTTTTTCTTTTCGTTGTCTATAAAATTTATAGAGGCTCCCAACAATTTTGAAAGGCCAAATGCAGCCAGAGAGTCTCAATATTAAAACTAGTAATTACTCCTAGTCCATATTATGTTACTTCACTATGTTGGCTAAATGTATTAGCTGATTAGTGTTAAGAGAACTCGTTAAAATACAGTAAAATGGCATAAGTTTGACTTGAAACAAATGTTTTGTCTTAAATAAAAGTAAATTCCCAAAGGAAGATGAGATTGCCTTATTGGGAGTTGATGTCCATGTAAATGAATTTTTGAAGGGGAGAGCAGCAAATTTTTGGTCTTAGACCATATCAGTGTAGAATTTAAATCAAATTTTATCTCAAAATGTTTGGCTCATAGTTACGTAAACATAACTATCAAAGATAGCTTCATTAATTAATAACAACTGTGTAAATACTCAGTTCAGTAATTTCTAATTTTGCATTGTTACAACACTTGACATAATATGAAAATTAATGACTGAGATAAAATAGTTTTAAGGTTTGCTCACCCTTTGTCTAAAATAAGGTTTAGAATGTACAACTTCAGAAAAATAAATAAATCTACTGTTAAGGACAGGAAGGGAATTAATCTCATCTTCTCTGATACAGTATTTTAATAACAACATCCTTTTGTTTCAGACTCGACTGCAGGAGCTGCACCGACTATGGGAATTGCTGATGGAAAAGATGAGAGAGAAGGGAGTCAAATTATTGCAAGCACAGAAGCTGGTGCAATACTTACGGGAATGTGAAGATGTCTTGGACTGGATCAATGATAAGGTGCATGGTTACCTCCCTTTACTGTGTCCCTCATGTGAAATTTGATATTTGTGTGGAAAATTTCTGTCAGCATAGAGTTGCTAGAGGTCAGGTAGTCACAGAGAGCTTGTAAAGGCACCTGTACATTTTATTTAGTTATTCACATTTTATCAGCAGTAGGTGTGCAAACTAGTATTTGTTCTTCTGCAGCCACAAAATAAGTTATTAGTCTAAGAGGAAGCCTGTGTGTTGGAGAGCACTTTTAGCATAATCAATTCATTCTTTGCTTTGAAGAGACAAATAAAATTCAAGTTTCCTCTAAGGGAAATCTGCAACATGTAAAAGCAAAATTTTTTTTCATATGTGTTCTAAATGATCTGTTAGAGAAAGGAGCCAGCCCAAGCAGCAAGCAGTGTGTACATAGTTAGTAAATGATTGGGATATCTTTAGATATACATTGTAAGAACATGAGTTCCAGGAGAACTGCTGGCTCTTGATGCTTTGAACTCTAAGGAAACAGACCACAAACCACACTATCAAAGGAAAAAAAAGCCACAAAATAATCATACTGGTTTCCTTAAATGATGGTTTGCTATTTTGTGTCACTGTGGGTTCAAACTGTAAACCCTGTATAACTGTTACAGAACATAACAATGCACTTTTTGTACAGAAATCTTGCATCAGAAGCCTGCAGCAAATACCCATAAACAGCCTAAAATGCAATAAATTCTAATCACTCTGTATGCTAAGAATTTGTACTTGAAAAATTAATATGTCCAAGGAAGATGAAAAAAGAATTCCCTTAGTGATCTTGCATCTTTTCTGCAAAAATGGATTATGTTGAGGGCAGGGAATGGAGTTTAACGGACAAAACTTTGTAGTTTTAAATCTGACCTTAAGTACTATGATTGCCTTTGACCTATTGAAAATTAGGACAGTGTTCTTCCTAATTTTTAGTAGTCATTTCCCATAGGATATACTGAAATTAACTTTTTTTTTTTTTCCCCCAATGTGCTAGGAAGCAATAGTGACCTCGGAAGAGCTTGGACAGGACTTAGAGCATGTTGAGGTTTTGCAAAAGAAGTTTGAAGAATTCCAGACAGACCTTGCAGCTCATGAGGAAAGAGTAAATGAAGTGAACCAGTTTGCTGGTAAACTTATCCAGGTACACATTCATGTGTGTTGAAAATCTCTGTTAGCAATCAGGTATCACAGCAAACGTTTGTCTGCAACTTCTCCTCTTTCCCCCTGGTTTGGGGCAGATCTTCAAGCTTTGCTCCACATGAATACTTGTCTGTTTCACCTTGAATGGTCATCATTTGAATCACTTGTTCTTCTGCTGAACAGCCTGAGTTACTACCCTTGCTGGGAATGTTCCTGAAAATGTGGAGAGTAGCGATTAGTAAGAGAAACTGTTATATTTGGGGTTAAATGGCTTTCTCTTGGACAAGCAGGTTTAGTATCATCTTCTGGTATGAAATCTGGGGCCTGATCAAGGATGGAGACAGGGCAGGAAATATTGCATTCCAGGGAAAAAGAAGATACTGTTTATAGCCCTCTTCCCATGGACTAATTAGTATATAGGGAAACCACTACAAGGGTATTGAATGTTTCCACAGTGAAATTTCAGGGAAAATATTGAATCAAGTGATCATCTGGAAAGGACAGTAATTATAAATTGATCTCTTGAACACCAGCAGCATTTCAAGGTTTTGTCAATGAGCATAAGATGAAAATGGCATTTTTCCTTTGCTTGCCAGGAACAACACCCTGAAGAGGAACTGATAAAATCCAAACAGGATGAAGTAAATGCAAGCTGGCAGCGTCTTAAGGGACTTGCCCTTCAGAGGCAAGGAAAACTTTTTGGGGCAGCTGAAGTTCAGCGTTTCAACAGGTATGAACTTGGCTGGGTCTGCTGAGTGATGTAACCTTTGTGTGGGTGTTTAATGGTGCATTCAGCTGCACACAGTAGTATGAGAAGAGCTACTGTCTCTCATGGCTTTGCTTTGCTCTTCTGCATGACTTGTTGAATGAAGACCTTGTTGTTCTGCAATTATTTAGAATGGTCATTCTGATGTATCTTTTCAGGACTTGGCAGTTTTGTTCATTCCTGCTAATGGCAGTTTTGTTCTCTTTTCTCTGAGGGCTTTTTCCCCCCAATTCTGTCCTAGATGAGCCTTAAACGGTGTATGCTTTTTTTATTGGATGTCAGCCCAGTTGTTCTGTCTTTGAGCAATGTCTTTTTATTCTCTTCTCCATCTACAGCATTTTGAGATTTGCTGTAGTTAAGTTGGAGAAAGGTCCAGAGTGGGAAATAGATCCACTCAGTGATGGTGATCAGTGGTGCTGTAATTCCTTGTTTGTGTCTGGTGACAGTGGCCTCTTCATAGGCTTCAAAGTTTCTTGAGATGCAAAGAAGGTCTATTTGTTTGTTTATTTTCTAAAGGATGTTTGTAGTTGGCTGCAGTGTTTATATATATGGGTTTGTATACCACTATGTCTGGCACATGTATGGGAGCACATCCTGCTTTCTTCCTTTTTCCATACAAAATAGATTGCTTCAATTTGTGCTTTATTTTGAAGGGACGTGGATGAAACAATCAGCTGGATTAAAGAGAAAGGGCAGTTGATGGCCTCAGATGATTTTGGCAGAGACTTAGCCAGTGTGCAGGCGTTACTGCGCAAGCATGAAGGCCTGGAAAGAGACCTGGCAGCTCTGGAAGATAAGGTACCCCCATGAGATGTATTTTACCTACAGCTTTAATGAGGTAAACTCCTTGGAAAAGGCTGGAAGCTTACTCACAGTTTATGCCTGGGTTTAGGTGAAGGCCCTGTGTGCGGAAGCTGACCGTTTGCAGCAGTCTCACCCAATAAATGCTTCCCAAATTCAAGTGAAGCGGGAGGAGCTCATTGCCAACTGGGAACAGATCCGGACGCTGGCAGCAGAGCGGCATGCTCGCCTCAATGACTCCTACAGGTGGGTCACTGCAGAAGGACAGTGGTCTTTCCTTCCTTATTCACATTTGATAGAGGGCTCTTGAGAGGAGAAGAAAGGGATGCCATTTCCAAAATTTTGGGATGATCCTGGTGTTTTCGAAGCAGTCTTGTTCACCAAATTACATTTTACATTTATTTTTTGTAGTAAAAGAAATATGTATATGGTTGAAAAATTATTGCAGCTTTTGATCATTCTCTGGGTACGGATCAATTATGAAAATAGACACAGTGATGTTTTAGGACATTTGCTATTTTCCCTAGCTGAGATCATGCCTGCATTTTGAAATACATCATCTGACTATGTTTCAGTTTTGCTGGTATTTTAAAAATACTTTTATTACAAATCAGTTCACTGCAGAGTCTTTAAGAGTTTCTGTGAAGACTGAAGTATGATTCATTGCTTGATGTATTGCCCCAGATGAAATGAAGTCCATGTTTCTGTGGTGGTTCTTTATTGCTGTGGGATTTGTGTTCATCCAGTCTTACTTCTATACTAACCTGGTCTGAAACATAGCCTGTTGGATCACTGTTGAGAAGCCATACTAAAAACAAACTAATCCTGATATGGTGGTTAGTTTACATCCTTTCTGATTTTGTTTTTCTGCCCTTTGTTCCCTCCCACAATGTGGGATTTTTGGCAGTGGAAAACCACACAAATGATCTTTTCCTTTACCTTCCCTGCCATAGTCTCTTCAGAGCAATTAACAGCAAAAGGGAAACAGAAACTGATCACTTTTGCTGATAAGTGTTAAGCACATGCCAAAGGCAACAAGTAAAGGCGTTTTGGAAGGAATTTGTGGATTTGTTTGCTTGTTTTAAGGCTGAAGCATGTGGAGTTGAAATTTTCTGTCAGTTCCCTCCCCCACACAGTTATGGTTGTGACAGAAGCAGCCCCATGGGTTGAGAACTATATTTTTATTTCTGTTGTCCTCAGTACGTTGTTAGGAATATTCATTTTGCTTTCAGTATAAGTTATATGCAAAATGTGTTTTTGGAGACATTGATTCAGAACCCAGCATTTTCTTAACTTCAGAAGACTTCTTTTTTGATTGAAAGCATATATAGTTATTTAATATTCAGAGTGAATTTTTGTGTTGTTTTGTTTGTATTTGAGGAACTGCTTTTATGTTTGTAATCCTTTCTTTGGGGGAAGGGGAGAGAAACTCTGCAAACGAATTATTGCCAACTGTTGTTCCTTTGCTTCCCTAAGGCTGCAGCGCTTTCTTGCAGACTTCCGAGACCTCACCAGCTGGGTGACTGAGATGAAGGCTCTGATAAATGCTGATGAACTTGCCAATGACGTGGCTGGGGCAGAAGCCCTTCTAGACAGACATCAGGAACATAAGGTAGAGTGGTTATACAGCTAAGTCCAGTCAGTAACCCTCTGGTTTGTATGTCTAACACAGTCTCTGAGTCAGTGTTGTAGCACTGGAATGCTTTGATCATGCAACTAACACAGTACAAGATTGCTGTCCTGATTTAATATTTTTAATTTGTTTCTAGATAGTAGATATAGACTAATTACTAAGTATTTAAGAATGCTTATGATAGTATTTTATAAAAAATAGGCCTGAGAGCAGCCAGTTGGACTAACAATTGTTTTAGTTCTCCATCATGAGGAATTGCTGTAATTAAGCAGGAAGAGTGCAGCTCAAATCAACCTTTAGTTTCATTTGAATGTAGGAATTTATTCCTACCTTGTGTGCATTGTAAGGTAACACCTTTCATTCTAGCTTTCATGCTAAGTGTAATGTATTTAAAGCTAGTTGAATGTTCAACATTCAGGTGTCCAGACAGTTGTCTCTGTTATTTTCAATAGCAGTTCTGATATTCTGACATTCTATTCTAAGATAAATTTTGGTAACAGCTTATTTACATCTCCTTCCATAGGGAGAAATTGATGCCCATGAAGACAGCTTCAAATCTGCCGATGAGTCAGGCCAGGCTTTGCTTGCTGCTGGGCACTATGCTTCTGATGAAGTTAAAGAAAAGGTAAATCGGGAGCAAGAGCTTGTAGAAGAATTTTGTCTTTCTTCTGTCCCTTAATTTAAAAGGATGATCACATCAGGAACAGGAGACTTCATTCTTTACACAGGAGGTTGTTTTCAGTTCAGTGTTAACCAGTTTTTTGGAGTCACAACTTGATTTTACACTGAGGTGGAAGTGAGCCAGCGTGTTAAATAAAATTATTATATATTCCTCTTCCCAATCCATTAGCTGACCATCCTCTCAGATGAAAGATCTGCCTTGCTGGAACTGTGGGAGCTCCGCAGGCAGCAGTACGAGCAGTGCATGGACCTGCAGCTTTTCTACAGAGATACTGAACAAGTTGACAACTGGATGAGCAAACAAGAAGTGAGTGCTTTCCTTTGAACCAGATATGGTCGATTCTAATTTCTGGGTAGTCTTCTGTACACCTAAGCAGTTGGTATTGCCCAGTGGCGGTGCCATGAACTCCCACTAGTGAGTGGGTGCTGTGCAGGGTTGTTTATTTGACTGCCTGAAATGCTGCAATGGCTGTTTCCATCTAATGCTGAAATTAGGAGCTGTGACAAGTAGCCTTGACATGGGTTTTGTGTGAGTTAACTTGTAAAATGCTGGTTGAATAAGAAACTAAAAAGAATTCTTGGCTGTTAGAAGCATAAAGCAAACACCATCCCAGTATATCATCTCTTACCTTTCAGTAATAAGATATGGCAGGAAATATCCCTGGCTGTGCTTGAGTTCGCTTAGAGCAGCTGAGTATGGAAACATAAAAATGTGTTTGTGTCCTTACTTCAGGCATTTCTGCTGAATGAAGACCTTGGTGATTCTCTGGACAGTGTGGAGGCTCTTCTAAAGAAGCACGAAGACTTTGAGAAATCCCTAAGTGCCCAAGAGGAGAAAATCACAGTAAGACATTGACATTAGGCCATTAAGTGGGCGAGAAATAAAGCAAGTGCATTTATTAACTGGGGAGGAGACACTGCTGGAGGATGGTAAAGGATGGGGTTTGCTTTGCAGAATTATCCACTGTTATGTGGGATGTATTAGCTCTAAATAGCATGCATTGTCTCTATAATGGAAAATAGTGGAAAAGGTAGAATAAGGCTTGACTGCTGCCTCAGAGCTGGGTAACCTGGTACTTGCTTATCATACCAGCACACAGGTGGATGAAGATTTGTCAAAAACCTGCACTCTTCCACATGAAGATGGTACAGAGAGAAAAGGCTGTAAGGATAGGTTTGTTAATGGCTTTCTGCCAGTTTTTCTGTGATAAACTTTGGCAAATTGATACAGTAAGCAAATTTGCACAAGCAGTTTCTGTTACACCAAATAAATGGAAACTTGTTTTCTCTGTAGGCATTAGATGAGTTTGCTACTAAGTTGATTCAGAATAACCACTATGCCATGGATGATGTTGCTACACGCAGAGATGCTGTAAGTATCCAAAATGCCCTTGGACTGTAGACTTTAAATCTTGTTCTGCTTTATTATTTCACATGGTATGACTTCAATATAGGATAAGTCAGCAGAGCTTTCCCGAGAGGATGGGTACAATAGTGGTTCTTACAAGCTTAATGAATTCAAAAACCTTTTACTTCTTTTTCTTCAGCTGCTGAGCCGACGAAATGCCCTCCACGAAAGAGCCATGTACCGCCGTGCTCAGCTGGCGGATTCTTTCCATCTGCAGCAGTTTTTCCGAGACTCTGATGAGCTCAAGAGTTGGGTTAATGAGAAGATGAAAACTGCAACTGATGAGGCCTACAAGGTAAAAATAAAGATGAATGGTAGAATGCTTTTAAGGCAGTACCAAGCTTAATGTAATCAGTCTAATGATATGAAGCAGAGTCAGCGAAAACAGTGCTGATAGTTGGTGGGATTAATGGCAGCAGAAGGAATTGTAATTTGTCCCTGACCCCAAGGGGCATTTTCCCATTATACTGCAATCACGAGTATCCAATAGCTTAAGTGTTCTGATTTAAGGTGTATTTTTGGCACCAGATCCTGTGGTGCCATCGTTGCATGACTATGAATGTAGTCCAATTTCAAAAATTCTTCAGAGACTTTTAGGTACTGATTTTGTATTGAAATGTTCTATTTCTTTCTTCATCCGTAGGATCCATCGAACTTGCAAGGTAAAGTTCAAAAACATCAGGCTTTTGAAGCAGAGCTTTCTGCTAACCAGAGTCGTATCGATGCCCTGGAGAAAGCGGGCCAGAAGTTGATTGATGTCAAACACTACGCATCTGATGAGGTGGCAGCTCGCATGAACGAAGTCATCAGCTTGTGGAAGAAACTTCTGGAGGCCACTGAGCTCAAAGGTATGACTTGCTCAGAAGAATATGGGCAAATTTCTAGAGAGTTTAGCCAGGAGAAAACAGGAAGTGTGTTAACTTCAGCTTCCCACTTCATTTATCTTGTTTTGTTCTCCTCCTGCCCCATCTCGGTCAGGTATAAAACTGCGGGAAGCCAATCAGCAGCAGCAGTTTAATCGCAATGTGGAGGACATTGAGCTGTGGCTATATGAGGTAGAAGGACACTTGGCTTCTGATGATTATGGAAAAGATCTTACTAATGTTCAGAATCTTCAGAAGAAACATGCCCTGCTAGAGGCAGATGTTGCTGCCCATCAGGTAAGGGAAATAATTTTAATTCCTGCCCTTTCAGATCTGCTCACTCAAAAGATCATATTTTCAGATATGCTCACTCAGAGACCTTAGCACGTCTGGTTTTTTATTATTTTTGTAGCTTTGGGTTTTACAGTTCACTTATCAAAAATAATTTTGAACTGAAACATAACTTGTATATTTCTAAGAATAATATCTCTATGACTTTCATAGAAATGAACTTTGTTTTTTGCTGTGAACACCAACTTAAAAAGTTGTAGTATACTTTGTGTAGGAAATAATTTCTCCTTAAACTCTCCACCTGCAAATACCTTACTCTTTTGTAAGTTTGTTCTCATGTAGCTCTAGGAAGTGCAAAAGGAGGGAGAAGAGATAAATTATTTAATATAGAACTTTACAGCAAATGGTTCCTTCATTTGCAAATGATCTCTAGGGGAGTTAAATC
Source organism: Atrichornis clamosus (assembly GCA_013400975.1). Classification (NCBI taxonomy): domain Eukaryota; kingdom Metazoa; phylum Chordata; class Aves; order Passeriformes; family Menuridae; genus Atrichornis; species Atrichornis clamosus. The sequence continues at coordinate 50,592 of WBMZ01004546.1, read as the reverse complement.
CACACGAAAAGAGTTGACAAAATCTGGGTTCCCACTGCTGGAATTATCAGTTGTTAACAATTGAAAACAAATATGTGTAGAGGGGCACATCTGTAAAGTTAATGTAATTTCAAGAATCTTTTGTTGTATAAAATTGACAGGTTAAACCCAACTACATTTATTGTACATGTTGAATATTATATGGAATATAATTATTACCAAAATGATTGCATTGTGCAGCTGAACTTCTCTTCTGTCACAACATAACTTATTAGCCAAGACCTGAAAATCTTCTGTCACTGCAGCCACCTCACAGAAATTCTGACCTAATGCTGTTGCTGGATCAATTTTAGGATCGGATAGATGGCATTACCATCCAGGCACGCCAGTTCCAAGAGGCTGGGCACTTTGATGCTGACAATATCAAGAAGAAACAAGAAGCTTTAGTGGCTCGTTACGAAGCTCTGAAGGACCCCATGGTCGCTCGCAAGCAGAAACTCGCGGATTCTCTTCGCCTGCAGCAGCTTTTCCGTGACATTGAGGATGAAGAGACCTGGATTAGGGAAAAAGAACCTATTGCAGCTTCAACAAACCGAGGTTAGTCCATCCTGGTATCTCTGGGGTTTAGATGTCAGAATTGCTCTGTAAATTGTAAACTTCTTTAACATTCCATGAAAATTTCTGAACTATTTAGTGTAATTGTGAATTGTAATTGCCCAGAGTTACTTATTTGCCATCACTCTTGGTTCTATTATATTACTTCTAAGGTTCCAGTGGTAACTTAGTTTCCATAGTGCTTTGTCTTCATTGTTGAAGTTCTTACTCTGCAAATGTGTGTAGCACTGGCTGCAGCTGCCTTGAAATTTTGCTTAACTAGTGACTCTGGTTTAGCTGATTAATTATTTTGTATCTTTCAGGCAAGGACTTAATTGGAGTCCAGAATCTGCTAAAGAAGCACCAGGCTTTGCAGGCAGAAATTGCAGGCCATGAGCCTCGCATTAAAGCAGTCACCCAGAAGGGAAATGCTATGGTGGAAGAGGGTATGTCAATATTTTTTAACTCTCTGGCCCCGGTTTTTGTTCTCTGTCCCAGTACAATCAAGAATTATTGCCTGTTTTTATCCTGACAATAGACAGGTACCTGCTAGCAGATGAACTTCTGGTCATTCTTTCACCTGAAAATAAAAATAGGTTCCATGATGGGAACCTGTCACAATTTTCACAGATCTTCGTCCACTCTTGATGAGCACATATTCAGCAATTTCGTATTGTATTTAGTCTCTATATTTAAATCTAATAAAGGGTTCTATCAGAGATACATAATCATGATGTGAAAGGGAATAGTCCACAAAGACAAGAAGAGTCATTCCTGCTTTTAAGTAAATAGGCATCTTTATTTCTGACTGGATGTTCTTAATACCAAGATACCAAAAAAAATCCCTGATTCTGAGATTCAGAATGCAGGTCTGAAAGAGTATTTGTCTGCTGCCAGAACTCTCCAACTGAAAAGAGGTGACCTTTCCTCTTTGATCACTGAAAAATGTTATGTGTCTTGGTTTATTCCTAATGATTGTGATATCCTAGTATGGTTTGATTGACAGGTACAGTGTTTTCCAATTTGAGGCAAAAGGACTAGCTGAGTTATGCTTTTATTATTCTAGTGTGTATAGGCTTTAAACTGGTCTAATTTCTGCGACTTTGAAGACGTACGAGTCATCTTTTAGTGTGTGTTGGTTTTCTCTCCTGAAGTCCTTCAGTTCCCTCTGCTTCTGTCACATAGGACACTTTGCAGCTGAGGATGTGAAAATCAAACTGAACGAGCTAAACCAGAAGTGGGACTCTCTGAAAGCCAAAGCATCTCAGCGTCGACAGGACCTGGAGGATTCCCTGCAGGCTCAGCAGTACTTTGCTGATGCTAATGAGGCCGAATCCTGGATGAGGGAAAAGGAGCCCATTGTAGGCAGTACAGATTATGGGAAAGATGAAGACTCTGCTGAGGTATTTGAGATTCTTGTTTAAATCAATTTTGTGTAAGCACAGCAAGGATTTTCCTAGTGGTAAAAAATTGAGCTCTGCTGATTTTGGTATTCTTAACAAAGAGAGCAGAAGATTCTTGCATCAAGACAGATTTTGGTTCTGAGTCAAAAGATGATAATTTTTCCTGTGTCTTAGTTATTGCACATGAAGTTCTGCTGCTCAGTATATTAAACCTACTGTGAGGAAGCTTTACATCTGTATTCACTCTTATGGGGTTTTGTTTTTTTAAGTATGAGAATATATCAGCAAATTCCTCATGGGATGAGCATTTCAGTATGAGTCTGGTTTTCAGTAGTTCATTAGTCTGGAAGTAATTTTTTTTGTCTGGAGTTGTTTTATTGGTATCATTTTGCAGTCAAACACCACATCCCAGGCAGTGCTGAGTGACATTTCATCAACATGAGGTGCCATTTAAAGGCACACTTTAAACCTATATCACTCTGGAAATAGAACTATTTCTAGTCAGAACAAAAGCACGTTGCTGAGATAAGGTAGAGGCAAAGCACCAGAAGCATTAGGACCACTATCTAGGCTGTGAATAAATAGAAGTGATTATTCTCATGAGAGTCACAAGACTGGCAGCTCTGAAAAACCCACGTTCCCTGTGTATGGAGTCAAAGTGTATATTTTAAGCAGAGGAGTGTTTGTAAAGTGGCAAGGTGTGCATGTTGTTTTTATCATCCTCTTTCAGGCTCTTCTGAAGAAACATGAAGCTTTGATGTCTGATCTCTCTGCTTATGGCAGCAGCATCCAGGCACTGAGGGAACAGGCCCAGTCATGCAGGGTAAGGAAAGATGCTAATCATGGTGCTAAAATTCGTGGGTCAGCAAAAGGTAAAGACAAAGCTTAATAAAAGTTGTTTTTGAGAGCTTATTACACACTGTACTTGATTTTCTCAAAAAAATTAGCAGTCTGTTTTTATAATCATAAATCAACTGTTTTGCTTTGGAATAAAAGTTTAAAGTGGTGGTTTTCAAGGTTTGAGCCCAGACACCGCCTAAACTGAGTCTACAGCACTTTAACTAAGGCTGAAATCTATTTTAGGAAAACTGCATTGATTATAATAAACATGGAACAGCTAATTTTTCTTGTTCTCCTTTTTTTTTTTTTTTAGCAACAAGTTGCTCCCACAGATGATGAAACTGGAAAAGAGCTTGTTCTGGCACTCTATGATTACCAGGAGAAGAGTCCCCGGGAGGTGACCATGAAGAAGGGAGATATCCTCACCTTACTCAACAGCACCAACAAGGTGTGCTCTGGCCTCCTGGTTTGCTGCCCTGATTGGCTCCCTCTGTGCTGTGTGTTTTGTTTGTCTTTTAGTAAGAGTATTTAAAAAATCTAAAGAACTGGCACATTTAGTTCATGTCCCCATTCATTTCCATGACTCCTCTACAGCTGCCAACTTTGCCAAGATAGAGCACTTGTCTTTGAGAACTTTAATTCCCTGCTGTGGAGGAATTTTTGGCCAAACACAAGGGGAGATGTGGGAGTAAGACCTTGATGTCTTCAAGGGGCAGTTTGTTTGAGATGATCTCTGTAAAAAGAGCAAACTGTTGGGAGCATCACTGGTTTCTTTGTGTTAATAGAAGTCTCTGATTTGCAGCATTCAGTTGCCCCTTGTTCTTTACGCTTGACATTTGCCTCACAGTGGTTTCTTTGGTTTTTCTCCTTGCAGGACTGGTGGAAGGTGGAAGTCAATGACCGTCAGGGATTTGTACCAGCTGCCTATGTGAAAAAACTGGATCCTGCCCAGTCTGCATCCCGAGAGAACCTCCTGGAGGAGCAAGGCAGCATAGCACTGCGACAGGAGCAAATCGACAACCAGTAAGATCTAACTGATGAGATATGACACCACCAGCATTAGCTGGCTTGGCCTCTGCCTCAGATGCCACAAGCTTAGGTTAATGCTTCTTACACTAGGGAATAATTAATTGGAGCAAAACAAGGGGCTCCTTTACGAGAGGCACCAGATTCAGTTGTTTTATTCTTACTCTAGATTTTCTTGTTGCTTTTGCCATTTTTAACTGTAAAACTCATGACACTAGAGCTCAACTTACTGTCTGACTTGAGTATTTTATGTGTTCCTTTTGTTGTTGTACCTAACTACTTAAACTTGTTTGTGAGTTATATATGTTCTAAGCAGCTCTTGTATTTGTAGTTGTCACTTCTTAATGTGTGATCTGCTTTGAGAAGCTTCCTTAAATTTGATTCCATAAAGTACAGTGCTCTCCCTATACAGGGCTACCTCTGGAGGTGCCCTCCTTAGGAGCTGGGACTGCTTTGCTGCTAGCTCATCACTTTTTATCCTGAAATGTAGTGCCAATATTTGTTGCCATTACAGGAGCTAAAATGTATCCCCCTTCTTTTTAAAAATTTTTTGTAATCTCTTTTAAAAGAGCAACATATCATTGCAAACAGAGAAAACTGCAAGGCTGCTTGGTAATGACCTTCTAAAGCACATGGTGGCTGCAGATTAGTTCAAGCAAGGGCTGTGGTGATAACTGTGAGCTGCTGGCTCATCTTATCAAACCACTTGGAAGCCAAAGCTGAAAGTTTTCTGCATACTCCCATCTGTTTGTGCAGCTATGCTGTTGTTCTGCGTGAGAATTTCCTCCCACTCAGTTGTGTTGAGTCATCAGTTATTACAGTGACATACAATAATTACTAGCTTTAGCTCTAGAATTACAAAAAAAAAAAAAAAAACAAAACCACACAAAAACCCCCCACCAACCCACAATAAAAAAACCCTTTTACCAGTGCAAAGAAAAGATGCTGGAAAATTGTGGCACATTGGTCAGGAGTTTAATAATATAATTCCCTCCATGGGTTTGCATGCTGCTTTTCATAACTAGAACATTTAGAGCCAAAGAGAGGGGACCACCTTTTAGTTTCCAATCGCATGGCACAGTAATCAGGAAATGAGGAGACCTTGTAGAGAGAGTTCCACTGTACTGCTGAGGTTTCCTGACATGAATTGTACTCCTGGTCTGATTTGCTTTGTTGCTTCTGAACGACACCTAATTTTCTCCATTTAAATGTGAACTCTTACCCATCTCCTACCACAGACCAACCATGGATGGAGCTGCTGCTTTCATTATTTTTGTTAATCTGACTAATTTTTCGCATGCATTTGCTGTGCTCCCTGTCTGTGCAGGACTCTCATAACTAAGGAGGTCGGCAGTGTATCTCTGCGTATGAAACAGGTCGAAGAACTGTGAGTAGGATTAGCCCTTTCTAAACCATGCTGTCTCCAGACTGTCACTGTTCCTCCTCCCTTTGTTTCTTTCTTTGGGAAAGCTGCTCCAAAGAGACATGGAGACAATTACTGCAATGAGGATTAGTTTAGATGAGTGTGGTGGTCTGTGTTTCCTCTGTTCCTCACAGCCAGCTGCTTATCTTGCTGGGCACCTCTGTGCTGCTAAATTGGTTCACGTTTATTCCATCATGCTGGTTTTGCTTACCAAATGAGGCTTTAGGGCTAGCTAGACTGTTTTCTTTAAAAAGCATCTCTTGCATTTTCTGAGGTGCAGAGATAGAAGTATTAGTTTGTTGATATAAATATATATAAAATACATATACCAAGCATTACGTCACATCTGAATGTCTTAAGAGTTTGGGAAGGGTGGGGCTATCATAGTTTATCATGTAAAGTAACATTCATGCTGGGTAGTCAAAACCCATCAGTTTATATAGGATGATTATTTTTTAATTTTAACATTAACTTAATTCTCAAACTTTTGTTCATGTCTCCTGGAAAAAATACCAAGTTTGCATTATGTTTATAGAAGTTGCTGGGAAATCCAAAGCCATGGTGTTCATTGGCTATGCCTGACTGTCTTTTCATAGAGAAAGTATTTCTTGAGAATTAAAAGTGGAATTCTAATGTAAGTCTCTCAACTGTTGCAAAGCAACTCAGAGGTATGGTCTGGTTCAGAAGGAGTTTTGCCCCAGATCCTCTGTGAGCTTTACAAGTATTTAATACCTAAAGCTGCAGCAGTTAGGGCAGGCTTCAAAACAGTGCTTTCCTCTAGTCAGGATCGAAAGTTTCTATTCAAACCTAATATGAAAGATTCTTAGGTCCTTTCTATCTGGTCTTAAACTACAGTAAACAGGAAACCACAAAGTCTCTGCTTCCATGGAAAGAAAGCTGATTATCAGTTTGATGTATAGACATTACAGCCCAGGATAGAGAGGATTTTCTTCAGCAGACTCGTCATCTCTGAGCTGTTGGTTAGGAAAATGCTCCAGCACTGAATTCCTCAGGCTGGGAGGTGTAATTGCTCAGTGTTTGCCTGTGTTCTCCAAGGTGGGAAATTAAAACTTTCCCATTTTAGGCCCCTAAAAGCATCTCAGCAGTGTCTGGTATTATTTGATTTAATAACATCGAAAGGGATATGGCTTAATAATGAGAATCAGTTGCTGCTGTTAATCACTGTAGTAGACTAATGTCCAAACTGATTCAGGACATAAAACCCTTCCAGATGCAGCTAAAATATCTCATCCTCTGGAACATTTAAAATGGGTAACAGTAAGAATGACTCTTAAAAGTGTGGCTTTTCTGAATGTAGGTGTTTAAACACAGGGATTACGCATTGCTAGAGAGATCTGTAACTCAGTATCAGTGACTGCAAAACTGCTGTTAGCTCTCTTCAGCAATAGCTTGGGAAAAGTTTTGTAGAATTGTCTGTGTCTAGCTGGTTACAGAGAACCAAACAGGAGACATCAGGTTTTTTGTGGTTTTAAATAACTGGCTGGTCTATAGGGGTTTTTTTGCCTGTTCAGACCAATTTAAACATTTTGGAGGTTTTACTTTGCGTTTATTCTAATGTAAATGAGGAGAAATATCACTGATGTTGAGAATTCCAGATATTAAAAGTGCATGTGAATTGAGTTTCATGGATTTCCCAGTTGAATATAGGTGTGTTATCAAAGATATACACCTTGCTGAAACATTCAGCAGCTTTTGCACTGAAAAATGGCTAGTTAAGACATTTATGTCCAAAAGCTGGGAGGCTGGTAGTTTTTCATAATCTGATGGCGAACTTGATGTCCTCTAGGAAAATACCTCCTGGCAAGCTAGAGCCTATGGGAGTCATTCCTGCACTGCAGTGTTGCTGTGGTTTAAGAGCCTACCCTGACCTAGGCTGTGATTTGGGTTTGCATTTGCCCAGTGAGGTGTTGCATGTGGGAGTTCCCATTTTGGTGTGCAATCCATGTGGAGGAGAGACATGGACAGTGTGCATTCCCCAGCTCCACAGAGTGGCTCATCCTGTAGCAGAACAGGGTGTAACCGCAGGGACTCCTGTGTCTTTGGGGACACCAGTACTTGGGAAATTCCAAGTTCCATCAGTTCCATCTGACTGTCCCCCTGCTTTCCTTTCCTGCTTATTCCAGGTATCACTCTCTGCTGGAGCTGGGAGAAAAACGTAAAGGCATGTTGGAAAAAAGCTGCAAGAAGTTCATGCTTTTCCGTGAAGCCAACGAGCTCCAGCAGTGGATCAATGAGAAGGAAGCAGCACTCACCAGTGAGGAAGTGGGTGCTGATCTGGAGCAGGTGGAGGTGCTGCAGAAGAAATTTGATGATTTTCAGAAGGTATGTTGTGATGCTGCATAATATTTGTGTTAATTTTGGCCTTTCCCTCCAGGCTTTCCAATCATGTATCCATGACAATTCTTCATAGCTGAGTAGGAAATATGGCTTTTTTGAACATAAAAGGTCCATAAAAGGTATATATGAATTTTTTATTTCATTTTATGAGGATAGAGAGAATCCCACATTCAGGTGTCTCTGGTTTGATTATATTCCCCAGGTTGCTCCATGCTTCCCAGCTCCCAGAGAACTGAAGCTCTCTTTCAACAGATTCCAATATAGAATATGTGTACCTGGCAGTTTAAAAATAGATTCAATTCCTGATTGTCCATTAACTTTGTATATGGACAGAGTGTGTTTCTTTAACCCATTTACCCTGGCACTGGCAGCTGGGATTCCCTGGCACAGTTTCTCTGGGAACTCAGGGTCACTGTGCTCAATTCCTGCTGTTCACACACTGGGCACTCCTGGTGAGCCAATTTGTTCCATGTTTTGCTTGGGTGAATGTTAATGCTGGGATATTTCCCTGTTCTGTGCAGGATTTGAAAGCCAACGAGTCACGTCTGAAGGACATAAACAAGGTTGCGAAGGACCTGGAGTCAGAAGGGCTGATGGCAGATGAAGTTCAAGCAGTACAGCAACAGGTCCTTTTTTTCTCTGCCTTAATCTAATCTAAGAAGCAAAAGATTTTCCTTCTTGCTTTTATCTGTTGTCTTTGCCTGGCATTGCAGGATTCAGGCTGTTCATTTTTGCTCTCTGGTGTGGTAACAGGGATATTTTTAGCAGAGGTACCTAATGCCTGTTCTGTAGGGTGGCCATCACAAGGGCACCCTTAGAATTATATTTGTTAATAATGCTAGAGCAAATTGCAGCATCTGGAGCTTTCTCCTTTCTTTTTTTAAGAGTGGAACATCTTTACAATAGTATTAAAAGTCATGGAGAATCCATGCATTACCTTTGCTTCATATAAATTTGAAATTCAGCTTTTATTTATTTGCAGAAAAATGGGTGAGGAATGCAATGGGAAAAGAGAAATAAAATAGAGTTCAACTCAGAGTGGAGGGGGTTTGTGGGTTTTCAGTTTTGTTTTAGTTTTTCAGGGGCTTTTTTTGCCAGCTTTTTACATACTTGTGCTATTTCTGTAAATAATTTTATCCTGTGCCAACAAAGTATGAAGCAGGTTGGGAAAAACATTCTTTCTGTTAGAAAATAATAAATTTTTTATCCTTTCTCTTTTGCAGGAAGTCTACGGGATGATGCCCAGGGTAAGTGTTAATTTCTGAGGTGGGTGGCAGTTGTGGCAATAGTAAAAGGTTTAGGATGTACAAGAAGTTCAGCCATAGTTGTAGTTCATTTCCATGGTGGAACTCACTAATGACTTTGGATGGACATACAAAGATTATCTTATCTTTGATCCCTTTATTCCCTGAGTGTCTTGCCCCTCATCACAAATCTAAGCAAGCAGCATAACCCACACTAATACAAATATTTCCTGTAAAAATGTATTTACTCTGTTAAGGATTGAACAGAGAGATCTTTGAAAGATTTTTTTACCGTATTCTGATAATTCTAGATTCTGCTTCATATTTAAAGCTGTTTCTTCACATTTTCAAACAGGATGAAACTGATTCTAAGACAGCCTCTCCTTGGAAGGTAGGTGTCATTGCTTAGTAGCACACAGCAGGAGAATTAAACAAAACCTACAGCACATCATCCTTTTTTAGACCATTTGCTTCTCCTGTGCCATTGAAATTGCCAACAGACTGGTTTTTACCTCTCTGCTACAAATGTGTTTTGTTTTGAGCTTGTACTGTAGAGGTGATTGCAGTTTCTGGCCACTGGATGTGAAACAGTCCCTTGTTCACTTTGCACAAGTTCTTTGCTTTCTGCTTGCTACAACAAGAATGTTTTTATTCCTGAAAATCAAAGCTATTTATGTCAATATTCCTTTAGTAAGGAATATGCTGTATTCCATTTGTCATCTCCAGCTCATTTTCTACAATAGTTAGAAGAAGCCTTTCTCCATTCATCAGTGGCTTGCAGTGGAAGAACTGTCACCTGCTAAAGCACCAAAATGTCTTAAATATTTTCAAAATTTTCCAACACTGCTTTCCCTAGTATTTCATTCCCATGTTTTATGTCTTGCATCCACCCTGTTAGCCTTAAAGCTGCTTGTACATCTTTTAAGCTGTGTGAATGTGGGAAAACCAGGTCAGTATGCAGTATTTTGACAGAAAATGAAGCCATGTCATCTAGAACTGGTGACTTTTAAAGGATTTTTTGCAGATTGTAAACATGTACGTTGAATTCTAAGAGTCTCATAGTAACTTAGCAAACTATGACTAAGATTTTGGAGTTTTTTTAATTCACTTATTGAATGTTGCCTTTAAATTTTCCTCTTCTTTGTCCTCATTAAGACTTGTTTGCTTCAGTTTACACTAACAAGACAGTGCTCACTTGTGAATTCTGTTTTTGCTCTGCTCTATAATACCTTAGGTATTGCAACCAATTATTCTTATTTGCTTTTGTAATTCACTTACATTGCCTTTCTTAGTGGTTTTTATTTGATTTTTAAGGAGTTTTCAGTCTGATTTTGGGTTTGGTTAGAGTTGACTTCAATACTATATTTTTTATTTCTGCCTTTTCCCACAGTCTGCACGTTTGATGGTACACACCGTGGCAACCTTCAACTCAATCAAGGTAATTACACAACTTTTTCTGCGTTGTTTTAGAAGTTGAGAACATTTTTTACCCTCCCTTTACATAGTCTTTGTCTGTCATTAAGCTTTATAAACTCTTTTGAATCAACTTAGCATTTGCTTCTCAAGTTACTTCACTATCTTATTATGTACATTAAATCGTTTGGGTTTACATCTCAGAAGAAACTCTTAACACTATTTTATTCAACTGGGCTATCTGAATTTGTGCATTTTTCTGGAATTAAGCAGAATTTTCAGTAACCTTCACTTGTAGTGAAAGGCCAGTCTTGACTTTTCACTTCCCTTTTCCAGGAGCTGAATGAGCGCTGGAGATCCCTGCAGCAGCTGGCAGAGGAGAGGAGCCAGTTGTTGGGCAGTGCCCATGAGGTCCAGAGATTCCACAGGTGAGGGGTTTGTTTGGTCTTGACTCAGTCAAATGCTTTGTCTATTAAGAATTCTAAAACATAGGAGGACCTGTTCTAAACAAATTATATTTCAACCCCCAGCTTGTTCAGTGGAGAGTGGACCACTGGTGGTCCAACAAGAATTCTTTATATTCTGCCTAGAAAAAAAGGTATATTTCCTAACATGGAAGCATGGAATTGCTGCAGGCTTGGGAGGTCTGAACTACTGTCCTGTTTTGCCAAAGTTCACTTGTGTCATTTAATATTTAATAGAATCATTGACTCTTTGAGCTCCTCTGAAAATTGGCAACCTTCAAGGTATCAGAGGGCCTAGAATGACCTCTGTTTTAATTCTCTTTTTGTCTTCCCTTCCTTCAAATCAGAGATGCTGATGAAACCAAAGAATGGATAGAGGAGAAGAATCAAGCATTAAACACAGACAACTATGGGCATGACCTGGCCAGCGTTCAGGCTCTGCAGCGCAAGCATGAAGGCTTTGAGAGAGACTTGGCAGCTCTGGGAGACAAGGTGAGATTGTGAGGAAGAAAACACTAAAGCTTTCTTTTGACTTAGCAGAAATGATTGAGCTATAGCAAAATTTCTCTCTGTCTTCATGGTGTTTATTTCCCTTTCCCTAATTCTAGGTGAATTCTCTTGGTGAGACTGCCCAGCGTCTGATCCAGTCACATCCAGAGTCTGCTGAAGATCTCCAGGAAAAATGTACTGAATTGAATCAGGCTTGGAATAGCTTGGGAAAACGTGCTGACCAGCGCAAAGAGAAGCTTGGAGATTCTCATGACCTGCAGCGTTTCCTCAGTGACTTCAGGTAGAGTAGCTCTTCCCCCCTCAATTTGTTTATTATCAGTGAAATATATGTTCTTCAGGAATATTTCTGTGAAGGGTTCAGAAAAGGACTGTTTTTCTTGTTCTGACTTCAATCGAGGGAGGGAAAAATTCCCTGTTACTGTGTGTTCACAGGGATCTCATGTCTTGGATCAATGGAATCCGGGGCCTGGTCTCCTCGGATGAACTCGCAAAGGATGTGACTGGAGCTGAAGCTTTATTGGAAAGGCACCAGGTATGTGAAAGATAAGTGTATCATAAACATCAACAAATGTTTCTTTTTTCTGACACTTTCCAATTAGAAGTCCAAAAATAGATCAGTTCCAGCTCTGGTTATTGATCAGCACATCTCTGCCCCTTGCAGGAACACCGCACAGAAATAGATGCCAGGGCTGGCACTTTCCAGGCATTTGAACAGTTTGGACAACAACTTCTGGCTCATGGACACTACGCCAGCCCAGAGATCAAGGAGAAACTGGATATTCTGGACCAAGAACGGACAGACCTGGAGAAGGCCTGGGTCCAGCGCAGAATGATGCTGGACCAGTGCTTGGAGCTGCAGGTACTCTCCTTCAGTTTGGATAAGAAAAATAACGATTCTGTTCATTAAAAAGTTTATTATTTCATAGTGATGATAGTGCTCTTGGTCTGTCTTGCTTATGCTTTGGGGTTTTTTCTCCTCAGCTGTTTCATCGGGACTGTGAACAAGCTGAAAACTGGATGGCTGCCCGGGAGGCTTTCCTAAATACAGAAGATAAAGGAGACTCCTTAGATAGTGTGGAGGCACTCATCAAGAAACATGAAGATTTTGATAAAGCAATCAATGTCCAGGTGAGGAGTGTAGCTGAAGTAAGGGGAAGATAGTTTAGTTTTACTCGTGGATTATTAGCAAAAGAAGTGCCTGCCATGTATGGCTTCTAAAGTTCAGTTCCAAGTATTCAGCCACGTAGAATTTGCTGCAGAAGTGTAGAAGGATCTTATGCAGATTGGGATGTATTTCATTGCCTACAGACAGTGTAGAAATAGTGGTAAATATTTGTGTAAATTTACTGATTTGAAATTACTTTTTTCCTTTATTTGCAGCAGAAAAGGGTATATTTCCAGTTTCTTGTAGCAGAAACTTGCCTAGATTTATTGGGAGATTATACTGCTGGAGCTTTAAGCCCAAAGGATCCTTTTTTCCATCACGGGTGAAAGGTATTGAGGTTGAACTCTGCGGTCCTGTAGAAGACAGACTTCCTTTATAGGATCACAATAATGTATATTTAAAGAAGAAAAAAAGGCTTATTCTGTTCCAGACACTGCTCATCACTTGACTTTAAGGAATCACAGTTCTAATTTATGGTTTCTGTTTTGAATAGGAAGAGAAAATTGCTGTCCTGCAGTCCTTTGCTGACCAGCTGATTGCTGCAGATCACTACGCCAAGGGAGTCATCGCCAACAGGCGCAACGAGGTCCTGGACAGGTCAGTGCTGCCCTGGGAGATGGGTGCAGGCCCTGACTGGAAGAAAATGCTCTTTGGGGATGTTTATAGCTTCTGAAGGTGATGCCTCGTGTGGCTCTAGTGTTTCATTCATTGCATGTATCAAATTACTACAGGTGGCTTCGTCTGAAAACTCAAATGATTGAAAAGAGGTCGAAGCTGGGAGAGTCTCAGACCCTCCAGCAGTTCAGTCGTGATGTGGATGAAATAGAAGCCTGGATCAGTGAAAAGCTCCAGACTGCGAGTGATGAGTCGTATAAGGATCCCACAAATATCCAGGTAAATGTGGTTCTCAGAAATCAAAATACCATTTTTTACTTTGCAAAGTGTCCTCTGGTTTGAAAATCCATGCTCAGGAATTCTTGTTCAGAGATAACAGAAAGATACATCATGTTGGACATGGTCTCCTTTTAACAAGGAGAAAATGGAAGTTACATTATGCATGAAAGGAGACCCAAAATAGAACTCGCTTGGTAATTATTCATGCGTGTAATTAATTATTCATGCATGTAATTAATAAGATATGTGGTATCTGCAGCAGAAAGTTTCCTAAAGAAATCCAAGTAGCTGTTCTCTTTCCCAGCATCTAGATGATAAAATAAGGAAATTGAGTTCTTGTGTCTCATCTCTCTTACCTTATAAAATGTGAAATCTCATTTATTTTTCAATATTAAGGAATAAAGTAACCTCTTATGTTTAATTCTGGTTTATGAAGTAGTATGAATGCACTGAACTACTTCTCTCAATCTGTTTTATAGCTTTCCAAACTGCTGGTAAGTAGTTTGGACTAGCCCTGGTATGTGAATTTATTTTCTCTGTATAAGCTTTTGTGTGAGCCCAAGCTCTGGTTGCTGCTCCATCCATCAGTTCATGCAACCTCTTTGTTTTCTGTTAGTTCTTGACCTCCATCCAGGTACAGCTGTTGATCCTGGTCCTGTGGGTGTGGCTTTTTTGTTAATGCCTATTCAGCATCATTTATTTATGTATTTGTTTTGCAGGTATTCTGCATGATCTGTTTAATTTGTGGTGCTTTAGTGATGTAGTTGGGGCTTTTTTAGGAGTTAGCCCATTGGAAAATGGGGGTCTATCCTCCTTTTTCAGAAATTTGGCTGTTTGGCCTGTCATCCTCCTGTCTGATCATCACTGGTGGTGATTTAACACAGGACATAATGCCAATTCCATTAACTTGTGTTTGTAGAATCAAATGCTGAAGATGGAGGATTCAGTAATGGTAGCTCTAGATTGGCTTGGTTCTTGCAATAGCTTAGAAGGGAATAATACAGAAAGAACACTCTAGAAAAAGATATGTACCAGATGGAAAGCTGACAGCACTTGTAAGAATCCAAGATGTGGAGTAAAATGAGGATAATGTGGAGGGAGAAGACAGAACAAAGAAAGGGGAAGCTAACAAGAATAAGAAAGGAAAGAATCATTTGTCACTTTAGGCAGTGGTACATTAAATTACTATTTTTTTAGTTTAAAAAAATTGGAATTTTATATTAAACTAGAAAGTCTTGCCTGTGATTTGTTGTCATGGTAATTATATGGAGTTATGCAATTGGCAGCTTTTAAATTGAATTTAGCTTTGAAGGATATGTTTTCATAATCTCAGGATTTGGGATTTACAGTTCCCAAAATGAAGCAGTTCATGCAGAATTTCTCATTCCAGCGCTATAGTATTTTCCCTCTTTTATTTTTAATCTAACATTTCCTTTCATTCCATTCTCTAGGACACTCTCTACCCATGTCCAGTGTCACTAGCATTTCCAGTTTATACTTGCAAATTCTGTCTTGTCACTCTTGTGCTATTGTCATATTCCTGGTGGGTGGATGGATCCGTGGATACTTGAGAGAGCTGCACACTCCCTCCCACACCAAGGCTCCTGTTGTTCTCATGGTGCTCTCAACCTGGCAGAGAAAAATTCTTACCTAATAATTCAGTTACGTTTTTATAGAGGTTTTTGGCTGTTAATTCAGTATTTGTACATACGTATAATGTGGCAGTGTATGATTAATATCACAACTGTGCAAGCTGGAGCAGTGATTTCTGTTAATTATACATTAGGAAGGGAAATAGGATTTTTTGCAATTGCTGTAAGAGTAGAAAGGATCGTCTACTCAGGGTACGTGTAATTGCTGCTTTTCAAAGGGGTGCATTGAAAAGGCGGAATCTTTACTGCAGTAACAGCTCAGCTCAGTGCAGGGAACGCTGCACTGGCACCTGTGAAATGCAGAAGGTGCTGCCTGAGTTCTGTGTATCAGCTCACCCCCAGTTCTGCCAGCTCAAAACCTGGTGGCTGCTCAGAGTAATGAGGGTGACTATAGAGCAGTAAGTCCCCTACCGAGAGAGAACTTCTTCAGCTCAGCCTGTGCACAAACCTCCTGAGCACAACCCAGCCCATGAGAACAACGGAGGAGCCCTTTGTGCGGGGTCTGAGGGCGCTGGGTTTGTCCTTGCAGAGCAAACACCAGAAGCACCAGGCGTTCGAGGCCGAGCTCCACGCCAACGCCGACCGCATCCGCGGCGTCATCGACATGGGCAACTCCCTCATCGAGAGGGGCGCGTGCGCCGGCAGCGAGGACGCCGTGAAGGTGGGCACCAGGCTGCTTTGGCTCTGGCTTGGGTCGGCGTGTGGGGAATTGAGGCAGGACAGTGTCCCTCTAGAACAAATCTTGCTTTACAGAAGCTTTTGTATTTCAACCGCACGGTGTAAATCAGGTGAATCATTCTGAGTCAGTCTCAAGGATGATACATTTTCTGATCTTCTGATTGAGGTGTAAATTATAGCTGGGCAGCACAAAGTAGTTACTCTGTAATTTGCATATCTGCAAGACAAACTTGCACCATATTCTGGTTTTGGATTTATCAGAACTTACGTTTTTTGTTTGTGGCATTTATTTATCTTTCCCACTTTCTGACAGGCACGCCTGGCTGCCCTGGCTGACCAGTGGCAATTCCTGGTGCAGAAATCAGCAGAGAAGAGTCAGAAACTGAAAGAAGCTAATAAGCAACAGAATTTCAATACTGGAATCAAGGACTTTGACTTTTGGCTTTCAGAGGTAATAAGATGGGAATTAGTTGCCTGCAAGACTTCTTTTTTTAAGTTTTTATTCCCTTTACTGATGTTAGAATTTTGTGGAGCACTGTCTACCTTTGAGCAAGTCTAGGTTGTTTTTTTTTTTAAATCTTTATTGCTGCTAAAAATCTTGTGGATGTGTTCATGTTATTAGTTATAAACAATAAAGTGAGAAGAAGCAAATTTGCATGGGAGCTTTTAGGAATTAAACAGGCGACAATGCAAAGCTTTTAGGTATTAAACAGGCGACAATGCAAAGGTTTATACACATTGTAAAAAATTGAGAAGTAATTTGCATAATTTTAAAGCCTGATAGTTTTAAGGAGTTTGTGAAAACACAATTTGTTCTCCATTCCTTTTTTCATTCTCTATCCCCAGGTGGAGGCTTTGTTGGCATCTGAAGACTATGGGAAGGACTTGGCATCTGTTAACAACCTTCTGAAAAAACACCAGTTACTGGAAGCTGATATATCTGCTCATGAGGTATTGCTCTGTCTTTTAGTTTTGGAAGATAAATCATAGGAGAAAATTCTGTGGGTATCCCTTCAATACCTGCTGCAGTCAGAGACTTGTTAAAATGTGTTTTTTAACAAAAGCTGTGGCTGTGAGTCAGATTCTGATTTTCATCCTGACATAAAAGCACAGAAGCGGGCTCTGAACAATCCCCATTCTCTGTCCCCTGCGTGCCCAGGACCGCCTGAAGGACCTGAACAGCCAGGCCGACAGTCTGATGACCAGCAGTGCCTTTGACACCTCCCAAGTGAAGGACAAGCGCGAGACCATCAATGGGCGCTTCCAGCGCATCAAGGGCATGGCCAGCGCCCGCCGCGCCAAGCTCAACGAGAGCCACCGCCTGCACCAGTTCTTCCGAGACATGGACGACGAGGAGTCCTGGATCAAGTGCGTGTTTGGGAGCTTCTGGGCTTGCCAGTGACGCTCATTATCCACAGTTTTCTTTGGTCAAATCCCAATAAGCAGAAAAAATAACACTATTTAGAGTCAGATCAAATAACTGAAATTTGATTCTAGTCTTTTTGGGGAAAGCTCTTACCAAAAATTCAAATATTTTTCAGTTTCAAGTACTTTTTTGATTCTAGCCAGTTGTAATTAATCAAATGCTCTCTCCTTACTGGTGTTAGTACCTCAGGAGGAGGGGAAAAAAGTGAGCTTGATAGAAATAGTTCCAATTAGAGCACTTCTTTTGTCATGCTTTCAAAACAAACAAACAAAAATTGGACAACAGCAGCTAAACTTTACAAAAGTCATCTATATTTTTAAAAAGAAAATGGTACAGAGACATTCTGTCCTTCAAACATAAACGATGGGCCCTCTGTCACCTTCTTTCCCCCACACAGTATCTCTGAATGTTCTGCCAAGAACCAGCTGCTGTCTGCTCATAACTCATGTACACAAGTTTTTACATCCGAGATCTTTGTGCAACGCAGAGCGTTGTGTATCTGAAGGGCTTTTGTTGCCTTTGTCAGCTTTGACCTTTAGAAGTAACTTTCAGATTTTACCTTTGTCTTCTCTGTTGAATTTAGAGAGAAGAAGCTGTTGGTTAGCTCAGAGGACTATGGCAGAGACCTGACTGGTGTGCAGAACCTGAGGAAGAAGCACAAGCGCTTAGAAGCAGAATTAGCTGCCCACGAACCTGCTATCCAGGTAAACGCCTCTCCTCATGACAAATTTCTCCATAAGCAGCACTTTTCTTGATTGTGGCAGAGTTGAAAGCCAGCAAAAGGTTTGCTGGACCCCAAACAATGCACATGAGGAGGGCAGGTGATGTTCCAATAACCATGTTTCTCTGCAGGGCGTGCTGGACACGGGTAAAAAACTTTCAGATGACAACACAATTGGAAAGGAGGAGATACAGCAGAGACTGGCTCAGTTTGTGGATCACTGGAAAGAGTTAAAACAGTTGGCAGCTGCTAGGTATGAATGTCTGTAAAATTCAGTATTAATTAAAAATTACATGGACTCGTAATGACCAGATTTACAGAATTTCAGGATATGGGTCATTAGTAATGTGATGTAATAGCATGTATCACTGATGACAGACTCTACAACACTTGAAAATATTCCTCAGTAGAAACATGAGTCTATTTCGAAGGTGTATGTTGTGTTTAGCCTTTTCTTGCACGGGTTGGAAACTACAGACTTGAAATCAGCTGACTTAAATCCACTATCAAGAGGTTTTTCTGAATAGAAACTCTTGGGAGAGGATTCATTTCAGTCTTTTGACAGCTGCAGGCTTTCTCGTCCAGGGAATTCCTAGAGCTGCAGCCATGGCTGCTGCTGGAGGAGTGAAGTGTGAGTGGTTGTGTGCTTGGGGTTCAGGCTCTGCACATTGTTTTTATATCTTACATCTAAAAGCAATAAACCAGCACTGACTAATTTTACCTTCCCCACACAGGGGTCAGCGTCTGGAGGAGTCTCTGGAGTACCAGCAGTTTGTAGCAAACGTTGAGGAAGAAGAAGCCTGGATCAATGAGAAAATGACATTGGTAGCCAGTGAGGATTATGGAGACACACTTGCTGCTATCCAGGTTTGGAGGAAGTTGTCAGCACTTTGTTATTGCATTTTTGTTGGTTAGAATATAACAAACCTTTTATTTAACTGTCTTTCCAGATTAGAGGTTATGTTGGTTCTTTTGAAGGCCTGCATTGTAAAAACCATACATTTACTTTATAAAAGCATCCCAAGTACGTTATTTCCTGTAGAAATGTCTTGCAGTTTGGTGTAGCTTTGCATCTTTTGACCTCTGATGGACAGTCCTGGTTACATCAAATGGCTGGACTAAATTGGAAGTCAGTCCGTTTCCTTTTTATCCACAGAAAACCAGCAAGTTGTGCTAACCAGCTAAGATTAATAATTTTTGTCAGAAAAAGTTTATGCTAACTGATTTATAATAATGAATTAATTTTTAATAAATGCTGAGAAGTGATTTTTAGAAGTGCCTGTGTCTCATCTTTGCAGGGCTTGCTGAAGAAGCACGAGGCATTTGAGACTGATTTTACTGTCCACAAGGACAGGGTGAACGATGTCTGTGCTAATGGAGAGGATCTCATTAAAAAGGTGAGCTTGAAATGGTAAAGAGAAACCTTCAAAGGCTCCCCAGGACATCTCCATGTCACCATAGGCTTGCTCTTCTCTGTCATCTCTTTGAAAAGAGCTTTTACTCATTTTTTGTGGCTGAATAAGCTCCTGGTGTTTTGCTTTCAAAGCTGTTTCTGAGGCAGAATCTTTCAGCTGAAGTCCTTGCTCTGTCACCAACATCCTGAATGCCTCAGATAACTTTAACATCATACAGGATGCCTATTTTTTTCTTCCTCCCTGTCACATAGAACAATCACCACGAGGCAAACATCACTGCCAAGATGAAGGGACTCAGAGGCAAGGTGTCAGATCTGGAGAAAGCAGCAGCTCAGAGGAAAGCCAAATTGGATGAGAACTCAGCCTTCCTCCAGTTCAACTGGAAAGCAGATGTGGTGGAGTCATGGATAGGTATGTTCTGTACTGGAGCACAGTATTTGGTCACAAACAAACCTTAAAGCTCCTTTGTTTCCAAAGGTCTCCAGTAGCTCCTCACATGCTGTTGTAACAAGCACACCTAAACTCAGAGTAATCAGCAGTGCTGTCCCTGCTTTACACTTTTGTGGTAATCTGATTTGGAATAGAGGGAACGTTTGAGATGGAGAAATGACATTTTTGCAAAATTTGTTTCATTTTCCAGGTGAAAAGGAAAACAGTCTCAAGACAGATGATTATGGACGTGACCTCTCTTCAGTGCAAACCCTGCTCACCAAACAGGTCAGTGCTGAAGCTGCTGCCACCCTGTGAGGGAGGCAGGGAATGGGTGAACTCTTCTACAACACACAAGAATCCAGAACTTAGATTTGAAATATGTGCAGGGTGTTGGAAAGGTTAAATAAAAATACAATCTAAAATATGTTTTGTTCTTTCAATGGTTCAGGAAACTTTTGACGCTGGACTTCAGGCATTCCAGCAGGAGGGAATTGCAAACATCACTGCTCTGAAAGACCAGCTGCTCGCAGCCAAGCACATCCAGTCCAAGGCCATCGAGGCCCGGCATGCTTCCTTGATGAAACGCTGGAATCAGCTACTGGCTAATTCTGCTACCAGGAAAAAGAAACTCCTGGAGGCCCAGGAGCATTTCAGAAAGGTGAGTGGCCAATCATGGGGCTACAAAAATCTAATTGTGCCCTTTATAAAAAACACACACTTTCAACTTCCATAGCTTGTTCGTGCTTTTGCAGCTAATGATTATGGAGATCCTGGAGATTTGACATCAGAATTTTTGAGATGCTTGCAAGAAATAAGAAATAAAGGCAAACTCTTACTGATGCATTGTAATTCCAGATGAGCTTGTACAGAATATTTGCATCACTGCACAACTGAACAACCGGGTTTTTTCTCTTCTCAAGGTTGAGGATCTGTTCCTGACTTTTGCAAAGAAGGCATCTGCCTTCAACAGTTGGTTTGAGAATGCTGAGGAGGACCTGACGGATCCTGTGCGCTGCAACTCGCTGGAGGAAATCAAAGCCCTGAGAGAAGCTCATGACGCTTTCCGTTCCTCCCTGAGTTCTGCCCAGGCTGATTTCAACCAGCTGGCAGAGCTTGATCGCCAGATCAAGAGCTTCCGTGTGGCCTCCAACCCATACACCTGGTTCACTATGGAGGCTCTTGAAGAAACCTGGAGGAATCTGCAGAAAATTATCAAGGCAAGTCAGCGAGGGAAAGACTCTTTTCATGGTTTACAGCCTTTCAGTTGTCCCTAGAAGTTGTTCTCTGAGTTTGTCACTGTAATACAGATGAAAATACCTCAAAACTCATGAGCAAAGAAAAGTCGCCATTAACTGGAAATTTGTGCTATTATCAGTTGTTCTTGTGGTTTTTCCATTTGTGGCCCTTCCAAAGGCAAAGCACACGTCTCACTTCCTAAATGTAAAATAAGTTTAACTTCTCTGCTGGGCAGTGAAGCAACTGCTGGTTCAGTTCCAGTTCTCGAGGCTTCAGTAGGAATGCTCTGAATTGTCACCCAAGATGCTTTTCTCTAGATATGCAGGACACCCAGCACTCAGTTTTGTTTTGAGTCTCAGAACTGTGCTGGGATGCAGCTCTTAGTTCTTGCTTTCTTTTACAGAAAGAGACCAATCCCATAATTTCTCTGTTTGAAATTGCTGTTGTTCATTTCTCAGGAACGTGAATTGGAGCTGCAGAAGGAACAGCGGAGGCAGGAAGAAAATGACAAACTGCGCCAGGAATTTGCTCAGCACGCCAATGCCTTCCATCAGTGGATTCAGGAGACCAGGTATAGTTTGTCTTTCCAGGAGCTGCCCTTAGAGAATTCCTCAGCTAGTAGTTGCATCCATCTCTTAGGACTGTCTTGAGTTGTAAATGTCTCCTGCTGAAAAACAGCTCATCAGAAACTTGTCCATTTCCTGCAGCTGGGATTTGAGGAAGGTTCCAGTAGCTACAGGAGAGAGGAAAGCCCTGAAACATCAGACTTTAAAAATGTTCTTGTTTCTGAATTCATTTTCCTGCAGTAATTCCAGTTATCCAGGACTTCACTATTCTCCAGTTATTCCTGAACTGGGCTGCAGCACAGCTGAGCACAAATAGCTCCAAGCAGACTCTGAAGTGCCAGTGGCGTTTCTGTTAATGCCCCTTTTGTATTGAGTAGCGTATTGGGAATCTCGCTGGAGATAGAGAATGAAGCTGTGACAAAAGCTTAAAACTTTGTAATCACTTCCCCTGGGCTGCTGTCTAATAAGAACCTTCTTTAAGGAGAGGGAGTAAAGCTTTAACAACTGTGTTAGAAATAAAAAGTCTCAAGGTCGAGCACTGCAGGTGCTCAGTCAGTGCTCTCAGCAGCTCTGACAGGCTCTGGTTGGGGGTCAGAGGAGGTGAGTTCTGTTCCATGTAACCCTGTGATTCTCTGTCTGCGTGTGTTTACAAATGATTCTGTATGTGTCTTCATGAAATAATGAAATATAAATATGATTTTTAACTTTTTGATGTTTGCTTCCCACCCAAATTTCTGTCCCTCTCTTACTGTCTTGTCTCTGTCCTGCTGCCTGATGTTTGGATCCTCACTACAGGACTTACCTGCTAGATGGGTTAGTATTGAATTTTATATCTTTAAATTTTTGGTGACGTGTTCTGCTCTGTCTGTGTGTTTTCTCCTGTCATTACATTGCTTGTGAAAGCTGCGCTGAAAACCCCTTTTATTTGAAAAGAGCAACCTGTTGCTGAGGTGCACAGACACAGGAAGCAAGATTTTGGAGTAGTTAAGTACAAACCAGTAGAAGCATAGCAATTTCCTAGTCAAAAGCAGAAGAAATTACAATGGGCAGCCACTGGCACACCATAGAAGTCCTGACTTTTGTTCTTGCTTTCTCTGAGGGCTTGCACAGGAAAAGGCACTTAACTTGATAAGATGTGTGAGAATGTAGCTGTTTTCCAAAGGCAGACTATTCTGACATTCCTAGTTTTTCAGCTTAAAGACTTGCATAGTTAAATAAAATATTTAACCATAACTGTTCTCAGAACAACGAAATTTCCAAGCATTGACTGTTTTTGGTAAGGAGAAGATTCTTAGAACAAGGTTATGCTGAAATTATGTATCTTAAAGCCTTGTAGTTTGCAAATATGAACTGCCCATTTTTAATCTGTCGCAGAACCATGGCCCACACAGATTTTAGCCTTGACAGGAGAAAACAGACCTTCCAACATGAACCCACAGAGCTGTTGGGAGTTTGCAGAAGTTTTAAGCCCACAGGAATAGTTCCTGATGAGGATGTGTGCTGGCCATTTTCTGGAAGTGGAAAGGAAACAATAAGATCTTTAAATGTTTTCAGACTGCCAAAGCCTCTGCAGTGTGTCTGTGCAGTTACATTTCTTCAGCAGGATGAGTCTCAGCACAGTGCAAGCTTTGTGATAAGCTGTGATGTCAAATGCCAACAAACAGTGTCTGGGCCAGGGCAGAGGCCATGTGTGAGCCTGTGCACAGGGCTGGAGAAGGCCAGGGCCTTGCTCCTAAAGAGAAAGCTTTTCCTAATAAAAGGGTGGAATCTTTGCAGATAACTCTGCTGCTTATTTGCTCTGTAATGATCACAATGTCTTGTGTTCTGCCAGATAAAAATAGTTTGCCCCGTTTCTGTTGTACAGTTTAATAGAACCGAGCAGATTTTCCTGGAATGGATGCTGAATTCCCTGGTCCTTTGTCCAGTGGTGTTGTAGATTAGTTCTGGTATCCAAGAACGAGTGAACAGAAAGGAGCCATTCACTGAAAGACGCAGGGTCAGAGTTAGAGATCCTCATGCCAGGCTCTTTTGTTGAACAAATTACCAGAGGGCTGCTGATATGCCAGGCAGAATTTGTCCCTAATTCTGTGTGAATAGATTAAAAATGTGGATTTAATTCCAAGAGGCATTGGCTGTGCTTAGCCTGGCTTGGCAAGAGGGAAAGCAGAGCTTCAGAGAAGTGTCAGGAGAAGAGCTGCTGTGCACACTCCTTGCTTTGCAGCTTGTGTGTGCCCAGCACTGCCCAGGAGGGGTTTTCTTAGGGGAAGGGAGAAATAAGAATTTGGAATTTAGGAAGAAAAATACCTTTAAAGAATCTGTAGGTGAGTTAACTGCAAAACTTCATTTTGTCTCTTAGTGAGATTCACTTTTTTTGTGACTTACACGAAAATAATAACAGATTATTTTTGTGTATGTGCAAGTAGCATTTGAATAATTTTCTCTCATTAAGTACTTGCTTGTGTTTGCTGCAAGGCAGTGCTGGCTTGGAGTGTGGCTCCACTGCAGTGGCTGTGTTTCAGTGTGTTCTTTCCTCTGTTCTTTCTTTCTTCCTTTTTGGAATTTACTTGGTTTCTTTCCTTTGACTAGCATAGCATATCGTCGTGTCATTCGTGTCTATCAGTATGAAGTTGGGGATGATCTATCTGGAAGGTTTTTTCCTCTTATTTTCTTACCTCACTTTGGTTTTCAAACGCACTCTTTAATTCCAAGGCTCGCTTTCCTTCCAACTAACTTTCACGGCTTAGAGATGCTGGGAGGTTTGTTTCCCTGTTGGTTCTTTCCACGGTTGGTTCCCAGCTTCCTGCTCAAGGCTCTGGGCGTGCGCTTCATCTCTAGGCGGGCGTTGAGTCTGAGCCTTAACCCTGTGGTGAGAAACACCCAGATGTTTGGTGCATTTTCATTGCTACAGAGTGATCCAGCACTTGAAATCCCCATTCTCAAGAAGCTCAAAAGGCTGTGGGAGTATAGAGTCCAGTGGGGATGAAAACCTGGGTTTAGTGACTGAAATACCAGAGACTCAGGTTTTAGGAACTTAAATACCCCAGAGTCAGAGAAGACACCCCACCTGCACAGCACCCAGACTCAGTGTCCATGTGTGGGTCATCCAGTGCGAGCTCTCACCGTACGTGTTGGAAGGACAGAGATTCCCAAACACGGCTGCTTAGAGATTGCTTGGGATCTTAGGGTGGGGGGAAGGCAGCATCCAGAGACTGTCCGTAGCTAGACTGTGTGAAGGAAATCTTGGAGCCCCTGGCCACAGTGGGGACCTGCATGTAAAGCTCAGGGTGAAAATCACTGGGCAGAGTGGCTGAGCCTCAGCTGCTCTGGGTGCAGCGTGGAGAGGTGGGGTGGGAAAGGCACCTTTCCACCAGACACTGCTGAGCAGCAGAGGTCTGTAGCTCTCTGCAGGGATTACACCACATTAAGATTATTTTTCAACCAAACCAGTAGTTCTCACCATCTTTTTTTTACCCCAATTTTCCCCTTTGTAACACACCTCTGTAGAGCTCCTGTACCTGACTGCAAATACAGCCCATCCCCAGTGACTCACCTGCAGTTGGTGTGTGTGGTGTGTGCTGGGCACGGGGCAGGGGGGTGGGACTGCACTAAATTCTAATTCCAAGAGGTCCAGTAAAGCGGGTGCTTTGAGTCTGGCATGAAGTGTGGCTGCTGATCACGTTGCCTTTCAAATGGGGCTAGAAATTAACTAAATACAGAAATAAGAATCAGACAAAATGCACAGTGTCAGTCTGAAATAGGATGAGTCAGAATAAACAAAATACAAAACCAGTGTTTAAATACCTGAAAGGATTTTTTATTTCAAGGAAGGACTGTTAATTTCAAGCCCCACATGCCATTTTTTAATGAGATAAGTGCATTCTCTCACTGTGGTTCTGTGTTTAGGTCGTGTATGGTGGAAGAATCGGGAACACTGGAGTCACAGCTGGAAGCTACTAAAGTAAGCAATGTGCACCTATGGCTAAAACAGCATTTTCAGCTGACCGGGGAGCACAGGGTGGGAAGGGAAATGCATGTAATTGTATGGGAAAACCTTAATTGATTTTAGACATTTTGAGTACTATTTACATGTCTGATGTCTACTTACATCACAGGCCATTTAAACAACACTGATGTAGTTTTCTTTTTTCCTCAAAAGTGGAGTAGGGCAGAGAGGATACAGTATTTTCAGCACATTTCCTAATAAGAGGTTTCTTCGTCTTCAGAACTGGTTTGCAAGCCCTGCTGGTTTTCAATAGTGAGCATGAAGGGGACCATTGCTCTGAACCTTATTTCATAAATCCCAGTATATGTACACATAGTTCCAGCAGAAAAAGATGGGTATAACCCTTTCTCACCCACCAGCCCGTGTTCTAACTTTTCAAGGTTTGGGGTTTTTTTTGGTGCTCCATGATTTCTCTCCTCTTTGCTCCCTCCTCACAGCGCAAGCACCAGGAGATTCGAGCTATGAGGAGCCAGCTGAAGAAGATTGAGGACCTTGGAGCAGCCATGGAAGAGGCACTTATCTTGGACAACAAATACACAGAACATAGCACTGTGGGGCTGGCACAGCAGTGGGACCAGCTGGACCAGCTGGGGATGAGGATGCAGCACAACCTGGAACAGCAGATCCAAGCCCGGTACTGCCCAGCCCACATGTGGTTTGAAGTGTCTAACTTGGGGTTGGGGGAAAGACAGGAAAAGTTTTGGAATAGCTCCTGTTGGCCATGAGCAGTGGCAGGATCTTAGCAGAAGTGATTTATTCTGTGGAACTGTGTCAAGTGTGTACAAGTGTTCCCACAGGGAATGGTTGTTTGCTCCCTTGTCCTCACTGTGTGGTGCCACCGCTGGCTGGGGACCGATGGACTCGGAGTTCTGCAGTCTGGGAGCTGTTCACCAGCTTTGCTGCTTCCATTTCAGGAACACCACTGGAGTCACCGAGGAGGCCCTGAAGGAGTTCAGCATGATGTTCAAGTGAGTTGCAGGGAACACATGCCAGAGAAAGGCTTGGGAGATATTTCTGGATGGATGGATGCAGGATTCTCTGACAGATCCATTTGTGGCTCCTTTCTGGTCTGCCCCACAAGACAAGTTGTGCTGAGTTGCTCCATTCTCTGCTAGAGGGCAACAGCCTCCAGCCCCTGCTGTTGGCAGAGCACAGCCACAGCTACCCCAGAGCCTGTCCTGGGGACACTGCTGTAGAGCTGGGAGTGCCAATGTATTCCCACTGGGAATACAGACATTTTTGGGGTGCTTTTTAAGCAAAGTATGCATACTTTTTATGTATGTTAGGTAGAACTATCGATACAAGCTCACTTGTCCAGAATAGGGGCTGGTTATAACCTTGAGCTAGTTTTCAGACCACTTTACAGCTATCAGGACTCAACAACTGGCACTTACATGTGGGCTCTATTTTTATGTTTTTAGGCACTTTGACAAGGACAAATCTGGACGACTTAATCACCAGGAGTTTAAGTCTTGCTTGCGCTCTCTCGGCTACGATCTGCCCATGGTTGAGGAAGGAGAGCCAGACCCTGAGTTCGAGTCTATTCTTGACACTGTAGATCCCAACAGGTATGTGGGCTGGACCTTTCTGTACTGCAAAATGCACAGAGGTGTTGGCTGAGGCATTGGCTGGAGGGTCCCTCACAGGCTGAGCGCTGTGGTTGCTTTCACAGTAACTCATGTGGAAGTCTTACTGAATGTGAGAGTGATGTTCATAAACAAATTCACTTTCAGAAAATGATCTGGTGTTGAGTCTCCTGCATTAAGACTTTCACGCCTTCCAGAACAGTTCCAGCTCCTCTCCAGATGGCCTGGAAGCACTATGCTCTAGTGCTCACACTGTGTTTCCCTGGCAGGGATGGACACGTCTCGCTGCAGGAGTACATGGCCTTCATGATCAGCCGGGAAACAGAGAACGTGAAATCCAGCGAGGAGATCGAGAGCGCCTTCCGCGCCCTCAGCTCCGAGGGCAAGCCCTACGTGACCAAGGAGGAGCTCTACCAGGTATGTGCTGCTTGTGACCCTCCCAGAGAGCAACACACAAGGCTTTTGTTGATAGATTGTGGATGAAGCCCAGCACTAACAGCTTGGAGGCTCATGTCACTGGGGCTGAGTCAGTTCTGACCCTGCCAGGGGATCCCTGCAGCAAACACAGAAATTGCTGTGACACCCTACTCAGTTGGTTTCTTGGTTCTATGGAGGAAGAGGAAAAGCTTTAAATGCCAAAGAACTGCTCAGATTGAGTAAAACAGGAACTACTCAAAGGCCTGGGAAGGGAGTGCAATGTCCTCAGAACCTGGAACTTCCCTTTCATCATTTGGGAGACTAGAGGGGGATGTTTCTCCAGACAGCAATTCAAAGGAAAAGCTTTAGCCTAAGCTTACACAGTATGAACATCTCCTCCCTCTCACTGCCCTGCCAAGACAGCAAGTTTTTCTTGTCTGAATCCCACCAGCTGGCAGGGAAATAAAGAGTTTGCAGTGCTTCCTTGTGCCAGTTACCTGTTCTGTCTTCTGTTCGGTGGGAAGACTCCGGTCAGGCCTTCCACCCCTTAACCAAATAGTGCCAGAGCATTTCCATGCTGGGTGGAGTTGTGCTGCTCTGGTTCCTGCCCCGGGGAGTGGGCGGGCTGCCTGTCCGTGCCCCTTGGCAGCCCCAGAGCCCTCTCACCCCAACGCTCTCTCTTTCAGAACCTGACCCGGGAACAGGCCGATTACTGCATCTCTCACATGAAGCCCTACATGGATGGCAAGGGCAGGGAACTGCCTTCTGCCTACGACTACATAGAATTTACACGTTCACTCTTTGTGAATTGATCTGAAACACTAGTACCAAAAGATGCAAAGGACATGCTCACGTTTGCTGACTGTAGCTCTGCATGTGTCTCTCTCTCTTTGTGCTCTACAATAATCAATGTTACTTTATGATGTAACCTTAAAGTGCTTAGCTTAAAACTCTTAGGGAAAAGAAACATGTTGCAGTGTGCTTCAATAAAAGTTACTGGTCGAACCACATCATCTTGTGTTTAATGGTTAAATGCAAGTTACTGTTACATGGAGGCAATGCCGGCCTGGAAAACACAGGTAACCCACAGCTAAGGCTGGAGCAGGTGAGTGGGGAGTCTCTGGAGTCAGGGCTTCACGCAGCTGTTGTGCTGCTGCCTTAGTCCATGATCTCACTTGCCAGCTGCTCCAGGTGATTCATTTCCTTTGGTCCCTGCTCAGTGAAGTCGGAGCTCAGCTGCCAGACTTTGACTGTCCCAGCAGCATCTCCTGCTGCCAGGAGCCGTGTGTGCTTGAGGTTAAATTCCAAACAGTACACGGGGCAGTCACTCATGGACTGCTTCAGGGACACACTGGGCTTCTGCACACTCCTTGCCAGGTCAAACAGGTGCACCTCTCCTGCAGACACAGACGTTCATTGCGGCTTTATGGCAACAGACATTGTATTTAACAGCAGATGAGTACCTGCTTAGTCTGGAACTGAGTGTTATTTTTAACCTGTTTCCCCTGCTGATGGGTGTCTAGGCTGTGACAGACAGCTGACATCACTGCAAGGCAGAACAGATTTGTTCTGCTGTCAGAAACCTGAAACCAGCTTGCCAGATTCTGTGAAATCTACATTCATTAACTCAAAAATGTTTGGGCAATTTTCTAAGGAAAAAGTTCTCGGTTTGAACCATTAGCTCTGGAAGTAGATGTCAAAAACAAAGAAGCTGGAAACAGATTTAGCCACAGTGATCTTGCCATGCTGTATCCCTGTGAATGGCTGTGGCAACAGATTTAAAGGTACCATCAAAAGTGAAAAATAACTGCCAGGTCACCTTGTTAAAGTTAGAAATAACTCCATTGTACTAATTACACAGTGCAAACAACAGCCACTGCTCTGTGCTTGTGGGATCTGCTAATCAGTATAATTGACTTGTACTAATACCCAGCACACTCTTAATTTTATGCCCAAGAGGAGGCACCTACAGTTACTTGCCTTCCCCAGACGCAGCTACAAAGACCAGTGGTCGAACCGGAGACCAGCGTACACAGAACAGGTATTTCTTTGATAACTGCAGAGCAAGGAGGGGTTGTGGCTGCAACATGGAGTGCAAGTGAACTTGTCCGTCGGTCCCACAGCTTAGAAAGAGGTTCCTGGGGGAGGGAGGAAGCAAGAAACAACTCTTTTTTCTTTATTGCTAGAGAACAAAAATCAGTCAAGGAGCATGACCTTGGACAATATTCCTGCTTTGTAAAAAGAGTGTGTTTCCTAAAGCAGCAATTGCCAGACTGCGCTGTGGGCTGTAGAGATGCAGCTTTGTTACTGCCCTCAATTAAGCTTAATGAGGGCTTGTATTGACCACTGATGGGTTGTGGCCCAGAGACGCCTGAGAACTGCTGATCTAGAGCTGAGCATTGTTCGAGCTGGGCTTGTCTCATGCAAATTAAATGCAAACCTGGGCCGTCAGCATGTTTCACAGAAACAGGGCTTGGGGCCTCCACGGATGGTGGGTGAATTGTTGGCAGAGATGGCAGCTCCTCATTTAAATTCCGGCAGCTACTGGGAAGTTTTTTGATGTCAGAAAAATCTTACTGATTTAGTAAGATAGCTAGTGATCTGCCCAAGTAAAGGACTCTTTCAGCTCCTTGTCTTAAACTGATTTTTAATTGTAACATCTAGGACGATCTAAGGAAGGTGCTAACATTGTGGCTCAGGTGCTCACGTGCCCACATGCAGCATATTTCAGTGGGCAGCTTCACCAGAGCCAGTGGACGCTGTTTCTCCTACAACAGGAAGTTCCCAATGCCAGGTGACTCCTTTTTGGAACTTGTACACACGCCCCAGGGGCTATTTGAAAAACGTGTGTTTAGAGCCAGGCAATAGCAGTGTCCAATGTGCAGCACTTGCCTGTGGAAGGGTGAGCAGCTCACAGAGTACACGGGCCCAGCGTGTCTGGAAAAGGCGAGTTCTGCCGGGGCCTTCAGGGGAATGGAGCTGCCTGGCCGTGGGAGAGCCGGGGTCGGGGCTGCAGTGGAGCACCGCAGGGAATAGCCACCTTCCACCCCCACAACGAACACACCCGGATCGAAGTGTGAGAAGGAGAGCGAGGTCACCCCCACGGCTGCCTCTCCCCAGGCCATCTGGGGAAAGAAAGACACAGCTGTTGTGCGCTGGAGCTCCAGAGAAAGGCCTGCACGGGCAGAGCCTGCTGGGGACCCAGCGGGCTGCTCGTGGCACATCTTGTGCCAGCCCCTCTTTGCAGCACTGCTCAGCCTTTAACCTCCGCAGTATCCTTCTACAAAGGGATTCATGTGAATTAATAGAACAAGTTGTCTTCTCCATCTCAGCAGCATCTGTTTAGAGCATGGCAAAACCTCAGCTGTTGCCAGTCTTCCGAGAGTTATTTTTGTATGGCAAAGGAGATGGAGATTGTTAGTGTGTATGTTCAGAAGGGGCTTTTCCTGGCCCTTCTCGTGTGCAGGGTGAGCTCTGACACTTGGGCTCCAGGGTTCAGTGTTTTTGTGAAATCACCTCTCTTTGAGCTGCTGAACTCACCTTCTTCAGCCCAGTGCTGCGAGGGATCTGCTGAGCCACGATGGCGAATCCTTCGGCCAAGACCAGCCGCCCATCCCGCTCCTCCCTCCACACCAGGATCTTCCCATCTGTGGACACACTCAGCAGCTGGGAGCGGTTTCTGTGCCTGGTGTCAGGTAACCAGTTAACCTGTTCCAAATGCCATGAGCTCAGGGCAAGGGGGACTGTCACAACTGCCCAGCCCATGCTCAGCAGCCTGTGGTACCTGGACCTGCGAGGATGACACAGGAGCAGAGCCAGGTGCCAGCCAGTGAGCCTGGAACCAAACCAGCCTCTGCTGCGACCTGGCACAGCCACAGATGCAAGGAGAGAAATGCATCCAGGTGTTTAGGGTTCTCCATTGCAGTTTCTGTGGTTCACCTGCCCTCAGTTTTGGGATGGTGCATTTATGGCACTTTCACCCAGCTACAACCAGCAGCATTTTCCTGACTATCAGATGAGAAAAATACACAGATTGTCCAGAGTCACAGAATCCCAGAAGGACAAAATCCTTAGGAAGCCAGACTGCATGACATGCTTGTAAATCCCCTTAGAGCATGTGGCCTTAAGCTTCCAACCAAGAATCAGTGATACTTTGTTTTTAAACCACTACAAGTATCATTGGCTGCATCTCCATTAATAAATTATTACAGTGTGGGAATGGGCCTGCTCTTCATTTATCCTGGACAGTGAGAAGTTATTTTTTACAGGGAAAGTAGTTCAGGAGCTAGATTTGGGGAAAAATAGCCAACCAAAAGAGAATATAACTGTTGAAATGTCTGTGAACTGCCCAGCTGTGGATGGGAACCAAAGGGGAACCACAGAGCAGTGGCAACTGCCCCAGCCCTGTCTTGCTGTCGGTGTTCTCCGTTACCTGATAGACTGGGTCGGTGTGGGTGTCATCTGTCATCCCCGTCCTCCAGGTCACAGGGTCTTCTGTCCTGCTGGTGTCCCACACCACTAGCTCCCCACTGAAAAGGCCACCTGAAAGGACAAAGATAAAACATTTAAAGTCTGACTGCTCAGAACAAATGCACAAATGGAGCTATGGTAGAAATAGACCCACCAGCTTCAAAGGCTGGGCTGCTCTGTGCAAGGCACAGTCAGTTCTGACATAAGAGAATATTGCTCTGCTGAAATAAGTATGATTCCCTTACAGCCAGGGCTGGATTTCCTTCTGTCACCTCTCCCAGGAGATTATATAAAGGCAGATGTCACTGGAGAGGCAGAAAGTCCCAGTTCAGAGGCAACAGTGCACTTCTCTGTGTTGGTGAGCTTTGGTTCCTTAGTTTGAGGAACTGCAACACTGTTCCTCTTACAGCAACTCTGAGGCTGGACTCAGAGAGAGAAACCAAAGGATCCAGGCTGTAGGAAATAAGGGTATGTTTCAGGCATGGTCTGAGGTAAGAATAACCCACCAGCTATCAGTGAGGGCTGGGAGGGGTGGAAAGCCAGGCACATGACAGAGCTGGGAACATCCACCACCAGGTCAGGGTGCTGTGGATTCAACCCTCTTCTGTCCAGATTCCAGGTACACACATAGGATTTTTCTGTGCTCCAGTCCCCATCATCCAACCTGAAAAAGAAAAAGCAGCATCTTGCCATGTGTGTTCCACTGAGGATCCCAGTCCAGCAGAGCTCTGGGCTACCCCATTGGTCATTTCAATGAGCTGCTTTGTGGCCTGACGGAAAACTGAGGCAAAGGGATCACGAGGGGATGGAACTTCGCTGTGGGCTGGTTTATACAGGACATGCCAGGGCACATGTCTGTGCTTACAGAACAAAGTGCCAGCCAGTGAACCTTGGGTACAATTCCCTATTCCAAGACCTACTCACCATTCAAATAATGGGAACAATCAAAAGGGCGCATACGGAAAGTTCACGGAAGGAATTCTGCTGAGGGTACCCACAGACACAGAAACCACATTCTCATCTGCAAACAGCTGTAGACTGGGAGAGCAGAAGGAGCAACTACCATACAGGTTTGCCCTGTTTTACTCTTCCCTACATGTTCCCTCATGGATACCCTTTTTGCTGGGGCTCTTAATCTAAGGAAATGGGAGTATTAAGAATAAAAAAAAGTAATGGAAGCAGTAGGGCTCAGAAAGTGGGGGCTGCTACAGACGTTATTGGATTAGATGAATGATTTGTGCAACCCTTATTTCACAGATCCTTAAATGTGTGTTATTACATGTCCATGGCACCAGGTGCATGCGTGAATAGGTGCCAGGTTCATCCAGGCTGTTCAGAGACCACATTAAACGCCAGGATCTCAGTGAAGATAAAGCATATTCTCCCAAACCTCACCTACAGATATTTGCAAGTGCATCTGCTCTATACATTTTTCAAACAGAATCTATCTAGAAACAAATCAGTAAGGTCATGTATTCATTTTCAGGGCAGGGGGGAAGGTAGAAGAAATAAAAAATATAATTTAGGACTTGCCTAAGATTTTGTTACTTTGAAGATGAATTATTTAACTTGCATAAGGTGTATGTATATGTCAGTTTATTACTGAAGGGAAAGCAAACATATCCAGACCTCAGATCATCCTGAGCCATCACATCAGCCTTAGCTGCACTCCCAACCCATCTGGACACTCACCGGCCATAGGAACATGCAATGACGGATCCTGTGGCATTCCATGAGACA
Source organism: Atrichornis clamosus (assembly GCA_013400975.1). Classification (NCBI taxonomy): domain Eukaryota; kingdom Metazoa; phylum Chordata; class Aves; order Passeriformes; family Menuridae; genus Atrichornis; species Atrichornis clamosus. The sequence continues at coordinate 16,937 of WBMZ01004546.1, read as the reverse complement.
CTGGTGACCTGCAGGTTTTGATCCTGAGCCTCTGGGTATGACAGTGTATGCAAACACAACACCTGAGAGAGAACAAATCCAGGCACTGAATCCACAATCTCTGAACACAGAGAAATGAGATCTGTGCCCACCCCTGATGTGATTGTGTGGTTACAGTGTGGGCATCTCTCCTTCCAAGGATTTATATGAAAAGGTTGTCGAATTCCTGTTGGGCAACAAACCCACAACACCACCCTACCAAAGCAACTGTCACTCAATTATAGCTCTGGAAGGCTGTGCCTAAGGATTTACCTCAGCCCCTAGGTGTGAGTCTGGCACTAGCTGAGCTCCACAAATAACAGTTTGAAAATTCCAGTCCCAACGTGTACAGTCTGATACAAATTGCTTCCATTCCTGAGCACTGTGCACTAAACAAACATAATCTAAGTAGAAAGAGCTGCCAAATCACTGACTGCAAGTGTTCCTAGTTCCCTGCTAGGCTGGAGTGTTCTGAAGGGGCTGAGGAAAAGCCTACACCAACTGCAGGCTTCCTTCTCACACTGCTGCTACAACTCAGTCACCAGCAGGAAGAACAGTTTTACTAAGCAAAGAGAAAGCTGAAAAAAAACCCCAAAGCCAACCCAACTGGTAATGTTTGATTATTAGAACCTGGTAAGAACAATTACAGCAGTAAGGAATAGAACTAACAAGTCAGAGTCACTACAACCACCTCTGCTTGGACAATGACCTGAATTCTGTCACTTACTGTTTCATCCTGATCTGTCCAGTTCACTTCAAAGCCATCAAAGGCATGACTTTTCCAATTTTTATTTAGCTCTTTGATAACAGCATCCTCCACTCTCTGAAGGAATGACAGAAGGCCAGCATAATCTACTTGGATTTCTTGCTGGAAGTCTTGGACAGCCTCTTTTCCCTGTTCTGTCTCTGTCTGCACCGTGGCGTCTCGGCCTGTCCAAGACTGTGCTGCAGCTTCTGCTGTTGAGATTTTCCCAGTCTGGCAAGTTTTCTAGTAAAAGAAGACAGGCACTCTATAATCCAAACAGAAAAACGAGTGTTGCACAAAGCATTCAAAGCACCTTCCCCTTCCTGGCGTTATACGGAGACATTCCCACACCTCTGCACAGCTCGGGTTCATAGTTAAACACAGGGTGCCTTCGTCCCTGTCTAGGTGTTGGTGATGTATTTGTGACCTTCCCGTGACCTGATCTGAGAGAGAGATGCCCGAATGCCAGTCAGATTCAGGCAGTGCTCTACAGCACAGAGAGCAGGCAAGAAGGCAGCGAGCTCCAGAGGAACGAGCGAACAGCGCACACGGTGACAGCGCAGCATTCTCAGCTCGCAAACTGCGGGGCGGCAGCTGCACGGGCGTTGCTTTGCCAATTCGCACACAGGGGCTAAATCAGTAAAGCGCTGAAGGGGCAGAGCCGGTGGGCAGACACTGGCCCCGCTGCCTCGGCACATGCACGGTGCCAACAACTCCCTGCGGGAGAGGTCTCGGTCCCGCGGAAGCCGCGGGATCTGCGGGGGAATCACGGACGAGCACGAAGGGGGCAAGTCGGGGCACGATCGCAGCAGGTCCGAGGAAAGCGCAGCCCGCCGCGGCCCTGACAGCTGCCCCCGGCACGGCCCCTCCCGGCGGTACAAGAGCGCGGAGCGGGGCCGACCCGGGGGTCTCTCACCGCCTCGCAGCGCGCGCTTCGGGCGCTCCTCCACAGCGACTGCACGTCGACACCGGGTGCGGCCCGGTCCGAGAACATGCCGGGATCAGAGAGGGCCCGGTCTCGGGGGGATTGGGGGTCGCTCTCGGGGGTCGCGGCCCGTCGCGCTCCCACCGCCCGCTCCTGCGGTTCCCATGGAAACGGGCGCTGCGCGATGACGTCACCCGAGCGCCGAGACCGCCGGCCTGCGAGCGGTAATCTGAGTCGGGCGGGGCCATGTTGGGAAAGGGCACGGAGGGGCTGTGCTGGGCGGGTGGCGGCTCCATGCGGGGGAGGGGTGCGTAGTGCCTACGGTACCTTTGTTACACCTACAGATCCGGCGGAGGATTCTCCTTCCCCCTTCGGTCGCTCCCGCCGTACCCGCGCTGGGGCCCGGCTGGTCCCGCCGAGCCGCTGGGGACACGAGTGGCAGCACAGGCGGGAGGGCGCGGGGGCTGCCAGGAGCTAAGATGGCGGTGGGGGAGGGGTGGTTGGGCTGCCTTGTGAGGGAACCGGGGTTTGAGGAGAAATGCGATATTCGGGCACTGGCGGCCCAGTGCCGTCCCCTGTGCCGACACCGGAGCCGTGGGCGGCCGTGGCGCGGAGCCGCTGACGCGCCGTAGTGCGGCTCGGGACCAGGCCCGGGGGGCCCAGTGGAGCACCCCCTCCTCCGCAGGAGGAATTCTCGTTATTGCCGAACACAGCGGTGAAGTTCCCGCTCTGGTTGGCTATCGCTGTGTGTTTGCGCAGGGAACGGGACCGGGAGCCGGCTCAATGCACGCTTAAAGCCTGGCGTGTGCTCTGGCTCGTTGCTTTGCTCTCTACCTTCGTTGATTTTGATAGGGGAATAATGGTAATTTGTTCTGAGAGTGAATTACTGTGTGACCAAGCTTGCTACATGCCCGCGAGGCGGCTCCCCGGGAGTCACCCTGTTACAGCCCCTATACCTGGATAACAGCTGGATAACACCTGTGCTGCTCCTGTCCGCAGGGACAGTGACTGGTGTTGCCACTTTCTTAAGTGATTATTCCTAACAGGTATGTCTGTGCTTGGAGGCTTTTTCTAACTAACTCATTGGAATAACTTGATGATGAATGCACGGGCTAAATTTAGTGCTGGCATAAGCAGGCACAGATGCACCAACTTCAGTGGAGTTATTCCGGCTGTTGCTGGGAAGGAGTCTGGCCTGTGTAGGAATAAAGATTGCAGGATACAGAGGAGAAGCTCAGCAGAACGGCCGTAGTGCCTTCCCCTCTTGAGCACATGTGAGTCCATTTATGTCAGAGCTGAGTGCAATGGTTCTGAGGAATTTAAAGTACTTCTCAACAGTGAAATAAGATTCCCTTGTGGTAAAGAACTATTATAGCCATTTTAAAGATAGTGAAATTGGAGCAGAAAGAGGTTCAGTGGCACCTTCTTCAAAAGCAGAAAGTCCCAATGGAACTGAATCCTCCTGAATTTCAAATCCTGGTTATCTATGTCCTGTGATTCTTCCCCTGGTTGGTGTGGACCATCACAATACTCCATAGAAAGCCAAGAACGTAAAAGCATAAACACGCGTGGGTTGGACTGATGGCCCTTTTAGCCTTGTCATCTCTCTCTGATTAGAATTGGAGTTAATCTAAATGTCCAAAATTCAATCTCCAGCAGCAGCTGGCTCATGTGGAAGTGCGAGCAGTGGCAGTTGGAGACTGACTGAATGGAAGCTTGAGAACTTTCCCAGTCCACTTCTCTTCCTGGCAGGCTCCTTGTAGGGCAGTGAGGAATGGACTGGAGTGACTACTGACTTGACTAAGAAGGGTGGGGTTTTATGTCCTTTTTTTGTGGCATGGCTTATTTTTTCCCAGGATGTTAATTACAATGCTTAATGATAAATTACACTGTGCTGTCCTTTTCTACCCATTTTAACATAAGTGAAACATCTCAAAAGCCACAGCTCTAGAACTCTTAAATTTCCAACCAGGTGTCTGTAGCTGTGGGTTCAAGACTATTACCTTTATTTCTCATTCAGCTTTCCTTTTTTTTTTTCAACACCCATTTACAAAGGAGCTTTAAAAGACATGAGTATTGGAAACAATGTGGTTTTGTCACAGCAGACCTGTCCCTTCTCTGGAGAAAATTCTTGAAGTCCTGCCTCAGTGTATTCATTCAAAAATTGTACTGCTGTATCATAAAACGGTGCTCTTCTGCTGGTATTGGTGAGATCCAGTACAGCACTGCTTGAGAAAGGCTTAAGTTTTAAGAGATCAGCTTTAAAATGCAAAACAGTGAGATGACAATCTGCCCCGTAATTAGTGGAATAAATATATTTTCTGTTCAAATTCAATAACCCTATTAAAAAATGAGCATTGTTGGATGAGTTTTTCTACTGCAAATAGTTAAATGCAGGAATTTGTGAGATTTTTAAATCTCATTTTACTTTGTGTTGAAAAACATACTAAATATTTGAATCCAACAGCAGAGTGGTTTTCTTAAGAGGTTCTTAATGTTTAAGATTTATCCTCTATAAATAGATCATCTTCAGTCATCATTAAATTATCTTTAATTGGTATGATTAGAACTGCCAAGGCAGTTCTACTCTTTAGTAGAGGAGTAAATATTGCAAGTGTGAATTAATATACAGGCTGCATCATCATAAAAATGCTAAGCACAAACTGCAATTTAAAAATTTTAAATAACTTGTCAGAGGGAACTTAAGGAGAAAAGTTTGTGGGGCTTTGAGATGGCAAAGAGATAAGAAAACTGGAATTTGAGTATGTGAAACAGACTAAAATAAATGCGTTTTTTCAGTGAGTAATATGCAAAGTTACTGCAAATGTAGAACATGTTCCTTGTAACATGGTGCATGTCTGGGCTTTTTCTTCCCTGAGGATGAGAAAGGAGCAAACAGCTGCAGATGAAGACTGTTCTAAGTAGTTGCACTTTGATCCTTTATTCCAATTTCTCTGATTTGCTGGGGCTCAATATATCAAAGGTATTTCAAGAAATCTTACGTTGCTTATTGGTTTTGGCTTGGCAGTATCAGATACATGGATGTTTTTGTTTTCACATTATACCACCACATTGGAAATAAGGCAAAATCGGGGATAGGTGGGGAAGGCTGTTACTGGCCTGAGGCTGCCAAGTCTCTCTGAAGTGGCTTTTTTTACAATGCTGATCTGTGCTTTTTCTTCTCTGTGTTTCATGAGATAAGCGTAGGAAGTTTTCACTTTCACATAATGGAGCAAATCAGCATCAGAAAACAAGAACAAGAGAAGGCTGAGATACAGAGAAAACAGCGAGGGAAAAAGCACAGGGAGAAAAAGCATCAGAAAAAAGACTGAGCTGTAACAAGAAGCTGCACGCTGGGGTGTGATCGCTGTGACCTGAGCAAAACAAATACTCTGAGCAGCAGCTCAGTAAAAATTCCCCCACTAGTGGGTGCAGTCACTGCCCTCGATTTGTGATAAATGCAACTATTCACTTCTGCCGAGGCTCCAGACAGGCAAAACAGCAGATTGTACCCGAAAATAGAGACTAACTGAGCCTTCCTCTTTTACACTTTCCCCTCCATTCCCTCCACCCCAAACAGACAGAGACAAGGATGGATAGAAGAACGTGTAGATCAATCTGGCCATGGGAAAGATCTCCTGGGGCTTAGCCTGGCAGGGAGGGGCTTCACAGGGGATTGAAGGCATTGCCTTTTGCTGATTGATAGTTCTGTCTAGAGGAACAGAACTTTTTACGTGTTCTTGTTTATTCAAAGCAAACCACAGCCAACCAACAAAACTCTTTAAACAACAGCAATGGTTTGTTTCAATGAATTGTTGCTCCAGAACTTCTCTCTCCAACTTGTATAACCAGCAAGACCTAATTCTGTTCCCTGATTGTTCCCTTCCCACCTGTGCACTGCTGAATAGCCCAGGGTGACAGATATGGTCTGGCTGAGGTCTGGATACTGGGCTATTGCCTTTGCACTAACCAATGGATGTAATTTAGAGTTTGACCTGGCTTTATGCTGACATTTTGTGCTTATTATTTGGGTATGGACAATATCTGATCAGTTACTACCTTGTTTCTTTTTTGTTAGAAATTTATGATTTTAAAATTTACGAGACCTGAAGGCAAGTGGGGTCCCCACAGCTGTTAGTGTTGAATCAATGTCCTTGTACCCCACCAGGTGCTCTGTAGCTTGACGAGGGTTCAAGTCCTTGTGTGGACTCAGTGTGTTAGCTCAAACTGTATGAATTCCCCAGCTATTTCTTTTCCAGTGCCATCTGTAATGGGTTCTTGCATTTTCTTTAATTTGTGACCTCTTTTTCCCTGTTCCCCCTCCCAAATGTCCCTGCAAATGCTGTGCCCTTTTTGCTTTGAAAAACTATTTTTCCATCTCAGCAGAAAACGTTAGCTTGTTTCTGAAGTCCTGTTACACTGAGAGACATGATACATTATCAAAAGAATCCATCTCCATTAAAATCATGGGTCTACTGTGCTTTGCAGAATTACAGTCAGGGACTCCATCTGAATATGGATGTGATTTCTTGCCCTATACAGGTGTAGTTTATCCCATATTCATTCCTTCATGATTAATAATAAGACAAAGATTTTAGTCAAGTGGACCAGGAAGGAGCAGGGGGAAGCTTTGTGGCAGGTGGCAGCAAGTTACCGCCACAGGGGCACAAAGGCACCGCCAGCGGGGTTGGAATGGCAGGCAGGGCTGGCACGGGGCCGAGTGCCATGGATTGTCCAAAGAGGCATCTGTGAAAGGCTCAGGATCCCGAATCCTGGCTGCCATGGTGCTCTGAACTCGGCGGCAGCTGGGAGTCTCTGCCTTGGGCAGGGGATTGCGGCTGTCAACGAGGTGATTGGCAGTGTCTCCCTCCTTTTGGTCTCAGCAGCCTCTAGTTCCTGCTGAGTTTGTAGCAGCATGTCCAGCATCTCATCTCATCAATAAAGGTACAATCTGCTGTGCCACTCCTAAAAGGTACCTGACCCTTTGCAGTGCTGACAGCATGAAAGAAAACAGAGATCCCCTAAATTAATCCCATATTCAGTAACCATGCATGACTAAAAATTAGTTATCTGTTCTATACACCACTTCATCAACTCATACTGTGTCTGTAGTATCTCAAACAGTTGTTGGAATTTTAACTGCTATGTCTAAAGCTGGTGGCTATCTCAGAAAAGCAATGTGGACAGGTATTACTCATCTAAACAGAACTGGCCCTCCTTTGCAAAAGTGTGGTTTCAAAAAAGGACATTCAGAAATAAGTAGTTATATTCCATTTGGTACCATCATGTTTGTGCTTATGTAAAACAAGCAAGCAGAATTTGCATGGTAGTTCTGGATTGCTCTTAAGAAATCTACTTATTTAATTTCAAGCATGCCACTTTCATTTCTTAGACATTATTTCTATGAACACTGAATGTTCAATAAATACATCATAGCTTTACTGGGGTATGGATATGTAATTTAAGAGTAGAGAATAAAATATTGTTCCTACCATGCTAGCTAATACAGCAGGAAAGACAGATTTGCAAGGACTCCTTTTACTGATATAAATTTTACCACCACTTAGAGAGTTTGCATATTTCCAGGTTAGCTAGACCAGCAAAATCACTTAGTGTGAAAGCCACTTCTTAAATGGCAAATGAAAATACCTAATTTTGATTATTTTTTTTTAATCCCAAGTGTAACAGGGATTACAAAGGATCCTGGAGCATATTATACAAGCACACAGAGATAACTTTACAAAATTATGCGATACAGAAAGATTATCACCTTCTCAAAAGCACTTGGAAGATGAAGGGAAGCAGAGTATCTTGTATAGACAAATTGGATATGTCAGTGTGAGTGTTTTAACTGCTCGCAGAAAATGCCAAGTGATTTGTAACGATCACTTTCTTTTTATCGCCTCCCTTTATCTTGTAACAGAGTGACAGTCTGGTACTGAGAAATAACAGAATGAACCACTAATACAGCCCGTTTCTGTAACTTCTTTCTTCAGTATATATGCAGGGTTCCCAACACAAGTACTGATCCCAGTCCAACTTACAAAAAAGAAGAAAAAAAAAAAGAGTAGAAACATGACAAAACAGGGCTTAAGCAGCATGAATGTGGCTCTCTGTGGAGAAGTGTAAAAGACAATTGCACCAATTACATGCTGGTTTTGGAATTCCATGTAGCCTAAGCCTATTGAAATATATATTTGTGAGCGGGAGTGGAGGGGAAGGAAGATGCTCTGGAATGAGGCCTGGAGCTGGAATGCTGTCATAAAGGCAGCAGTAGGAGGGAGAGCTATAAACTGGCTGCCATCCTCAAATTTAAAAAAAGGTCCGGAAACATTTTAATGCCAAATTATGTGACACCTTTCATTCCTGTTTTTTCTTTTGTCCTTAGTTTTCCATTTAATTGACTGAAACTTTTCCTATTTATGCCACCAACTGTGTAAGCTGGGTTGACTAAAGGCATTTTAATTTTTCTCTACTCTAGTCTGACAAACTGCTTATGCAACAGCTTACACCTTTAATAACACCAATATAACTGCATCAAAACTAAAAAACCCCCCCAGATTTCTTAGCATCAAGGCCTGAGAGAACTTGCTGCAGTGCTGGGATGTGACAGGAGGCAATTTATAAGGAATTAACTCTGACAGTCACTTTATACAGCTGATTTTCAAAGATCTAGGCACTAAAGATGTGTTAATGAGGGTACTGAGGCTTCGTAATTAATTATATTAGCATCTCTTTGTTACTCTCTACAACAATAGTGCCTGGTTGACATTTCAATGGGAGTCTGGTGGTATTCTTTGTAATTATTATCCAGGAGTACAGTTATACCTTAGCTCCCAGAGGGAAACGTCGCATGTAAATGCCAGCTGTGAATTGCAAGGGCCTTTGGATCTCAGTAAAAGCCCTTGAAGGAGACCCCGCTGGAAACTGAATGGATGTCAGTAAAATTTCTCTAGCCTGGAGTCTCTCTTCAGATATGGACTCTCCTCCCCCTTCCTTTCCCTCCCCCCTTCCTTTCCACTGAGCTGGTCCTTCTCACAAGGCTTAAGAACAGCAACATCCAGCACTTGCTGAATGTTGAGTTCCAAATCCCTAAAGAAGGAATACTGACCTGAACGAAACAGTGAACAAAGTAACCTGAAAATAGGGAATATTTTCACAGGCTTGAATTTTCAGTGCAATAAAAGCAGAGCTGCCAGAAGGAGTCCCAGAAGTGGTGAGTCAGATAATAGATGTACGTCTGTGGTGGGAGGGAAATGGTCTCTACTTTGTTTTATACCTCCCCACCCCACCTTTACAAAGGCAGATGAAATTATTTTCCAGTCATACCATTGAAAAAACAAACATGGAGTTTAAAGGTTATTTCCTTTGTGTGTTTCTGAGAGACATTAGTTTTGACTCCAAAAGAGGAAGGATGGTTTTTGTCAATGATCTGAAATTCTACTCTGAAAGTTGTACAGTATCACCTGAGGTGGCAGAGCTGCTCTTTTGTTTACTGATATATTCCGCTTGTTTGTGCTAATTTAAACAAAACTTAAAAAAAAAAAGCTGTTTTTTCACACAAGTTAGTTCAATTAGAACCTTGTCGTAGTTGGTCTCAGTTTGACAAACACCTCCGCTAAGTGAGACTTGCGCAATGTTTTTGTCACTCTTTCATTCCTGCCTTCATGGGACTCTTGTAACATTGTTCCTGCATCTGCACCAGGAACCAGATCAGAGTACTAGTCCGAGTTAAAAAACCACAGGGTTTATGGGGACTATTTCTAATTGAAATCAGTTTCTGATGCAATTTAACAGGGGGCTACAAAAAAAAAAAATCACTGGCACAATGCAGGAACAGTGTAGAGAAGAAGAGGGAAGGAATGTATGGTGGGGAATGCATAAGTAGGAACTTCTACCAAAAGGTAGTTTGTCAAACTATGTCCTGAAAGACTTTGCATTCTTCCAAGCCAGAGCTACTCTTTGCTATGTGCAGGTAGAACCCTGTGCACTGGGATTGCAGTTGAAGGACTCCCAGAGCTCTTGTAATACCAAAAAATATTAACTGTTCCTACAGACTAACACAATTAACCAAATTCCACTCACAGATCTTCATTGTTGGCAACTCGTGCAGCATTTTATGTAGCTGAAGTTGGAGACCAGTTCTAGTCCTGAGTTCAGTCTCTGGCTCTAATGTGCAATAACTCTGAATAACTCTGGCATTCAGTTCACCTACCAGTAAAAGAATTACTTTCCTCCCAGAGCTTTTTACATTTAACTAGATTTTTTTAATGAGCTTTGACATTCTCAGATGAAAAGAATAACGTGCACAATGTATTATTATAGCAAAAACTGTACATGACAGATTCCTACATGTTTTCCTGTCTTTTGTCTCACCTTTCCTGTCACCATACTCCTACACGGGACTCAAAGACACACCGTAAATGTTTGAGTAATGCCAACTTCAAACTAATGAATTGTAATTAATGTACTCATTCTTTGCTGAGCAATGTTGTGTTTATTTTAATCTGATACTTTTTGGATAGAGACAGAGGTTACTTCCCCCTGAGAGTTCAAATATCAATAGTGCTCTACATAACAAGGGAAGTTTTTAATGATTCCCACAAAAACCGCTGCCACTTGGTAACAAGACAATGGATGAAATACACGGAGTGTAAAATTTTAGTCTCTACTGCTGTTCCTGAGGGACCAAATCTAGAAATGTTACTCAACTTTGCCTAGGATTCAGCAAGAGTTTTCCTGCTGCAGAACTGAGGAGATGATAAATAAGAGTTTTGAGAATTGGCCCCAGTTAAAATCCTGGAAAGCAAACATTTATAAATTTTCTCTGTAGAAATGCTGTCTCCCTTTTAATTTCCCTATGAGTGGAGGAGATGGAGAGGATCTTCTGTACATCTCCTTGCAGGAGAACTAACAGAAGCATGAATTATAGTTTTTCCTAGTCCTCAACAATGTTCTACCCTGATGCTTAGTTATCCTAAAGCTTCAGTTCAGCATTCATTTAAATTTTACTGCTGTAGCTTCCATGACATTTTATCTGTATCTATTGTGTCTCCTTAGAAAGACTGTCCAGCACTAGAACTTCTGCCCTAGCTGAAAGGAAATACAGCCTTTCTTCAGACAGAGCATCACTGAAGAAAACTGAAGCAGCTACTTCTCATGTGAATTATTTCAGGGCCATCTACATAAAAATTTGTTGGCACAAGTATTCCAGAGTAACTCCCAGTATAAATACTGCAGTTTAAAAGTGTATTTGTGATTGTTCATTCTACCTAGGAATACTTCTTGTCAGTGGTCAGTTTTTCCCACAAGAGCTTTCATTACACAGGGTATCTGTAATAAAATGAAGCCTCAAATGGAGACACAAAGCCAAGCACAACATATATCATTTAACCACTAGGTTATTTAAAATAAAGATCTTGTTTTTGAGGCACCTTCTGTGAAACTGTAGCTGTATTAAGCTTGGTTGAAGTCTTCCATTGCCTCAGTGCAGGGTGGATTGGCTCTAATACTGTCCGTCCTACAAATAAAAAAATGTTGTGTCCCTACAGAGAGCTTTTGAACATCCACTGGAGTGAAGGCACCAATGAAATCTGAATACCTGCCCTTGTAGCACCCTGCAGGTGCTGCAGGGAGAGAAGAGACAGGCTTGAATATGCCCATACATGTTTTCAAACAAAACTGTTGTATGTTGCAGAACGTATCTTGGACTGGGAACTCCTCAGGCAAGAGGAGATGGATATTCACATCTGGAAGTGGTAGTAGCACATCTGGACAAGTTGATATTTAAACATTTTTGTTTTTAGAAACTGCAGTTCAGTAGTTCTGGATTTATAACAGCATTATGTGTGTCTGTTGGCACAGTCCATTAGAATGGGACAACAGTGATGTCTAAGACAGAAAAGCCGAGTGAAAGTCAAGAAGGGCAGGAAATTCCCCCTGTCAAATGTCTCTTTGGGCAGGGACTCTTAATTTTACCATGCAGAATGGAATTTCAAGAGAATTTTCCAATTAATAACTTCCTCTAATATTCTGGAAGACACAGATTGGTTCAGTTTCTACAAAATTAACAACTGTACACTTTATGTGAAAAATATGAGCAAAACTTTCAATTTAATTTAATATTTTAAAGTATATTTTGACTGCCTCTTTGCCTCACAGGGGTTATGTGACCATCCATCTCTTCATGGATTACAAGCAGGTGCTCTGGTAAATTAAAGATATTGGTGTAGGAAAAAATAAAAATCAAGTTTAGCAACTATGACTAACAGGAATTTCACCAAAAACAAAAATAAAAAGTAATACAAATAGGATCACTGGATTTATTCAATGACATACTGTTAGTCACTGCCTGTTGTCTGTGTTACTGAACTGCTGTCCTGCTTCAAGGCCATTATCAGCCCTGAAATAATTTTCATCCGAGGGTTTACACTGCAACAACTGTGAGGACATGTGGAAGATTCTTCTGTCATTATCTCACTGTTCAGTTCTATCGCGAGTGCTCAGGTCTGTGACTAGTGGAGATGAATAAACAGTTGGAGTTGGTATTTGACTGATTAATGTGTGTGCCAAACTGTGTGTGTAGTGCCGGGGAGGCTCAGTAGTTCCTGGGGGCTGTCAGACTGATCACAGACAGCAAACCAGGCCCATGTCTCTGCCTGTGGCTCCCAGCAAATCCTGATGTGCCAGTCAGACTCTGCCATCAAGTACAGGCTTATGTGTGCTTGAAATGTGCCTTCAACTCGCTGGTGTACTCAGTAATTTAACAGCTTTCATATACTCTAAAGCTTTGTCTTGCACTCCAAGGGGGCATCTTTGTTCCTAATAGCCCAAGCTTGCAAGTTCTCTGTGCAAACCAGGCTGCCAGCATAGATGTACAATTGTTAAGCAGTTAGTTGCATTTCAGTGATGGTAAAATGATCCTTGTTTTGTATTTCTCTACAATAATTTCCAATTCTTTGGGATGGAAGGCTGTAAACCCATGAGTTGTTGTTAATTACATTGACTTGCATGCTTTTATATATGCCCATTTTGCCTTGCAGAAATACTTAGGGGTAACTGTACCCTTTTTTTCACACATCACTGCATTGTGTTGGAGAGGATTTAGCACATTTTCTGATTTCATTTGCCAAATGGGAGGTTTGTGTTTAAAATTTACAGCTGACTTGACATTCCAGAAACTAAGCATAATTACCAATTATGTCTCTGTCTTGTAGTAACATACCTAATCAAGGAAAGAAATACTGGAGATTTGAACTTTTACCTCAAGGAGCAAATACAAGATTTCCTTTACAAAGAAGCTCTGTTTAGTCAATTATTGAGGAAAACCTGCAGCTGCAACTGTACGTTTAACCCTTCAACAGTTATTCAAGGACTAAAACTGCCTTAGAGGTTAGTTATAGATAATGAAAATATTAGAGGTGAAGGGAGGTTAACTGAATATTTATTGATAAAACCTCTAAGTTTTTGGGAGTTCTTTTGTTACTGTATCAGGGATATTAAACACAGTTATGTATTAGGTCTGAGCATCACATGTAATTTCTGAAAGTCTTTGTAACAGGAGGTAACTCATGTAACAACAGGGCTTTATATCACCTAGATACCATTTCTCTTCCTTTGTAATGAAACTATGTGGGATTTGGGGTACCTGCATAGAGAAACAGTTTCAGACTGAGTTGAGAGCTGTGCTGCTACTTGCTTTTTCACAAATATTTGAGTCATATTCCTCCTGTGAACAATGCAGCAAGATCAAACAGTAAATCAATTCAGCTGCAGAACCCACTGGGTGCTCTCCTCTCATCCTTCCTGGGGCTCCACAACAACTCTTAACTCAGAGGCTTAGTTTTACTTCTTCATTTTTCTATAAAGCAAGGAGGAGAGTGCAGAGAGGGCATCACTGTGAATTGTTGTCAAATTCTTTGAGTCAAGCCCCAGCAGCATGTAAGCACCTGTTGTTTTTAGACCTTTTATGAAATGTACCTAGAAGTTAGCGAGAGGGTGATATGTTTAAGTGAGGCTCTGTTTTGAAAAGGAGAAAATACAGGGTGTTAAAGCAACAGTACCTGGTCAGTGGGAGGGAAAGGATGTGTAACTGGAGAAAATGTATTGATGTTCACAGAACTTTTCTAACAGGAAGAGAACTGAGGAAGAGTTAGGACAAAAGGTTTTTTTAGGAAGCTGGGAACAGCACATTGCCAGCACTAAACTGAAGAAAGCAAGCAAAAAAAGAAACTAACTTTCTCCCCCCCCCCAGTTGAACCCTCTGCTTTCTCTTTTTGCATTAATACATAGGTTTGTATTTTCTGTCTTGAAATTAAATATATTTTAAGTGTTTCTTTTAATATGTATATATAGTTATATTATTTTTAATATTTACATATATTTATATTATTGTAATATTTACATGTATTATATTCTTTTAAATATATATTATCAATATACACTTTTCTCTTGATAATAGCTAGTTTTAGGGTAGTATAAACAGATTGCAGAAATGTCTTTTTAACAGTACAGCAGTTAAAACTAATGATTACTTGATTTTAGATACATCAGTGGATTACCATAATCATGTACTTCGGGAATACCTGATGATTTATAGACTAAACAAGGGGTTCTAGTAAACTAAACAAGGGGAGCTGACAGGTGCCACTTTGTCCTGCTTGGAACTAGCTTTCAAACTTGCCACTTGTATTTCAAATTATAGATCTTCAAAGGCTAATTCAGAGAAAGACAGTGTGGTAAATTAAAGGTGAGAAAAGAGGAAAAAAACCCCAAGCAGGTACAACTGCATAGTCAAGAGACCCAAAGGAAAACGGAGAAAACCAAGCCACACACATGACGTTACCTTGTCTAAATGGGAAGATATCCATATTAATCGATCTTGAGAGATGCAGAGAGAGTATGAGAGGAGTTATCTCACTCTGATGGGCTTCAGGAGGGCCTTGAGACACCCCCCTTAGGAAGGATTTGATAATCTTGCATTTAGAAAATTGTGATGCTTCACTTACCTTTTATGCCCAGCGTTACAATTGCTGTATATGAAACCAGAGAGCCACGGGATGGCAGCTCCTCTCTCCTGCTCTTTGCACAGGGAAGCACAATACAAATCCTGGACAAGTGGCAGCCGTTGTGAGTGGCAGTGGAAGCAAGGACATAGCTGGTGGGAAGTGGCAGCTGAGAATACAAAAGAAAAAACAATTGGGATTTGGAAGCAACAGGTGGGAACAGGATTCAGGAAAGTATAATCAAGACCTCTGAAGAGACAGGAATTAATCCAGGCCTTGTTGAGTAGGTCCACGGGAAGAGCAATTTGAAGAGGCAAAACAGGAAACAAGCAGGAAGAACGTGGTAATGTTGTACAACTGTGAAGCAAATACAAACAGCAAATTCCTACTTCATCAAAGCTGTACTCGTTTCTCAGCCTGATCAGTGTCCTAACACTCATCTGTAAATGATATGCTACTGATTTTGACAGAAAAGAGTGGCTCTGCTGTTCCTTTAAGAGCAAATGCAGGCAAGCTGTAGCTGTGGAGCTGCACTGAGCTTTTCCATGACAGGTGGACAGGAAAGGGACAAAAAGGGTTATTTAAAGTCTGCCTGCTCTCGGTGCAGTGGCAGGTGTGCTGGCAGGCAGCTCTGTGACCTTCTGGAGTCGAGCTCCCCAGTAACCGAGCTGAATGTGACTGATAGGGCTCTGTGCCCTCAACACAGAACATCCCAAGTTATTTTTATGGGTTTGTTTAGTCTTGAGGAGGCTCAGGGGGCACCTCATCGCTCTCCACAACTACCCGACAGGATGCTGGAGTGAGGTGGAGGCTGGTCTCTTTTGACGTGCCTGCAGTGAGAGGACAAGATGAAATGGCCTTAAATTGAGACAGGGACGATTCAGATCAGATATTAGAAAAAAATTTTTCCTTTTCAGGGTGGTCAGGCTTTGGAAGAGGTTGCCCTGGGAAGTGGTGGAGTCACTGTCTCTGAAGGTGTTTTAAGAGGTGTCTCGATGGTGCTGGACGATGGAATTTGGGATTACAGTGGCAGTGCTGAGTAGATGGTTGGACTTGATGAGCTTTGTCTCTTCCAATGGTGATTTTGTGATTGCTTTTGGCCATGTCCCAGCTAACGGAAGCAGCGCAGGGCGTTAAGACGCCACAACCCCAAAGCACGGCAGGGTGGAAACGCGACCTCACCCCTGTCATGGGCGGCGCTGGGGCTGGTCCTGGGGGGCCGTCTCAGGCAGCGGGACCGCAGCCTTCTGGGGACCGTTTGGGGATCATGGGTCTCGAAATCCATTCCTGTCTCTCCACCTCTCCCGGACGACGGAAAGGATGGAGGGGACGGAGGGAACGGGCTCTCTCCCCGCCCGCACCGAGGGGTCGGTGCCTTCGTGAGCCGTGAGGGGACGGAGGGGCGGGAACACAAGACCTCGCGCTCGGCGCCCCAGCGAAGGCGCGCAGGCACGTGCGACGCACGCATGCGCGACCCCCCTCCCCAACACACACACCCCGCGCGCGCCCCCGCCCTCCCGCGCGCCGTCGTCTGTGTCTCCGCGCCGCGGCCACGCCCCCCTCCCCGCTCCTCCGACCAATGACCGCCCGGCGCGGGGCGGTCAGGGGGGTGTGGCCTCTCGGCGGTTGCGCATGCAGAGCCTCCCCGGCGTGTATGTGTAGGGGGAGTGCAGTGCGCCTGCGCAGCGCGCCGCCCGCGGCACAGCGCTCCCGGGGCGGGGGGCTCGGCGCGCACGCGCAGTGTGGCCGCCGTGGTCCGGCCGGGGAGGGGGGGCCGCGCATGCGCGCCGCGTGCCCGCCCCTCGCCAGCAGCAGAGGAGGAGGCGGCGGTGGCGACTCTGGGCGAGGGAACGCGAGGGGAGCGAGAGGTGCCGCTGCCGCCCCGGTATCCGGCAGGACCGCGCGGAGGAGGCGGGAGCGCCCCGGCGGCAGAGGGACCTGAGCGGCGGCGGCAGCAGCAGCAGCAGCAGCAGCAGCAGGAGGAGTCAGCGCCCGGCCCCCCCCCCCGCGCAGCCCCGTTGCAGCCCCCCCTTCCCTCCCGCCCTCCGCGCTCCGCAGCCACCAACATGTCGGCGCCGGCGGCCAAAGTCAGTAAGAAGGAGCTGAACTCCAACCACGATGGGGCCGACGAGACCTCAGGTGAGGCCGCGCCGGGGGCGGGACGGGAATGGCGGCAGCCGGCGCGGCCTCCGCCTCGCGCCGACCGCCATTTTCCCCCGCCGCACGGGCCGCGGCCGCGCCGGGG